>JAOQMS010000001.1:23418001-23436015 GCA_027563885.1 Erythroxylum longipes | reverse complement strand
TAAATTATTATGATTATTTAATTACATTACATTATATTTAATTAAATTATGTTTTGTTTTAGGTTTTGAAGGGAGGGTATTTCTGACATTTCACCTATGTCTTTTGGTTCTGTCTCCGTCTCTGCATTTTTGTACCATAGTCATGAAAGTCATAAAAAATTACTGTCACTGTCTCTGGAGTCGGGACAAAATTGGGTGGAAATAACAAGTAAACAGGTTGGGAGACAGGACTTTTGTGTCCCTGTCATCTGTCTCCACCCATGGAGACATGAACCAAACACTGCGTTATTTCCCGTTGCCTCCTCTCCTTAGCGTCAGTCTCCCTCTCCCTTGTCTCTCCAGATTCCAGTCTCCACATCACTCTCATTCTCCTACAACTATCTCAATCTAGTCTTTGTCACCTCATTGTCTTTTTGCCTTACTACCGTCATCGCCAGTCACCATCAACGCTACTAATCTCTTGCAACTTGTCGCATCTCCAAGTCTCGACACCTATCATAGATTGTCCTTTAGGCTCCACCTCAGCTCCGAGTCATGTGGCTCTTCTTATATCATTCTCTAGGCTCCACTTTTGGTCCTCTACTATCACATTACATCACCCTCCACTGTATCCTCGTCTTGTGTTGTAAAATTTCAATGTTGTGAGCTTGTGCCTGTGATAAAGATAAATCTAAGGTTACATTTTGCAAACAAAAATCTGCTGGAAGTGGAACTGTGTGTGATAATTGATGAATTGATAATGTGATTGCTTATGTTGTAGTCTTGTGGACCTGTGGTGTATGGCTTGTGAATTGTAACTGTGGAAATTTGAATTTATGAAATTCATAAAAAATAAGTGTTGTTTGGAAATTGAAAATGATTGTATTTCTATTATGATTGTATTTCTATGATGATTGGAAACTAGAATTTTGAATTAGATTATGAATTTGAGGTTATTCATTTATTGTTTGAAATTTGAAATTGGATTATAAATTTAATGTTGTTTTTGTCTAAAATTTAAGATTGAGGTGCATTGAAATTTGAATGAAAGGTTAGTCTTTATTATAAATTAGGTTATATCTTATAATTGAATTTGTAATCATCAAAATGGATTAGTTAATTTATGGTTGAATTATATGGTTGGTAATTATACAAATTGAATCATAGTTGTGAGTTTATATCTATGATTGAATTATTTAATCAACTAATCAATAATCATACAAAATAAGTTATATTTAAGACTTTATGGTTGAATGAAATGATTATAGAAAATAGGTTATAATTGTGAGTTTATGTTTAAATTATGTAATCAATCAAAATGAGTTATATCTGTAACTTTATGGTTGAATTATGTGATTACACAAATTGAATTATATATGTGAGTTTATAGTTGAATTACGTAATAACATAAAATGAGTTACAGTTATGGCATGTGAGTTTATGATTAAATTATATAATAATACAAAATAGGTTATAGTTATGAGTTTATTTTTGAATTATATAATTATAGAAAATAGTTTATAATTGTGACCTTATGTTTGAATTATGCAATCACACAAAATGAGTTATAGTTGTGAAAATATAGTATTAAATGTATATATTGATGTTTTGATATAGAAAGAAACATAAGTTATTGAGAAACTATTATTGATCCATTTCTTCATGTTTTTATGCAATTTTTTTTGATATAAAGTTATTAAGTTAATTTTGATATATGTCTGCATTTATTTTTACAGATAAATAGAAGGAAGTTCAAGTACTCCTAATAATTCAACCATTTTACGAAGATTCAATGATCTAGCTTGGGCTCATACTAGATTAGTTCCTGGAATAAAAAACCATACCATTTATTTGTATTGTAACAAGCATTTGAAAGGTAGAGGAATTACTAGATTAAAGAAATATTTAGCTGGAGTATTGATATAAAGTTATTAAGTTAATTTTGATATGTGACTTCATTTGTTTTTACATATAAATAGAAAGACGTGCAAGTACTTCTGATAATTCAGTCACTTTAAAAATGTTCAATGATTTAGCATGAGCTCATACTGGATTAGTTCTTAGAATGAAGAATTATACCATTTGTCTGTACTATAACAAGCATTTGAAAAATAAAGGAATCACTAAATTAAAAAAGCATTTAGCTAGGGTTAAAAGTGATGTGAAGCCTTGTAAAAAAATGAATCGTGATGTGAAATGGCAAATGAAGACTCTGCTTGAAGAGTATCAGCATGAGAAGGATAGAAGGCAAAGATTAAACTAAGAAATTGGTAGTGAAAGTTCTTTTAGTAGTGGTCAAGATGATAATGGGGATGTTGAAGGTGGCAATATTCCTGCCCAATAAAAAGGGAATGTTACACCTGATATTAGGAAAAGAAGAAGATAAGTGTCTAATTTTTTACACCACGAACAACTTTAAGAGCTCAGCCTTCAATCCTTAGTGCCTTACAATTTAAATAATGGACTCATGATGTGGACATGGTAATGGCTAGATGGTGGTTTAATTTAGGTATAACATTCAATATTGCCCATTCTTATTATCATCAGCTTATGGTAGATGTTATTACCTTTTACGATCTGAGGTACAAAGCTCCTTTAGTTGATGACTATAGAGTTAAAATTTTGAATAACTCTGTTTATGAAATAAAAAGTCATTCGGATGAAAAAGAATAACTTGGGGCTACTTATATGTGTTCAATAATGTATGATAGTTAGACAAGTAGAAGACAAGAACTTATTATTAATTTTTCTTTTATTCTATAAAGTTAACAATGTTTTTAAAGTCTATTGATGTATCTAGCCTTGTTAGGAATGTTGATACTCTATTTCAAATATTTGATAAAATTGTGAATAAATTTGGGTCAAAAGATATTGTTCAGTTCATTATTGACAATTATTCTACTTATAAAGCAGTTGGAAAAAGATTACAAAGAAGGTATAACTCTTTTTATTGGAATCCTTGTACTGTACATTATATTGACCTAATGTTGAAAAATACAAGAGATACTAGACATTTTTTATTATTGATGAGACTGTACATAAAGTAAAAAAGGTGGTCAAGTTTATTTATAATTGTGTATGGTTCCTGAATTTCATAAGAAAGGATTTCACAAGTGGTAGGAATTTGTATTATCCTGCTATTACAAGATTTGCAACTAATTTCTTATCAATTATGTGTTTTATTATGATAAAGAAGGAGTTGAGGCAAATGTTTAAAAGTGATAAATGAATTACATCTAAGCATGCTAAGTCTAATGCTATATTGGAGGGTTTTTAGAATTATACTTGAAGATAATGCATTTTGGTCATCTGAGTTTATGAGCCTTTGGTGAGGGTACTTTGTCTGGCTAATAGTTATGAGAAAGCAATAATGAGTTATTTTTATAATGCCATGAAGAGGGAGAAGAAAGCAATCGAGGCCAATCTAAAAAATAGGCCTTTTTTATACACATCTTAGCTTGCATTTATCAATGAGAGATTAGAAAGGCATCTTTACTCTTCGTTGTTTATAGTTGGGACATTTTTAATCCTAGTGTCTAGTTTAGACAAGTTTTACAAAGAAAGTTGAAGTTAATAGAGGAATGTGATTAACTATTACAACTATTGTTGCCCATAAGATAATGCAAGATCTTTTAAGCTCACAAATAAAGATTTATAAGGATGCTTCTGGTGATCTTGGGATGCCTATTACTATTCGTCAAATAGATAAAATTAATCCAAGTTTATATTTTTTCACTTTTTTTAATTGTTGAGAATTAATGATTATTTTATTTTGTTTATAACGTTACTTTTGTTATCTTACAGTTGTTTGGTCGGACCAATTCGGAAGTGGTGTTTTAAAATGGCAAAAGTTCGCAATTCAAATTGTAAGCCAATGTGTGAGTACAACAAGATATGAAAGGAATTAAAGCACATTTGAATTCAATTATTCTAAGAAAAGGAATAGATTGGAACACAAAAGATTTAACAACTAAGTTTTTATTCTACACAATTAAAAGCTTCGAGAAAGATATGTTATTTTAATTATTAAGTTGGGTATTTTTTGTAATTTATTACTAATTTAACGTTATTTGTTTACTATGACTCTTAATAGAACAAGCAGTTCTATAGATCTAATATGCCTTGACCATATCAATCTTTTGGCAGATTAGTCTTTAAGGAATTGAGTTTGATAAATGAGCGTAAATTGGAAGATAATCTTGGAAGGGAAAGTATTGACATATCGCTCTATACAATGAATTTGAATAATGATGATGATGAGACTCCTCTCAATGATGAGAATTTTGTACCAAATGAGAATTATGGTCAATGCGATTTAAGCAGATATTTGATTGAATGAAGTTTTAGGTTTTCATTTCTTCTCTTCTTTTAATTTCATTTATATTTGAAGAATGTTTAAATTCTATATATGCAATATAAATATAATAGTAAATTTTTTGTTTCAGATTTTATTTGTAGTTGGTTGTTTTCTCATAACGAACTCTTATTATAAATAGTAATACTTAGAGATTCATAGATATTTATTACTTTTTTTATTTAATGTTTTGATGCAATTATTATTTATTATATGATAAAATTATAACATTTTAAGTACTTTGTATTGTTCTTAATTTTATATTTGTATGATGGTTAAATAATCTTTTTTTCATATTAATTGTAGTTATTATTTATATGTGAAATATGCGAAAAGTAATATTAATAGAAATAAATAGATTGTTATTATTTTAATTTTTCATTGTTATAATTTTTGGAGACATGGTTGTTGTAAAATTATAAATTATACAATAAAATATGTTGAGAGACCCTTTTGTAAATTTTAAAAATGAAGGAATATTTTATAAATTTAAAAGTAACCTAAAATAATATCTAATACCAGCAAAGTAACTGTACTAGAACCAATTCTAATATCGGTACCAATATAGTATTCATAACATTGATTTAGACTAATTCTCTATCTTTTTTCTCAACTTTTTCATATATACTAATTTCCTAAACTAGAGTTTTCTCGATAGCAATATAAACTTAAATCTAGTTTTTATTGATATACATATCAACAAGTGATCAAATATCCTTAAATTTTATTTTATTTTATCTTATCTTATACATTAAAATTCTATGTATTCAAATTGAAAATTTTTAACAAAGTTAATAAGAAAAACAAGTCATTTTATTGTACTTATTAAAACATACATCTAAGTTAACACTTAACAAATAACCTATTTCAATAACCTACACTGTAAAACAATAGAATACCAGTTAACAACACTTCAAAACTAAACATCAAAACTACTTTAGAGTCAAACATCAAAATCACATAAACAATCATAGAAAATAGTTTGCTTACACTTTATTCAACCAAATCACATATTTCTAAACCACACCACTACATTCAAACAATCACTTTATATGGTGAATTTAAATATAGACCATTTTAGTTACTTACATTCTCATTAACTATGTAAATGGTACATTCCCACAACCATCAGTTGGCATCTTTAACATCGATTTTCCATCTTCATAATACATCAAGTAACAGAAGTTTGATCGTCTTGTTTATTGCTTCTTCATTGCCTCATTTTCAAGCTCGTATGTCTTGTCCTCAGGTACCAAACTGCTTGTGACCTTTGGTTTGGTTTTGAGCAATACTTTATGCAACAATCAGCCTCTTAATATTTCCTTTATGAAGAAAATTTCACATTCTAAAGAACAATTCCAACTTTATCATAATTTATCTCTCCATCATTTCCACTATTGCTAATGAACTCATTTCTCTTATTAAATGACTTACGTATAAAGTATGAGTCTTGCATCATTGCTATTAAGCATTAACACTCCACCATCACATTTACTAAACTTAGGTTGAAGCTTTTAATCCATAAGCAGTTTCTGTTATCATACCACTTACCACCTCTATCTAACACAACTTTTATTGTCTTTCACACTGGTGGTTGATATTCGTATGGTGTTAGTGGCTAAGACGGTAACAAAAACTGAAGAGGAAGTTATGGACACAATTTTTGGAAAAATCCCAATCACTTTAGGAAACTCTTTGCAAGCCATGATATCTAATGAGTCACCACACTCAAATGGGGTCAATGTCTCGTTACCACCAACATCATCAAACTAACTAGCTGCTTAATCTTTCTTATCAGCCATTTCACCATTAGTTTTATCCAACTTAGTTTTAGGGCTAATCTTACACCTAAGCCCAAGTCTAAAACACTTATATATTTTATTGGTCCATCTACATCAATAAACCACCTTCACAATGTTAAATTTGCTAAAAATGGTGATATATTGCTATATACCACTAATTCAGGTACTCTGAATTAATTAAATTATTGATTATTGGACTGTAGAAATTTCTATTTCCTATTAATATATTTCTCAAGACCGGTAACAACAAACCCTCGGTTGATTAACTAAAATCTCTTTCTTGCTAAAAACCCTAAGATTACATTACTAGATTTATGAATTTCACTATTAAGTTTCACCACAATCTAGAGGATTTATATCAATCTATCTCTAGGTTTCATGTAACTCCTTCTAACTATGGTGGATCTATTTAAATGAAAGGATTTCTCAATCTTAATCATATAAAATCAAACATTAGACTAATATTCCAGGCATATCAGTCCAAGAATATGAATGAATAATTGAATAACAATAAACTAATCAACAAAATTGCATTGAATAAAAGACTATATCATACTGTTAATCCCAACTTAGGTTCACCAAACCTAGGCACTGAACAATTTAGTTCCTAAACCTAGAAAACAAATCCATCATCAAATATTTAAAATAAAAAATAGAAATTAAATAATTCGTAATATATATCCCCTTTTATCTCTAATGAAGTCTTCATAAAATTTGGATCAAATGTTGCTCTCTATCAAATCTCGTGACATAATCTTTGTGTTTTCCTTTGTCCTTGGTTTAGAACTGCTTCTTTTTTGCTTTTTTTGGTGTCTAATCTGTTTTGAGTCACTTCTCTCCTACTTTAGATTTCAAAATTTCCTTTTATATCACAAATTAGGATTTCTATAATATACACGATCACTTATACAACCATACAGGTGACACGATCACTTATACAACCATGCAGGTGACTAGGTATCTCGAAAACCTATAAATCATGACTTTACATAGTCACATAAACTTGCATAGTAATACACGACTGTGTATGTCAACATACATAGGTGTGTATCTCCATACAAATATAAAATACATCTTCAAAGCTTCATATGTTTACAATGACTTACACGGTTCTCTTACACAGTTGAGTATCTCCAAAGTTGTCTCAAATCTTCCATTTTAAGCCTCGATTTCACTTAAATTCTTTTCCTTTTAGCTTATGATGGCAATTATCACCTAAAAACACACTTGAAGCAAAATAAGTACTAAAAATATTATAAGACTCTCAAATAACAAGCAAAACATGCTAAATATGGGTAAATAGATATAGTCAATTAATCATTTATCACCTTATTATTTCATCCACTGGTGCTCTCGCTTTTTCTACACATACTTGTCTAATTCACCTTATTGATATTTTAATTTTTCCACATTGTACTATAAATATAGTACTTGTAACCAAACTTATTACAGAGAATTCTCATCTCATTGAATTTAATCCTTTTGATTATATTGTGAAGAAAATCAAAATCAAGATATTGCTTCTTGCGAGTTCGATCCATAATAATTTCTATCTGATTAAGATTCCTCTACACTTTACAAATCAAATGCCTTTACAATCACTCAAGCTTCACTTAATCTATGGCATCAACATCTTAGACATTCATGCTAGTATGTTTTCTCTAGTTTATCTAATTCCTTATCTTCAAATACCATATGTTATCTTCAAACAAAAAATATATAACTTTCTTTTCTATCATATTTAAGTATTTCTACTAAACCTTTGCAACTTCTCCATTACAATCTTTGGACACTCTCCATTATCTTCTCATTCTATTTATCAATATTTTATTTTTTTTGTTAATGATTTTGGTTGTTACATATGCACATTTCCCTTAAGTTAAAAATCTCATATTTTGTTTTGTTTTCAAAATTTTAAAACTACCACTGAAAATCTTTTTTCTACTAGTATAAAAACTTTTTGATGTAATGGAGATTATAAACTAGTTAAATGTACATTTTCTTAATACCTAACCATCCAGGTATCACTTATCGTATCTCTTTCCACCATACTCTTTGAAAAACTAACTTATTGAACAAAATCTTCGTCACATTACTGAAATGGTCTCACTCTTCTTCTCCATACTTCTCTCCCCAATTTATAATTTGGTGCATTCTTTATTGCATTCTATATTATTAACCTATTATTAACTCATGTTTTTCACAATAATCCCCTAAATGAGCTACTTTTTCATAACAATCCAAAATTTATCATCTTTGTGTCTTTGATTGTACCTACTTTCTCTTTCTGGATTCCACTCGTCCTGACAAACTTACATTGAAGTTTGCACCATATTTTTTCTTAGCTATTATTATCACTATAAAGGATTGTGGTTTAATCCCCTAGCATGTAAATTTTACATCTCTTATCATATTTGCTTTCTTGAAACCAACGTCCGTTATACCACCTCTCCTCTTATTGCTTCCTCTCCCTCATCTTCCTCTCTAATATCGTTACGCTTCCCCTTCAACCCACTACTCTTACCCACCCTTTCCATTTCTCCCCCAATCTCTTTTTCTCATCCCACTTTTTGGTCCCCATCTCCACATTCCATAGTCATATGTACATATGATCACACCATATTCCTCAAACATTTTTAGACCATATCATTTACTCTCCCATCACTTACAGCCCTTATAATCCTAATCCTACATTCTTCACTCAAGCTATCAAGTTTTCCTTACTAATTCCAAGCTATATTTGAAGAGAGTAACACTCCTCATCAAAATAGTACCTAGACTCTTATTCTTCCTTAACTCCTAATACTTACCTTTTAATCATCTTGTGATACTGATTGGGCTACTTATCCTAATGATTGTCACTTTACATCCAATTATTGTACCTTTTTTGGCCCTAATATCATTTCTTAAAGTGTCAAGAAATAACCAACTATTGCTAGGTCCAACACTGAAGCTGAATATCAAAGTATTGCTCTCGCAACTGCAGAACTCTATTAGATCATCTCTGTACTTGGTGAAATAGGCTTCTCTTACGTCAAACCCACAATGTGATGTGATAATCTTAGTGTCAAACATGTTGTTAACCTTGTTTCTTATACTTGTACAAAAAAATTGAAATTAACATCTATTTTATTCAAGACTTAGTTTTAAACAAGGCTCTCTTCATCAACCATATCCATTTTGCTAATGTTATGACAATATCTTTGTCTTCTACTATGTTCCACCAACTTTCAAGCAGTAAACTCACAATTTCACAGTATTGTGAGCTTAAAGGGAGATGATAACAATATGTTGATTTTCTAGAGGATCCTAACCATCATTAAATGTGCTTCACAATTTCACACTATTGTGAGCTTAAAGGGAGATGATAACAATTTGTTGAATTTCTAGAGGATCCTAATCATCATTAAATATATTTTACTCTAGTCTTTGTTAATAGCGATATCAACAAATTACTATATATACTTAAATTCTTCTATTGTGTATTCTACGTTACCTTTTACATCAACATTGTGTATATTAAAGTTGAAAACCTATCACAAAGTGAATAAGAAAAATAACTCATTTTTATCACACTTGTTTTATCACTTCGTTTGTTTAAAATTTTTTCAAGGCCAAGTTCTCAACTTCAAACCCTTTTAATGATAACTAAACTTGAAATATAAAACAAGTTAAATGTATGTTACTAGATTCTTCACCAACACTCTCTCCAAAGATTTTGTGGCACAAGATTTATGTTTTAAGGGGAATAAGGCTATTTATTTCATGTCTTACTATCCATGGCTAACTTGGTGTCTTTAGATATAAGAATACGCTCACATACAATGAGCATGGTTAGGAATATTGCAAACCTAATAAAAAAAGGTATAAATTTATCACTAATGTTTTTATCAAAATAAAAATATAAGTTAAATTCTAACATTTTGGAATGTTGAAAATAAAATAAAAAGTATAAATTTGACCTTAATATTTTCACTTAAATATAAGTTAAACCTTAACATTTGAGAGCATTAAAAAAAATCTTAATGTTTTTAAAGTGTTTTAAATTAATTCTAGATACAAAGAAATTTATGCAGAGTTAAATTTTTGTCTACTATATATCATGATGTATATTTAAGATCTTTTATTGGACATATAAATGTCATGTGGTACATTAAAAACACATGCTAGATTTAACTTAAATTAATTTAGTTTTTCTTAATTATGTTTTAAAGTTTAATTAAACCTAATTAATGTAATTTAATATGAGTATAATTTAATCAATTTAGTACTTAATTCCAACCAACAATAGCACGGTTTTAACAACCTTAAATCTCAAAGCTCGTGCGGAAATCGAACCATTTTGTTCATTTGGGGAGTTTTCTTTTTTTCATCTGCAATCTGGAAGTCGACAGTTAAAACAATGCCCTTTTGTTCATATGCGAATTCTCTGTTGAAATACATTGGTAGTTTGCCGATAACATATAGTTCCTAGAGTTAGTGAATTACTCATTGGCAGAGTCCTGATCAGTTTGATCACTTCCAGTGGCAGCATTGCAAGCTTTCTCAGCGAAATGCTTAGAACCGACTTTAATATGGTGGGATTCAACTAGATATGGTCATCAGCTTCGACGAAGCTCGAACATGTTGTAACGAACACGCCTTGAAAACATGCTTCATCTTCGAAGATCTTCTCTATTCTCTATAAATGATTAAGCTTTTCCTGTACTGTTGGCGCGAGAGATCAAATGCTAAATTGCCCCTTTGTTCATCTGCAATCAATTTCCAGATGAAAAGTCGCCAATGAATAAAAAGGGCTCTATATCCACACAAATTTTGAGATTAAAGTTATTAAAAAGATTGGCGTTGGAATCGGAAGAACTGATGAATTAAGTGATATTCCTGGGTAGAAATTTTGATTAACTAAGATTAAATTAAAGAAATTATTAGTATTAGATAAACTTATTTTTTCATTACAATTTTTCTTTATTCTGTATTATTATATATATATATATAATTATTAGAGATACTATTTCCAGATGACATATATATATATATATATATATATATATATAGTCATTTAGAAATAGTCTTTCTAATAATTAGGAATAAAGCTGCATATTACTAAACCTTTCCAAATCTTGCACTTTAGCAAAATTTATACAAAATATTGTTATTCTTTAACAAGATATTGAACGTATATTAAATTGAAATTTATTAAGAATAAAATAGAATGAAGAAAAACTAATTTAATTTAATTTAAACCTAATTTGTAAATTTCAATAAATAAGTATATAATACAATAAAATTGTATATTTAATAAAAATATTTAATATGTCACCTATATATCTTATATGCATAATAACTAATTCAAGAATTCAGTAAAGTTGCCCTTTTAACTCTAGAATAATGCGATGATAAAGTGTAAGTAATCGGTTCATATCTGATAAAAAGCTTTGTCTCTTTTTTCATAAAACACCCAAAGTAGTATTTATAGTTTATAGTTTATTATTTGAGTTGAAAAGAGAATAGAAATATTGTTAATATTTGTAATAAAAAAGTAACGAAAAAATATATATATATATATATGTATTGCATTAAGACTAACCAAACCAGAATAAGGAATCTGGCCGCTCTCAAGTGAGTTGGATTTCTTATTTTGAGTTCAATTTCCGCAAGTAAACATTTCATAGTAATCAACCATGCACAAGCCAGAAGAAAGCAACTATCAGCGAATCATAAAATTACATCACTGGATCTTAACCTCCGTAACATCTTTCTTGGGCTTTTCAGTTCTTGGAATGGTGATATAGAGCAAGCCATCCCTCAACTCAGCCTTAATATCATCAGCTTTAGCGTCCTCGGGCAACAAAACGCTGGTGTTGTAGTAACCATAGCTCCTAGCAGACCAATACTCGTCATCTGATCCTTCTTCTTCTTCTTCTTCCTTGTGCTCTCCTCTTATTGTCAGGATTCCGTCATCAACGGTGATCTTTATGTCTTCTTTGCTAAGCCCCGGTACCTCGTACATCAGTTTGTAGCATTCGTCTTTCTCTTTGAAGCGTCCAATAAGATTGGACGGTGACAAGTTCAGGTTTTCGAATAGCCTGTTGATGTTGTCAGTTGCTTGCAGGAGTGCATTTCCAAGCCCTGAGGGAAAGAACTCTAAACAAAGAGAGAAAAAGGGTTAACGTTTCCTGGAATATTTTTTCCAAATTTAGATATTAATTGCAACCCTGTTCATAATTCGATGAGTATTTTGACGCTTAATAGCAAATGGGAATACATATTACCGTAAAGTGCAGGAACAAATTCACGTCCATCGCTCCTCCAAAGGCCTTTCCTTCCCTTTTTCCTAGGGAACAGCTTAGATTTCTTTCCACCCTCAGAGACAGCAACTTCTTTCCCATCTGCTGTCTCACCGGCCACTTTATCACCAGTTGTCATGAACCTCTTCAACAGATCATCGCTCCACCTTTGCCTTTGAACTCCACCAACAGTGGTCTTCTCAATAGCACTATGACCTCCTACCAAAGAATTAGTACCGGAGAACTGCAGTACCCTTTGGGACAAGTTCCTCAAGGTTAAACGTGCCAAGGCCATTCCTGAACTTGCTTTTACTCAGAAGGCCAGAAAGAGACCAGAAAAACGCAATTCTGTTACTTCTCGTTGTGTTGAAATAAAAAAGGGAGGATTGAACAGCATTTAAAGAGCGGTGCGTGCCTTATAGGTGAAGCAGGGTTTAGATTGTTGCAGAACTGTCTAAGAGGTTCTGGTAGATGCGGTCACGTCAGCATAAAGGGCTCTACTTGTAAAACCTCAGAGCATGGTTAGACTTTCTCCAAAGCGACAAGAGTGTTCCAGAGGGTAACGTATCTGATGCCACGTTTCTCACTTTTGTCTGTTCTGTTTCCCTACATGGATTTTCACATAAAGTGTAAATGATGCTTCTTGATGTAATCCCAAGTTGAAGAGCTAACATCTATAAAGAATCTAAAAGGAAAATCCGTTTAATCAGATGGGACAATTGCTGTGTTGCTATCTTTTCCTTTAAGTTTATAATAACTGGATATTTATTAGCAAAACTTGTAGAGACAGAATGCAATCGAAAAGTCGAATTCTTGTAAGCACAATTGATTATCACTTGCTCAAAGATCTTGCACAAGAAAATTTCTTCGAAAGATCACGATATGCCATTACATCCACCACCAATCCTAGAACAGCTAGTATCTCAAAATGCCTTCTAAATAGTGAAGCTATCAACACGTTGACATTTTTTGTTCAAACGTTCTTAACGTTACCCGAGAAACATAGAGAAATATGCAATACAATTACTCTCAGCCAACAGTGAAGAAACTATTAAGTTGCAAAAATTGCCGCCTGCTAAAAGCACTAGCAGCAAGTAACTTGAGGCGTGTTTGAATGCAATAAAAATGGCATGACTTAATTTGCCTGCAGAGAGAAACTAAAAGGGGTGAGAATAGGACAGTTATTGTTACAGTTGTAATGCACATCAAAAATAGTTCGTCTGCCTTTCAATGTTACAGCTATTGATAGAGGTTTCACCCAACCAAAATTTCACATGCCTTGTGCTTCTGCTGCTCAGTCGTACATTCCCTCTTGTTCCCAAATGTCCACTAGGAAATCGGCCATTTCCTGTCAAGTTTAAGGTGCAAGCAGTAAGTTAAAAAGTTCTTTGAACGCCCCCGTTCGTTAGGGAACTTGAGTGCACAAAGAGAGAGAAAGAAAGCTCACAGAAAGACGAATAGGCTGCGGGAATGTTTTGCTGCTCCCAAGTAAACTGTCATATGCTGCGTTCCAACTGCAGTAAAGCAATAACTTTTCAATCTAACATGGACAGAACAGAAAAAAAATGCTCACAAGACAACCAGAAACAAATCAAAGAACACGATGCTTGTAATAATTTGGATAAGATTTCCTCCATGCAAAAGACGAGAAAACTCAAACCATGGCTTTTCCTTTCAAAATCTTTGTATGAATTTCACTATGTCAACGATTGCAACAGTTCCTCGTAATGGAGTTTAAACATATCCTATTCAATCTTTGACACAAAAGTGTCAAGATCAGCATCAGAGGCATAAACTTATGGTCTCTGTCAAAAATTGACACCAAATACATTATCCTCGCCACTTGAAAGATTCAAGTCACATGTGAATACAAAGTCACATCCAACTGATTCCTTTCCAAATTTTAATCCGTCATTTCTGAACAAACATTTGAAAGCTATTCAAAATTTTTAGTATGGATATTTTGATAGTTGCCCTCACCTTACCTCTTGAAAAGTGTCAATCAGTAGATAAAATTCCATTTGCACATTAACATAGCAACGCTAGTGAAGTTAGGAAGCATGCCTGTAATATGATCTTGAAACATAGAAGAGTAGCTATCATATTATATATGACAGAACCTCAGATGACTTGAAACCTACTTCCATTTGGGTTTTCGGGACTGATGTGCCTGCTTATCAGAGCTTCTATTTCCTACCCATCGCTGCCTCGTTTGTGTCCATAAGAGAAGGCCTGCAGTACAAACTCACAAACATAACTATTAGCAGAATGCACCCAGAAACAATAGCAGACACGATGGGGAATAATGCATATAATATGGACGATAGCAGTTTTTTGGATCTTAGCCCATAAGTGCTATCCACCAGCAAAGAAAACACCGAAGGAAAGGACTGCGGATTTCTGTTTTCCGAAGCTTTCACCTTAGCATTGTGTGAAAAGTCATTGTAAGTTCTATTTGCTAAGCCCTCGTGAAGTTGCTAATGCAATTAAACAAACAAACACAAGGGGTAACATGAACTTGCCATGATTTATAAACTCAGAAGTGGTGCTTGCACTGCCCCTGCTACCATGTGAATCAAGAGTCCGGTTAACTGTGTTGATTGATGAAATGCTTGCCTGTGACAGAGCTGCAGTTTTGTCCATATCACAAGTGCCTGTAGTCCAGAAATCTTCAGGTACGTTGGGTTTCTTTATTTTTAGGCCTCGAGTATTTGAACCTTTTCAATGTTCAATGCTGCAATTAGTTTGGCCTTATTACGGCACCGAAGACAAGCACTGTACTGTTACAAAACACGTACAATCATATCTGACAGATAGCAGCCACAATGAACACATTCAGTAGCATCAAGAGGTAAAGAAGCAAAGCTAAAGACCTAGGTACAGTAACAGCATAAGCACTTCACTTGGGAAATTGAAAAAACAAAAGATATTGCTGGAGTAGGAAAAACAGGCACAGGTATGATGAAAATTTCGGCGAGACATCTAACAACTTAAGATGGTAAGATATTCAACTTGCATCTTTAACAATAGCAAAGCATTTCCTTCCCAAAACTTTTCAGGATTAGCATGTGGTCATCCGTAAGTGGTAGGTCTTCTTTACCAGGTTCTGAACTAGCCTACTAACTATATTAGCATCGATGACAAGCATGGGAAGTAATAATTGTAACCTGTTGTCCCTCACAAGTGAGAGAATAGGCACTTGGGTGAAAGCCTAGTTTAATAAAGATTAGTTCACCCAAGATCAAGGCATAGAGGGGTACAAATTCATCTCAATGTCAACAAGCCACATAAACTACTTAACTGGGCCATGCTCATTCAATAATCCAACCCGTTGTCTAACTTATCATGTCTTGCACTGATAAACGTTTTGATCAAAAAATCAAACTCAGAAAGGGTGGAGAATGAAATGTCTAATAATCATCTAAAAGATAAATAAATGACAAAAGCGGCAATAAATTTTTAATATTGAGAAGAAGAATCAGGAAATTTACCGATACCTTATCTCAGTCTTGCTTACACGAAAATCTAAATTGTACTAGTAGAAACAAAAAATTCTGCATATTTGATGCCAAAACTTCATGTTCTAGAACATTTTGGATTCCCAATTAAAGCAGCAAAAGATACATAACTAATCAATCAAAGTCATGCTCAGTTCAATTCCCTAACATTTCTACTTCTGGGTTATCCTCAACTTCTTCAGTATCAAACAGACCATAAGCTACGAATTAAAGAAGCCCATTACTTTCTGACGTAGTTTCTCGAGAAACAAAAAAGGCGAATTAATCAAGTCATTGAAATCACAGCTGAGAGTCGCCAAAAAATTAATGAATTGTAGAACCCCACAAAAAAAAGCCCAATCCAAAATCCCAAAAAAAAAACCTTAAAAGTAATTAAAAATTCAACAACACGAACCAGAAATGCTTACCTCATACATGCAGTGTCAGTACGACACAAAAAGAATTTATCTTTAAGATCGTTGATGAATTCTAGAGGAAAGGGGAAATCCAAAGGAGAACCAATTCAGGAAAGGGAGGATCAGAGAGGAATACATAAAGAAAATCAGGAAAGGAACCTGTGAATAAATGGGTTAGGTGTCTCCTTTTATCTTGCGCCCTTCTCTTTCCTTATACTACTGTTCAGTACCAGCATTACGTTCACTGGGATTGGTCAAATAATTATAATATTGTCAGTTGTCTTTCTGGCAAGAAACATAAATATTACAAAGTCGACTATGAATTTATTTAAATAGCGTTAATTACGTTGAACTTTCTATTTATTTAAATTTTTATATTTGAAAAAATATTATTTATCCAACTATATTTTTCTCATATTTGGTCATTGTTGTCTATTCATTGCTTAAAACAACGTAATATTAGAATTTAAAATTTTCAATACTATATTATTTTGATTTAAAAAATATAGAAAATGATGGAATATGAAAAATGAAATTATATAATAATTCAATTATATTATAAAAAGATATGTGATAAATTTTTAAAAATAAGAATAAAAATAAGTCAAACCTAGGAATGTCAATATTGGCTTGACTTGACCTGGCCCGGCCCGTAGTCAACGGATTTGGCCCTGTCAAACCAGCCTGTGAAACATGGGCCACGGAAGTGGGTGAACAGGCAACGGGCAGCCCGCGGAAGTGGGTGAACGGGCCGGTTCGATTGACCCGGCCCGAGGACAGTGGCCTGCACATATAAAACGACGTCATTTTATTCTACCTACACTAATGTCGTTGGAGATTTTTGTTCTTCACCACAATTGCATCATGCACCATATACAAACACTTTTTCCACCGTAAAGTATTGCTCCATGTCAAATAATTTTTTTTAACTCCTTGGCACTTCATTTCATTGAAAATTCGGGGCTCTTGCACTTTTACCAAGGTGCTTTTGATGTGCCCAACACCTTAGGCTCGTCATCTCTAACTTAGTCTCCTTTTGTGCCATCATCAAATCTACTATTTGATGTTGTAACTGTTGGATTTGTTCCGTCAACATCTCAAATCAAGTATTATAGGAAGTGACCTCCTCTTCTCCATGAGGAATTGAGCCAATAAGTGCCTTTACTCTGTTGACACACTCCGTTAAATTGTTGCCTCCTGCCACTCAAAGTGTGGCTCTAATACTAGTTATTACAAAGATCTTCTTACATATCAAACTTGTACTGCAAGTTGTGCCTACTCCTTTGCATGACAATCTTACTTAGATCTATTAAAGTAAGATTCATCCTTCCTCCGTGATCATTGACTAGCAAAATATTACTCTCGAATGCCTTACGACTCTTGTAGTATTTAACTCATACTCTCTTGCATGAAAACAACGAAAGCACTTGACTATTAATGGCAACAATAGAAGCACGAAAGAGATACAACAAATGCTATCCTTTATTACTTCTCTAAAAGTATAGAGATAAATGCTCTCTCAATCTCTATGTGAGAAGTAAGGCTTAAATAACCTATTTATACGCATTTATGGTGTAACATCCCCTCACTTATAGGAAAGGACAATTTGGTCATTTTGAATGGGTTAGAATAATTGAAAGTGTTTCTGATATATTCATGCATTCATATATGCACATGAA
>JAOQMS010000001.1:23386971-23417901 GCA_027563885.1 Erythroxylum longipes | reverse complement strand
TCGCCACCCTCGCGGGGCACGGATTCGGATATCACTATCGATATCGGGTTCGGGCCCAGCGGGAGTGGGGTGTTACATATGGCTTAATGGCCAAGTTAGAATCCTATCAAAACTCAACTACCTAAATCAGATCTTATCTTTATCATATTACATCACATTATCCAATTAGATGACATTCCTATCTAAATAAGACTCTATCTGATAAGATTTATATACATCACAACTAACAAGATAAAAGATAACATCTATCTAGGAATCCATCCATATCTATGAAGGTCTTCACTATCTTCAGATGATTCTCCCACATGGTTTTTATCTTTAGAGCTGATGTCTATTTGCTGTGATCTTATCTACCACATCATCAAAGATCTCCCCATGATCTCTATCCTTTGATAATGACTCATCCAAGCCCAAAGCCTATCGTTGTACACTGGTCCTATCCAATGCTTACGCATGTTAAGTCCATTAGTCACGATCTGTTCATTTAAGCATTTATTAAGTCCTTAATCCATCAAGAACCCAGCCCTAGCCTAGTTAACTTGTGCACGGTCTGAAACTCCACCAAAACTTGTATTAACTAAGCTTCATACTAGCTTGGAACTCTTGCATGCCACCATCATGTGTGTGATCCAGCTAACCTTCTACCCAATGCCTGTATCCAGCTACCTGTGAAGTGTCAACATGTGTTAAGGGCTAAAACCTATGGTGACCCTTTTGTTTCCTTTCCAAATTGTGGGTAATATATACCTACTGATTTGCAACCTAGTTCTTTTGTATTATAATTTGTATCAACTACAATACTCACAAGACTGCAAAGGTGACGAACATTTGGCCTTACTAATAAAGAGAGCCCTTCTCAGGCAAGTCAATCACTGCTCTTATTTTTCCCTATACAAGTTAGGATCTATCTGATCGTACATATGCTTTGTGATAGTTGGAATAGAATACTAGATAAGAATGAATATAAACTGGTTCGTTTTGCCTAATTTTTGCACGGTCTGTAAGGGATCATTGTTGCTGTGGAACTCAACGTGTCACACAAGCCATCATTTGGTAATGGTACTCACACAAAGGAAAAAAAGGAAAGAAATTCAAACAAACAAACATTGGTGAGTTACCCTTGCAACTAGCATTAGACATTACTCACTAGCATAAATACGTTGAAAAATTATTCTTCCATGCAACTCTGAGTTGATCAGTTAATTGGTTGTTATGGTATTTTTTTCTGTTTTGTCTAGTGTATATATATCTACTTTTTTCTGGTTGTTTGAAATTAACGAATGGTAGAATTTTTCAATACACAAGACAGTTATGTTCTTCCCTTAATCTTCCATTAGACATTTATTTTTCTCTCCTGCAACTGGAACCTCCAATAGAGCTCTGGTTCATTTTTTCAAAGCATTCTATGACGCATCTTTGTAAATCCTGAGCTAAACACCCCGGCAGAGCCTTTAAAAAAACCAAAAAAAAAACCAACTTAGTGGGCTATCAGGCAGTGCATTATTTATTCTTTGCTAATCTGGTGTTTTATAAACCAAGGAGGAAGAAGGAAGTGTAGTTATTCTTTTGTGGACAGAGTCTGATTTCCGTTTAAGTTGTAAGGATAGGTGGAAGGTAATCAGACTTGGTTCCTAGAACACGAGCTTTAGTATCTGGAATGAATTCAGTTCCAGGCAGCTCTGTTACTACTCCTTTGTTGGTGACTGCAATAGGATAGCGGAGTAAATGACCCGGTATATCATGCTCTAGTGTCTCACTTGAAAACAGATCCCAATATTTATCAGCAATTTGGTTCACTTTCCTGACGCATTCTTCGCTTTCTGGACTAAGGAAGGTATCATCAAGCATACCAAGGTGTTCATACCATAATGCCATACGGAAACCATGGACTTGCCCTCTTGCTGGCTGCCTGGTTGCCAAGTGAAATGGTTGGTATGCTCCCATGGCTATTTCAGAATCACGTGCTCCGTCCATTGATCTCTGATTAATGTTAGCAGATCCAACAACTATGTATTCGTCATCAACTGCAGATGTTACGTTCATGAAATCCGTGAGATCAATTAACTAAATTGACGACAACAAAACAACAAAGGGTATAATTGAAACAAGTCTGAAAGAACAAGAATTGCATATAATGCTAACTTCTGGTATCCAAAAATGAAGTAATTTCACTTATGTAATTGGATGCCCCAATCAAAGCCTAAAAGTTGACAGAATATCTTCAACTAAAGCAAATTTAAATGGAATAGGTTTGTAGTATATACTCATTACAAGAGACACATTCAACAATAACCAATGCATATCACTCTGCTAATTGAAGTAGTACACTAAGGTTGAGGCCATAGAACAATGGCTGGTCAATGAGCTTATATTCATCTATAAGTTAGCAGTTAGCAAGATAAGTCAATGCAGTCACTTACCAATCATCATCTTTGCATGAACATAAATCATGAAACGACGAGCCTCTTGAGCTCTAATATAATCAGAATCAGGCTCTAGCTTTTCCGACGGCTCATATTCTCCATGCCTCTTCACCTCACGGTTCCCAAGGCAAAAGAATGTCAGGTAGTTTCGAGGATCATCCTCGATTCCCTTAACTTTAAGGGCCTGCACAACATCTTTATACATCATTTCCATTGTCCTCTTCTTCCAATCTAATATTGCCTGAACTGATCCACTTTCTGGGATTCCTTCAGGCCACATTGGGACAACAACATAAACTGTGAATCTCTCCCCTACCTCAATCTTGCTAACTATCTTAAGTGAAAGCTCCTTTGGAATTAAATGCAAAGCATTAATCTCCTCAGGCTTAATACCATCAGCATCCCAGGCAAAAGAACTTCCAAGAAAATATTGGTTTTCAATGTAGATATAATTCTTTGCCCGTCGAATTGCATTAATATAGGCATCTTGAATGCTTCGGTCTATAATATTATCCTTCCCGCTGACGAGCCCGGCTCTAGCAGCATCTTCAGGTATCTCGGGGAAACCAAATGCAGCACCACCATCAATGGATCTAAACAACTGAACATTCCATGTCTCACGATCATCAGGATACATAACCGGAGAAGGGGGAATGATGATATTTTGTAGCTCTCTCAGCTTAACAAGTAGATCTTTACCACCTTGTTTTTTCCATCTCTGCTCAAAGTTAAACAAGACATCCCAAGCAATAGGTCCTTCAAGCCTGGAGTGGATGTCATGCCAAGGTTCTCTTGGTCCACCTTTCGTGATTGCAGCACCAGTAAAGTTGGGCTGATGAAAATCATCATGGTGTGCAGTGTCCAGTGTCCTGAATAGGGAATGGAAGGGAGTATCATATCTACCATCACACAGATCAATACCCCCAACAAAACTAACAATTCTTCTCCTTTCTGAATCTCCATTAGGTAAAGGACTGTCAACTACCACAATTTTTTGATGATGAGTAAACATGGTAGAGATCTGCAGATCCTGAACTATGCTTCCACCATCATCAGGATTTCGAGGGCACAAGACACAGTGCACATCTGTGTTTCGAAAATACTGTTCAGTTTCTTCATCATGGGTGGCCATCAATCCATCCTTTTTCAGTAATCCAACAGAGGTTCTATCATCCCAAACAAGCATAAGAACCCTAACTCCTTCACTCGCTTTCTTCTTAAGCAGCTCACCAAGAGTGATATCTCCTCCGAGCTTTGGCCTCCTAGAATCTCTTATCAAGGTTATTTCAGGGTAAACAGACCAGCCAGTGATGTAAATCAAGTGTTTTGCATTTGTGATTGCATCAAATACATCTTCCCAGCATCTACGGGGCTCATAAAAGTTTCCCCCATCGAGAGGGATCTTAGGAATAAATTTATCCGGGATATGAGCATCTTGGTACAGAGAAACCTTACATCCCTGTCTCTGTGAGTAGAATGTGTAAGGTATCCCCGGAAATTTTGGACTTCTAATACCCCGACCAAAATTACGGTCTTTTGTAACATCGAAGAACTGTAACTTCACATGGATTTTAGAGCCCCCATGAATAGGGTTTTTGTCCTCATCTAATATCTCAACCCATCGATCTATTTCTTCTCCACCCAAAACTTCTTCAACAGGGATATACCCTCTTCCAAGTAAAGTTGCCCCGATAGGGTTATCATCCTTGACAGTGAATACGACATTGGAAGCCAAATGAGCACAGTAAATATGAAATGACTCATACCACCTGGGGTTTGAACGCTCATTTTCAAGTATTCTGGTTCTCCCAACTTTAGCCTTTTCCAGATCTATCGTTGCGTAGAGTTTACTAACCCCACTTCCAACACCAACTGTTTCCTGAATGTTTTCCACGAGCTACAAGGAAAACCTTCAATGAGCTTAAAGGGATGATGCAAGAAAGTCAAAGTTGTTCTATATTTTAGTAAGATTTAAAATTTTAATTTACCTAATCTTACTTCGCAAAATAAATAACATTTTGTCTGAAGAAGCTAACACTTCAGTGCATCATCAAAATGAAAGTCTTCATGCAAGGTGACGCTCCTTTTGTTAATTTGAAATAAAATCGCCGACTTTATATCCATAATTTGAATCAAAGGGGGCTACTTAATAAAAAAAACTATTTTTTGACTTAATTTGAGAAAGCGACAACGGTTGATAACTTGCTAAAGTCAACATATTGAAATGATAAGTACTTATTCTAAATAAGTACTCATATATTTGAGATTGTTGTTTTAGTAACTGCTGAAACGTAAAAATAGGTGTTTAGTAAGTGCGGTTGCGTTGCTAAAAAGAGATAAAATGACTAAAAAATTTATTGATTTAATAAACTATTAATTATTGTATAAATAATTAAAAAATATATTATTAGTCATATAAATTAAAAATTATAAATAATAAAATATAAATATAAATATAAATATAAATAAAATAAATTTAATAAATAAAATATTTCATAAAAAATATTATTAATTATATAAATTTAAGCATGTGACTTGCTTTTTATTAATTAAGAGTATAATGGAAAATAATAATTATTAAAAGGTTATTAATGAAAAGTATAATTTTTATCGTAGAAATACTTTCCTACTGTAATTCTCTTTTTATTTATTGATTTCTACGATAGTACTGTACTTTCCTTTAATTTCTAATTATTTATCCGCAAATTCAAATATGTGACTATATTTAAAAACTACAGTGGATAAATATTTATCCTTGTCGTGCTGCATGTCTAAAAGCAGCTTTTAACTTATTAAATGTTGCTGTGAGTTGTTTAAAAATGAGGTAAAAAACTAAAAGTCGGTTTCGGAGAAAGCTAGAAAGCACTTCAGTTTAAAATATAAATTTCAACATAAAGTAAATGATAAAATGACAGAAAAAAAGAATTTAAGATCAGCACATAAATGAATTTTTAATTACCATGGGAGGCTTTATGGACCAATATTATACTTTTCCTATTAAACAAATCATTTGCACCTCATGAAACCGAGATCCAAAGGCCAATATAATTGAAAAATTAGGAGGGATAAGATTGAAGTGATTTGAACATATTAAAAGGAGATATTTTTTAATAAAAAAATATAAGAAAATTATATTTAAAGACCATATGAAAAAAAGGCTTAAGAAAAATTGAAAGGAAGTGCTTAAGAATAATATGACATTACTATAATTCACTGAAGATAAGACTTGTAATAGAAATTTTGAGTACACTAGAATACATATATTCTTTGAGAAGGCGGTTGATTCACACGGGGAATGATAATAAGAATAAGAATGAATATAGTGATTAATGAGAATAGATATTATTATTATAATTATGATGGTTGGTCAAGAAGAAGGAATAACTACCATTATCGTTGACAATTATTGTTTGTAAAAAATATTTAGAAATAAAATTTTTTATATTTAATTAATTATATTGTAATTAATTAATTATAATAAATAAATTAATGAATGAATTATATTTTAATAAATTATATTGTAACTAATTAATTAATTATTATATTTTAATTAATTAATTATCATAGTATTGTAATTAATAAATAATAATAATTAATTATATTGTAATTAATTATATTTTAATTAATTAATTAATTACAATAGTTTAACTAAAGAATGAATTATATTTTAATTAATTATATTGAAATTAATTAATATAAATATTTTAATTAATTATATTGATTATATTTTAATTAATTATATTGTAATTAATTAATTAATTATAATGGTTTAGTTAATGAATAGTTGTATTTTAATTAGTTATATTTTAATTAACTAATTATATTTTAGATAATTATAATGTAATTAATTATATTTTAATTAATTATAATGTAATTAATTAATATTATTATTTTAATTAATTGTATTGTAACTAATTATATTTTAATTAATTAATTGTATTTAATTAATTAATATTAAAAATATTTTTATTTAAGAGACACTATTAAAAAATGAGTTTCATTCTTCTACTAAATGGAGGGTACGGAGGATTCCTCAAAAGTGAGATATCATCAAACTATTGTCCTATAATGTTAATCAACAATCAACTACTCACTTTTCATTCTTTATCTGTTAACCCCTTCTTAAACTTATCAACTAAGCATCCGTTAGTTATTTTAACATTTTCCTCTTATATTAAGCCTAAACTTTTTTATATATTTAGTACTTATCTCTTAAGGAATTAACCCAAGCTTTTTCCTACTTAACTGTGTTATTAATATTATTATTATATAAAATTTAATGTATGTCATTGGAAAACAACTTCTTAGCTAATAAAAATAAGTTCGCATAATAGAGGACGTCTCCAAACTCTAGTTTTCAGTAAAAAAATTTTTGATTGCATTGTTTGAAATAGAGATCGAAAGGGTGCTTGAAAACACGAAGAAATAACAAGTCAGTTAAGAATTATCCAATTCATTCATCGCCCCTGCACCAAAGAACGACCTCTTCTTGAGAAAACAAATAAAGAAAACTCTATAAATTTTGATATCGTAAAGAAACACCAGAAAGAGTAGGAGAATGAAGATACAAGTAGTCAAATCAAATGAAAATTTTAAGTGAAGATCTATGCCGTTACTTGGCCCGAAGAGTAATAGATGGCTAAAGTATGGTATCGTGGTACTTCGTATTCTACGAATAAGAATAATACTACAAGCGTAAACAAATCACATATCAGAGTAACAAACACCTAACAGCACTAGCATTTGTTGATCCAAAAAAAAAAAAAAAAGGTAATCACTGTATACCTTCCTAAAGAAGTGTGGTCCATCTCCACTTTCGAGCCTATCCACCTCATAGATCGTTGCGTGTAGAGTCCCGTGGAGTAATACTTGGGCCATTTATAACCTGTAATAGCCAAAAATTGAACTGATCATCGAGCACACAATCCCATGTTCATACCCTCTCATATGCATGCACAAATACTGATCAAGTATGCGTATAACGCTTGTGTGTGTGCTTGTATGTGTGCGGTCTAATATGGACCCTCTTCGTGAAAATGGTAAAAGAATAAGAGATTATATTCTGTTCTCTACTTTCCAAGTTAATGGCATTGAATTAGAACTTGTGAGTAAGATCACCAGATAAACGTTAAGATTTTCTGAAATTTAACACCAAAAGGAAAAAGGGAAAACACCGAGAGAGTTAAACAGAAAACGGATGACTGTGGTCGTTTCTACTGTAAATTATCGTCAACTACAGAGAGATTTGAGATCACTTGAATAAAAAGCAGAGAAAAGAGATAAAAGAGTACCTTCAAAGACAAAGAGAAAACTAAGTAGAATGAGAAAACAAGATCTGAGATCCGATCAGAGCTCTTAAATTTATATGCAATGAACAAGATCTGAGATCCGATCAGAGCTCTTAAATTTATATGCAATGGAAAAAACGTTTATTATTAAGTGAAGAATGTGTAAAGGGCTTTGAAAGAGGGAGATCCGAGAAAGAAGCTCGCTGGGAGTGGAGACACATCAGTGACTAATCATTTCTTCATTCATACTATTTTTAATTATTTTTCACTATTTGTTCTATCTTCTTTTTTTGAATGGGTTACCGGGTTTTGTGCTATTAGGGGAAAAAGAAATTTCAGTCGTTTAGTCCTTTTTAATTAATGACATCAACTTTTTTTTCTGGAATAAATCAGTAATATTATAAATCTAGAATTAAGGGTTAATGTATATGGTTAGAGATTGTTCAAAACCAGATCTCATACAAATACCAAGATTAAAACCAACTGACCCGTACAGACTTAATGTTACCTAAACTGAGTACAAGCACAACAATGTATTACACAAAAATTACCACCATACAAGATCACATACAATACTGCTTGGTACTGTTGTCCCTCCTATTAGAAGACCGACTAACCCGCTCTTATCATCACTGCCTTCTTGTAGCATCTCATTATTCGAGATGATGATGGCTTCCTTGAATCACTTCTTCACTAACGCCAGCTTTTCCTTAAAGAGTACAGGACTTTTGCATAATGCAAAATACACAATCTATTCCTCTGAGACTTGTAACCAATCTGTCTCTACTTTAATCTTCGTAGCCTTGAAGCTTTTAAAAAACCTTCCTATAATCATCAACATTACTCACACACCAACACATCCAAAATCGATCCCAACTAATAGAGTTCAACATTGTTGTAAAGGAGCAGACTCCCCTTTACCTCGAATTCCTTTACTTGAAACCAACCTGAAAACAAAATATTAACAAAAAATACACAAACTCCACAATTACTTTCTCTCTGTGTTAGTGCAGAGTTGTTCCATAATTTGGAAGATCGCTCTAGTAATAATGCCCTCCCACTTCCATGGCTGTGTCTTTGAAGATTCTGAGATTTCTTTCGGACCATAAATTATACACTACTGATAGTAGGACGATAAAGATGTTAGGGTCAAAAATTTTGAAGTATTGCAGTTGATTGAACCAACTTAGAATGGCTTGGAGGCTAACCAAATTTGGAATGTATATCTGGAAGTGGTTGAGACATTGTAACCATACTGATTCTGAGAATGGAAATTCAAAGAATAGGTGGTTGATAGATTCATTATCCAAATAACATAGAGAGCAGTGATTAGGGATATAAGAATAAAAGATCTTATCTCTTGTTTGTAGCTTATCAAGAAAAGCTAACTACAAGATGAAAGAATGTCTTGAGTTTGTATTCTTCTGCCACACTAGTTTATGCCAAGGCACACTCGGAATAGGAGGTCTTATAAATTTGTAAGTTGAGGCATTTGTGTAGGCTTTTGAGTGGCCGACAAGCCATTCCAATCTATCAAGTTGGGTACAATCTAGTAAGTACCTTGGTAGTTCTAGCATACGAATAATCTCATTTGTGGCATCTTGCCAGCACTATCCATTGTCTCTGATAACATCAGCTACTTTTGCATTCATCGGGAGGTCTAATCCATTAATCACTTTAGGAGTTGATTAATGACATCAACTTTGATTTTAGTCTTTTTTTAATTTCAATTTTAGTTATTTAAGTACATTTATATTATTATTAAGTAATTAATTACATCTTTTCATTATTTATTATATATAAATTTCCTATTTTATATGTATTGAATATATCATATTTATTATTGACAATTGTTACGGACTCTTTATACCATTACTTCAAATTTTAAATTTTGTTATATTAATAAAAATAAAATAATAAATTATTATTAATATATATTATAAATTTGTATATACTAATTAATAAAGAGACTTAGATATTGTAATATGAAAATATTGAAATCAATATAAGGGTAAATTGTAAATAAAAAATCTCAAATTTTACCCAATTTTTTAAATACTAGCGTTAACTTTAAAAAGTAGTTGTTCTAAATTTTAATTTTTATCAAAAATAGCTTGACAATAAATTGTTTGTCTATTAATGTAGATGATCTAACAAACTATATTAGATTAGTATTTTATCATGTAATTGTCACATATTATATTTGTATTTCATATAAATTTTATTATTAAATAAATTTAAAATAGAAAAACCCTAAAATGATTAATGTGAATGACGTGACGAGCTACATCAAATTATTATTTTTGCCACATTGCCATATATTATATTTGTACCACGTATGAATTTTGTTATTTAATAAATTACAAATATAAAAAACTCACCAATTATACACTTCTTTATATGTTTTATTTCATAATCATTTTAGGATGTCCAATATTTTTACAGACTTCGTCTTTAGGATAATAATTAAAACTACAATAACATCCTAGTAAAGGTCTTGCTAACACACAAGGTCTGGAGTGTATATATATATATTTAAAATGATAAAATATAAATAAAAATAAAATTGTATAAATAAAAATATAAAAATAAGTAATAAAATAAATATCATCATCATCATCGTCATCATCCAGTTTGAAATCCTGCAATGAAGAGAAGTCTAGGGAGGTCTGATAGTACAATAAATAATATAATAAATATAAAGAATAACAATAAAAGATAAAATATAAAATAAGTAAATAAATAAACAAGAAAGAAGACAAGCACATAAAATAAAATAAACAAATCATTACAATAAAATATTTAGGCTAAGTAAGAAAATATTTAGGCTAGATAACTAAGAGGAAAGTATTACATATTACATGTTTAGGCTAAATACAAGACATAAGACTTGAAATAAAATGGTTAAAAGATTTATAAGAACGAGAAGGACTTCTCTACTGAGCCTTGGCTCGCATCTTCTCATTGGAGCATAAAGAAATCTCCTCTTTATATGTTTGAACTACCTAAGTCTTGTCTCTTTTAATATTTCATTAATATTATCCACTTTTAATATGTCTCTTACCATCACATTCCTAACTTTATCTCGTCTAGTAAGATTGCACATTTAACAGAACATCCTTATCTTTCCCACCACTAGCTTATTACTATGTACCTATTTGATGGGTAACACTCCGTCCTATAGAGCATGGTCAGCCTAATCGCTAAACGATAAAATTTACCTTTGAGCTTGAGTGGTTCCATTTAAGCCACCCTAATCTGATACAAAGAATAATGTCTTCATCGATTTGTCTGTTGCTTTGGATGAAAGATCTAAGATACTTAAAACATGCTTTTTATGATATAACTTCTGAAACAATTAGACCTTCACTTCAGAAGTCACTCTATGGCTTGAAAAGTTACACTCTAAATACTCAATCTTAATCTTGTTTAATTTTAAGCCCTTCGACTCTAATGTATCCCTCTAAAGTTTTAGCTTGACATTGGTATACTCTTTTGTCTCATCCATTAAAACAATTTCATTAGTAGACAACATACACCAAGGTGCATCCCTTTAGATATTCCTGGTGAGTAGATTCATCACTACTACAAACATGAAGGGACTCAATGAGGAGCCTTGGTGTAGCCCAATATCGATAGAAAAATGCTCAATAGTGATAAATTCAATGATTCATACTCAAATCCCAATTGCTAAAAATGTAACTAAATTGCTATTTCTTAACTCCCGTTTTTAACAATTCAATTAGAGTCCCTTTAAGTGAATATTCCTTGGGAAGTGCATGTTCAATTATCTTAACAATGTTATAAAAATTTAAGAGCTTAACAATATTCATTTACTTTAATATCCATGAAATTAATCATATACCTTTGTATTAGACATTCAACAGAACTAAACATTTGTTCTTTTTCTAGTATTAACTTATGTCCATCTTCAAACACAAGTTACTTTAGAGATTGTGATAATATAGTTACGAAAGTAGAAGTATGGCTTCCCAAAATGCAAGTCACAAAAGTAGAAGTACTACTTCCCAAAATGCCTAAGTTTGTTAAGTTTATTGTTTTAATGTATGTGACTCTAAACAATGCTCTAATTGATATGAAAATACAATTCATTGCTAGTCTTGTGTAAGACCAGTTGTTAATTAGGGAATGTTTAAATAGTAATTAAATTATATCTTAAATAAATTTACTTATGGCATTTACAATTGGTGTTATAGGCCTTCTATAATTTGTGACAACCTTAAATCCTTAGTCCTTATTGATGTGTTGAATTTCTGATTTTTTAACATATTACATATCTTCTTAAGATATTAATATATTTACTTCCAAATATTTACTTAATTTTCCTTACAGAACTTTTGATAAAGCACACATGATTAGTATTAGCATTTCCAACATGGCCTAAGCCTATTTGGCCAAAAGGTTGTAATATTTCAATGATATTTTTAATCTATTGTCAAGTTTTATGAAGTCTTTATTGTCAAGGTTTAACAAGTGCATCAAAGACCATTTCCCAAACTAAGTACAAATCTTTCAATTATTATAGGAATATTAGTTGAACCAATAAAATGATTTACATCATGTGTGTGTTTATTAGAACCATATATTAGCTTCAAAAATGATAGGTTATATAAGAACAAACAATGAATAATAATATATTAAAGTTTTGAAATATTTAATTAATTTTTTATTTAAATATTTTGCTATTTTCAATATTTGATTAGGACTTTTTAAATTTTGGTTGCAATTCCCTTTTTATTGTTACAAATGCAATTGTAGACATTATGGCAAAATTTAAGGTTTTGGATCAAATATCATCATCATTAAGATGGGTTTATTCATGGAATTACTAAATAATACGTCGATACAAGTTTATATATATGTATATATTATGACTTCAAATAAGAAAAGAAAAATGAAAACTTTAGTCCATAATTAACTTATTAATTACACCCCAGAGATTCTACGCATATTTATATATTAATCCCTAAACTTCTACATTAGATGACATAAACCCTCAAATAAAATTAAACCGCTTTAGTTAAGTTCTTAGACTTTATAATGGAGATGTGTATATGATTATTTATGACAATACATCTAAATCTACATGTTGCATTTGTAATTATGTATTGCAAATGTTGCATAGTCCAAAATTCTAACAATCTCCTACTTGGACCACACAACTATGTCCTCATATAACAAAACTACCAATCATATACAAATCTCTATAACCAATCTTTTTATGCATAAAAAATGAAGATATATCATCTAAACTGATCTCATTTATTAGTTTCACTAACAAAAGATATATCTTTTCTAATCAGTCTTACTATCTACTCATATCTAATAGATCATTAGTAGTTCCATGGTTCTCCCTTATATGATAAAATACCATCTGTCCTAAAGCATCCTTCGTTACTTGGCTACCTCTAAAACACTGACTCTAAACTATAAATCAATGGAACGGAAGAGTTAATGAATTATGCGTTCTTTGTAACTTGGCACCTGAAGATTGTAATCATCTATTTTTCCAATGCAACTATTCAAAAGCCATTTGGAGTCGCATTTTGCACCTATTACTGTTGCATTATGAAAAATATGATTAGGATTCGATTTTAGAGTGGATCATTAGCAAATTAAAAAAGGATCTCCAAATGTTGCTCTTTACTATACTCAATGTCCATATATAACGTTTGGAAAGAACGAAACAATCATAAATTCAATGAAAAAAAGTAAAAAAAATACAAATCATAAATTCAACGAAAGTGCATTTTTGCCAAAGATGCGAATAGGTCCCTATCTATGGATGTCAAGAGAACTTGGAAACTTCAAATCTCTAATGTTTCTCAATTTGTTATTCTTGACTCCTGCAATCTTCTTCTTTAGCTATTTTCTAAAATAGAGTAGTAGAGTGTTTATCTATGAACTCATTGTAATATTGTAAATAGTTCCATTTAAAGCAATATATCATTCATTTAGTTACCAAAAAAAGACCAAAGGGGCAGTCGTTATTATTTTGCAACTATACCTACAATGATCTCATAAATCAAATCAACTAAATGACATAGACCAAGTGTAGCTATGTAGCATGAAAATTACATGTAATGTGATCTACATATGCTTATTTTTAATTGTTCCATCCTTAACCAAATAAGAACAAATTTCATAGTGAGCTATATGATATTGTAGTTTGCGTTATGTTTTAATGGATAATTTAGTATGTTTTTAGTTGTTAATTCGATGATTTATGCATGTTTAGGTTTATAATTGTGTCATTTTGATTATGTGTTTATGTTTTCGAATGTTATACGATTTAGAGAATGTTATTGGGCTTTTATTTTGTGTGTTTGAGTTATTTTGATGTGTTTGTTAATGTTTGAGATAAGGTAAAGAAGATCAGAGAAGATTTGGAGAAAGCTTAAAGGAGGAGCCAAGGCCATGACGTGACTGGTATGTCACGATCATGACAAAAGCAACCCAGCCAAGGTCACGATTGTGAAAGAAGCCGAACATGACTAGGTTACGATCTTGACAGTGGCCCATTTTAAGTGTCACGATCATGACTTATTAGCCATGATCATGACAGGCGCGATAACAGATGCGGGGACTATTTCTGAACTTAACTTTTCGAGGGTTATTTCAGATATTTGGACCTTGGAAAAACCTAGTTTTTGCCTAAATGGAAAAATGATATAAAATCAAAAGAAAGAAGTCCTAAAGGAGAGCCTTAATTTGCTACATTTGGAAAGAACTAAGGAATAGAGAGAAGAGGAGAGACGAAGAAGGAGGTGTTACTGCTACTGCCACTGCCAGTCCACTCCAAGTGAACTTCTTCATTTCATCTTGTTATTTCTTTTAGTTGATGTATAAGATGGATATGAAGATGATGAATTTTGGTTTAAGGATGTTCTAAACTTTTTTAGGGTTTTCTTTTTGAATCAGTGTTAATTTGATTGCTTTTGATGTTAATGTGATGGGTATTATCATTTTTTATTGTATTTGCATGCTTCAGTAATAAATCGAGAGAGTGAACTGATAACAAAATGATTAGGTTGGGTAATGAGATTTAAACAATCTAATAAATCATACAAATAATCAAATCGGTAATTTATATGAAAAGAGATCTCGTGCGAGGACCTGATTGTTTATTAAAGTGCTTAAGATCTAATTGGATGTGGGGGTTATTTACTAATTGAGAGGTTCCAAATTCGTTAATTCAATTCAATTAGGGTTTATGATTTAGGGCTAAAGAATAGAATGAGAGACAGAATAATCCACCCTTCAAAATTCTAGGATCGATACCGAATTAACTCATAAGTAATTGAGTTAGCATTAGATGATATGATAAATCCCCCTCTCTCATAATTGGTCAATCTTCCTTATGTGACGTTCAGTTGTTAATTAGTTGTGCTCAACTTTCATTTCTTTGCGTTAATTTAGAATTTAGAATTTCAATCTATCCATATTCAATTGTTTAATTTTGTGTGCATTTTTATTTTCATTTTAATTACACCTTTTGGGCCTTAGATAAGTTAGGATTTGTTTAGTTCACTAATTCCTTATAGGATTGACACCTTATATATCACATTTATGATCTGCACACTTGTGAAATATTGAGGGTTTTATAAAGATTAAAACTTGCTCAATACTACAAAAAATACAAAAAGAATTGAATATTCCATTAATGTTATGCAATTAAGTATAGTATAAACCTTAAAGAACATAACATGAAATCCCAGTAAATCAAATGGTATCAAATATAACAATGCCTATATAAGTAATATGTTTATGAAAGGCCTTGGGCATCTATACCTTAGTGAGGGAATTTGTAATAATAAAATTTGTTCCTACAAGCTTAATACTGACAAGACATTATGAACTTTTTTCTTTCACAACAAGGAACTTAATTTCCATATGTTTAGATCTAGAAGAGCTTTTGTTACTATTTAAATATGAGACTACTACTCTATTGTCATAGTATAACTTAAATGGCCTTTCAATACCATTGACTACTTACAGTCCTGTAATGAAACTGTGTAGTAATATAGAATGATTAGATTCCTCATATTATGCAACAAATTCAACCTCTATAGTGGAAGATTCAATAAGTGCTGCCTTGTACTCTTCTAAGAAATTGCACCTCTGGCTAATAAAAACATATAACCAAATGTCGATTTATGATTGTCTTAGCATCCAACAAAGTCATAATTAGAAAACCTATTGATCTCAAATTTGCCTAACCTCCTATATGTGAGCATATAATCCTTAATGTTTGTAAATATCTGAAGACTCTTTTTACTATTACCTAATGTTCTCCTCGCAGATTTCTTTGGTATTTACTAAGAATTTCGACAACATATACGAGATCAGGATGAGTGTCGACCTGTGCATACATCAAACTCCCTACTGTCAACATGTAAGGGATATTCTATATAAACTTAGATTCTATTTTATTCTCTAAACACTGCTTTGGACTAAATTTATCTCTTTTAGACATATAGTTGTCATGAGCTTTACAATTTCACATGCCAAATCAATGTAATACCTTTTTAATGAAACCCTTTTGTGATATCCTATAATTTTACGTAAATAATCATGGTGAATCTAAATTGCTAATACGAAGGATGCTTCACTAAGATCTTTCATTTTTAATTGCTCTGAAAGAAAGCTCTTTATTTTTTTGATGTAATTCCACATTGTTAGCAAAATATCATCCACATATAGGGCTAAGAAAATGAATATACTCCTATTAAACCTATGGTACACACAATCTTCAACAATGTTCATTTTAAAGCTAGATAAGAGAACATTCTGATGAAACTTTTGGTACTATTGATGAGAAGCTTAATTAATCCATAGATGTATTTCTTAACTTTACAGACTAACTAATTAGTTTCCTTAAAACATAGCCCCTCTCGTTGTTTCATATAAATTATTTCCTCAATGTCTCTATTGAGAAAAGGTGTCTTTACATCCATTAGATATAGTTCAAGATCAAAATGTGACACAAACGCCACAATTATCCTAAAAGAGTCTTTTAATAAAACTAAAGAGAAAGTCTCTTGATAATCAATGCCTTCCCTCTGAGTAAATCCTCTAGTGATAGGATAAGAATTATATCTCTCCACATTGCCTTACGAGTCCCCTTTTGGTCTTAAAAATCTATTAAAAACTAATAGGTTTTACACTTTTAGGCAATAGGACAAGATCCTAAACATCGTTGTTTCTTATGGATTGCCTCTCCTCACCTATGAAATTAATTCACTTATAAGAGTTAGAAATTTTAATTACTTCATTAAAGCTGAGTGGATCTTCTCCCCCTAAGTCAATATTTTCCTCATATTCTTAGATAAATACGATATAATTATCCAAAATTACACTTCTTTATTCCATCATGGATCTTCTTAAAGGCACTAGTTCTACTTAAAGTTGAGTTTGAATCTTATGATCCTTATGAAATTAAAGAAAGATCGGATAATTTTGATGGGTAGGAAGCTCAAAATTGTCATATATTTCTACCAGATGCTGTTGAATCATATTAGGAATAAAAACTTGACCAAAATTAACAATAATTATAGGAAAAGGAACATTAACTGACTCCTCTTCAAAGCCAAAGCCATTATCCTTATCTTCTACCACCTAAACTCAACATCCTTAAAGAACTGAGCATTCCTATCCCAAAGAATGTTCTTATTTTAGGATTGTATAATTTAAATATTGGTTATCTTGTTGGGGAAGCTATGGATGCATGCATTAATATGCATGAGAGTGAAGCAGAAGTGTCTAAATCTAGAATCCGACACCATGACAATCCCAAAAAACACAAAATCACAAATGTATGTACGGATATGTAAAAGAACATGAAATGTAAAACATTTTACTTTGTGTTTCTCCTCCTTTCTTGTTTCTTCTCCTTGTTTGGGTTGTTGCAAACACCAAACCCTTCCTTGATCACCTAATAATACACAAAGATGAAGAAGAAACAATGTATAAGGGTGATTTGAGCACTAAACTAGAAGAGTTCTAGTAGATGCTCAAAATGATAAAAGATAGATCAAGACTTTTGTTGCATGCATTTTGATTCATATAAAAATTGCATAAATTGCAAGAACAAGACTCTTGATACCTCTCTTTCAATCTAGAACTCTTCTAGAGCCCTTATGCTCTCACTTGAGCGTGTAAGAAGTGGTAAGACTCTTGAGTACATAAGTGAAGAACTCACTTATGTACTTATTCGTGCCTTCAGCCACGATCGTGGCCAATGAGCCACGATCGTGGCCTATTTAAAAATAGGCTCACCTTTGGTCACGATTGTGGCCTACTTAAAATTAGTCATACACATTATATTTTTCATCCGATTTTTTATGCGTGTGATCCTTAGGTTCCCGATTATTTTAGGCACTTGAATTAACTCTTAATTCAAGCAAATTATCAAGGGTTTCATGATGTCAATTTGCTAGAATATAAGTGGATTAATACTCGAACTCTTTGATAGTTAATTATCCAACTTATAAACCTTTCTATAGATAATTACTATGCAATTCGTCCTTTCACCATACTATAATCCATTTAGTTCAGAGTATGGGCTATGTGTCAACTCCCGCTAGACTGACTACGTCACATCTAGTCCAAGTGATGTTAGTTCTTGTCCTGGGATCTCATTACTCTATGTGTCATTGAAGACTCTCTTCATGACACATAACTACTCTGGCCAGATACTCTATAGTAATGACCCCGAAAAGAAGTCGTAGGTATCATCCTTTTCTATCAAGAGTGGTAAATCCTTTATTGGCTACCCAATTACCTTCGAATACCAATAGTTATACCTCATCACCATCCTAAGAGCGACCTCATCTTGTGGTAATAAGGAATGATGTCAAAGCATAGGATTAGTATCTAAGATATCCTTGAGTACCTCAAGTTTAAGGATATTTGCACCATTTATATGATGAGATTAATTATTGACATTCGATAGATCATCTATATGATAATCTCATAGCGAGTCATCCGATGTACTTACTACCCTTAGTAAGCATCCACATGTTAACTCTAAATATCTTATGTTTACAGTTTATGAGATCCACTGCTTGATCAATTCAAAGAGAATAACATATGCTAGTATGTCTAGGTTAATAATGTCCTGTCTTATTAATCTTACGACTAGGGATTATTTAGAGGCTAACATAATTGCATATGATAGGAATCTCATTATAATGATCTCATCATGATTTCCTTTATGATGTGTTTTATATCATGGGCTTCGTTAATTCGATTTAAGATCAACATCAATTCATATATTAATGAATATCAAATTAATGAAAATTTCCTTTCGCTTTACTAATCAAAATAAAGTTTGTACAAAAGTGCTAAAGGTGATTGCCTTTAGAGCACTACTCTAAGATATCTTTCATATTATCTTATAAAATAACTGCTAATAGTTGTTGCATACAATTTATTTTCATTTGGCTTATAGGGCCTTACCTTAATTGGACATCCCTAAATGCATAAATGCTTTAACATAGGTTCGTCCATAACTTATAAGGGGTTTTGTTTATAGCTTTTATAGGAACTTTATTTAGTATGTAGATTGTGATCTTTAATGCATCTCCCCATAACGAGTGAGATAAAGTTGTATGACAAATCATACTTCGTACCATAACCTTAAGGGTTATATTGCATCTCTCTATTACACCATTCGTATTTAGATAACCCATTATGGTGTATTAAGGGATAATTTTACACTCAAGAATTGAGCAAATAGACCTAGACGCTGTTCACCTAATTTGTCATATCTTCTGTAGTATTCACCACCATGGTTAGATCTTATAGCCTTAATGGTTTTACTAAGTTGATTTTTAACTTCGATCTTAAGCATCTTAAAAACATCTAATGCTTGCAACTTCTCAAGAATTAAGTATTGGGACCCATATCGAGAGTAATCATCTATGAATGTGATAAAATATTTTTGATCATTCTATGAAGCTGTAGGAAATGACCCACAAATATTTGTATATATCAATGCTAAGACATCCTTAGCTCCCTCAGCTCCTATTTTTCTTTTATTTGTAGTTTTTCCCTTTATCCACTCAATAGAAACATTATAATCTGATTCATTAAGTGTTTCAATTCTCTTTTTAGAGATATGAACCAAATGCATATACCTTAATAATAAAAAATTCTCATTTGATAATTTGCATGTAGCAACTTTAGTTTCAACATCATAAGACTCACTAAGTATAAAACAAATAAAAGGGAATATAAATAAGTTATGATGTAGGGAGAATAACTAAAATAATTAATGATAAAATTGCCTGACATAAAACAACATACTAGTAATATAATAACTATGTTATCATCGTCTTCAACCTTAAACATTTTCCAAATTTTTTTAAAATTAAAAACATTATCAAAATATAACTTGATGATATAATAATTCCATGATTATAACTTCTTAACAATAATAACAACAACGACAACAAAAACAACAACAACAATAACAACAACAATGAACTTAGTATTGGATTTAGTTCTAGTACTATACAGTATCAATATGTTGTGATATGTAATTTTTTATTTTACTTCAACTATGTTCCAAAAAATCATAATAATATAAATTTAATATAGCAACTATCTCTTTATTTCTATTGACATTACTTTTCAAATATTTTTTTTATATAAATAAAAACTATAATTAATATAGGAAAAATATGATTTAATTCTCACGGAGATGTAAAACTAAGAATAATACAAAACATTTAAATATTATAATTTAAATTATGTAGGAAAAAACATTACATCAAAACATCATATCATAAGAATAACATAGGTCCATTAGCATTACAATAAGAATTTGTGTCAAGGAATACAGTAATAAAAGTGCAATCTGAAACAAGAGCACTTACAGTTAAATTTTTTATAATTACATTACATATATATAATTTAATACATACATCAAATGCATATAAAATTAAAAGAAAAGAGAAAAATACAAAACCTAGATCTTCATTCAATGACATATTTGCTTAAATCACACTATCATCAATTTTTATTTGGTATAAAAATTCTTATTATTGAGAGGGGTCTCATCATCACCATCATTCAAACTCACGGCACAAAATAACATGTTAATACTTTTCGATCTAAGATTCTCTTCTATGTCCCTATCATCTATAAAACTTGGTTCTTACGAAACCCAATCTATCAAAAGATTGATGTAGTCAAGACTAATTGGATCCATAGGATTACTTATTTTATTAAGTTTCATTGAAAATAAATAATATTAAATTATTAAAAATTACAGGAAATTATACTCAACTTAATAATGATAATAAAATACATTTCTCAAAGGTTTAATTGTATTGAACAAATCATTCAATCTTTTGTGTTCTAATCTATTTTCTTTTCTTTTTTTTCTGAAATTGATGAATTCAAATGTATTCCAATTTCTTTTACACCAAATTGCTCTCACACATTGACTCAATTCAAATTGCAAACCTTTGTAGTTAGGAAACAACACTTTCTAATTGATCCCACGAAGAAACTGTAAGACAACAAAGTTAATCTTATAGAGAAAATCAAATAATGATTAATTTTAAACAAGTAATAAAAGTAAAGAAATATATACCTAGATAAAGTTTGTTACTTTGATGAATTGCAATGGACGTCCCAAAATCACCTCACACATTCTTGTGTGCCTTCATTTATGAGTTAAGGAGATCTTGTATTATCTCATATGAAATAATTATTGTGATAGTTATTAGCATTCCTATATTAACTATATTTTTCTTAATAAACCTGGTTTAAAACAATTTCCAGGATTCAGAAATACTCCATTAGCAAATAATGAAGATTAAGGTTATCTTTTCCATCTTTCATTAATGATTGTAAGATAAGGCATAGATATAGATGAGCTATTTTTTATATTAACCTTTATTGCTTTATATGCAAAGAATTCCTATATGACATTCCCCTTGAAAACTTTATTAGGAGACCTTTATTTCTTAATAACTATAGCTGAAACTAAAAGGATTAATTTTGCCAGAGTTTGTGTGACTAATGATGTACTTGTAGACATGCCTGAGGAAATCCCCATAATGAAATTTAATGACAACTTAGAGCTTATTGAGGACAAAGTTAAAATTACGTATGCCTAGAAGCCCTCTAATCTAAAACTTAAGGAGATCTAGTAACCAACAAAGACAACATTTGCAATAGACAACTACTGGGAACTTATACAAAATAAGTCTTACATAGAACATTAGGCCAAAACTTTTGCACCTTTAAATGGAAATTCAATCCCTAAAAATTCTAATCCATTCTCAGAAATCATTGAGTATCCTTTCACAAAGCAGAAGTCAAACAATACATAACCTTATAGTAACTCTATTGAAGATCTAGATAATGCAAACAACATCACAAATGTTAACTTCACTTCTATCAATCACAACTTAATAAATCAAGCTCAATTTCCAATTAATCCTAAAGCAACTTCTACCAAAGATGCCTTACAAAGAGGAAAATTTCCGTATTAGTAATGAGTAAGTATTGAAAGAGAATTTTCATGCTTTCATTAGGAGGAAGTCTGGCAGAAAGAACAACCAATCTTCTTTTGCTTCAAAACCATGAATATCAATCCAAAATTTTGTTGCTGAAAACAAATTTAACTTGTTGGTAATTTTGGAAACTAGGTTAAAAAAGAACTGCGACATCCTTTCATTATTTCCATCATACTAGAAAGATATTTCCAGTTATGCTTATCACCCTAATAGGAGAATTGTAATCTTATAGAACTTTGATAAAATGGATTTTAACCTCATAATTATAAGTGATCAATTGATTCATTTAAAGGTGAAGATCCTTTATCTAAACTTACAGTTGGAAATTTCCATTATAAATGCTTTTAACTACAACTTCTAAAGAACACCATTATGCAAAAAATTTTATGACATCTCATGAGTCATCAACAATGCTTGACTCTTGCTCAGAGAATTGAATTCCATAATTCACTCGGATGATGTTGATGGCTATGAATCTAGTAAGTCACTTGGTGATGATGTCAAAATTTGCTTAAATAAAATTGAGGTTACTGATATACCTATTGAGGATAATTTCTATAATTGGAGTAATAAGCACAAATGCAACATATTTTTTAGGATAAAATTGGATAGAGACCTCTCTAATCTTTCTTGGTTGCTTCACTTTCCTAACTTAAGTGCTTTCTTTCCTAATACCAATATATTTGATCATTCTCCAATTATAGTCCATTTTAATTACTTATAATATCATATTAGGCATCAATTTTGCTTCAAGAACTTCTTGATGAATATCCTAGGCTTCAAAGAAGTAGCCAAGACAGGACTTAGCTACATTTATAGAGGCACCAAGTAATTTCAATGCTCTAAATTTCTGAGCTATATTTTCAATAAACTCAAAACTTTTCACAAAGACAATGTTATAAATTTCCATCATCTCTTAAATGCTACTAAAGCAAACCTAGAGAAAGTTCAATTTGATTTATACCTCAACCCCAAAAACTCCTTTTTTCAAGAAGCAGAAAAATGAGCTTTGAGTAACTTTCGTCAGGTTACCAACTTTGATTATTCACTTTATAAGCAAAGATCTAGAAATATATGGATGCAAGAAGGAGATAAAAATAATTCTATCTTTTATAAATGTGTTTTAACTAGGAAGTTCTCCAATAGAATAATCACTTTTGAAGCTAATGGATTAATCCTTCATACTCAATATGAATTCTTATATGAGGCTAAAAGCTATTTCTCTCAATTGTTGGGCTTTTATTCCACTACTTCTTCTTTTAACAAATTGATAGAGCTAATTTTCATTAGAAATTAAATACTAGTTCCAAGTAGACTCTTTCTCTACCTATGTTAGTTTAAAATGCCATTTAATCTCTAGCTCAGTGTAAAGCTCCAGGTTCTGATGGATCCAAATTCATATTCTTTTTAGAAAATTAGTACATACTTAGGAATACTACTGTAGAAGTAGTTTAGGAGCTTTTCCTCAACAAGAAACTCCTAAAAGAACTCAATAACACATTTATCATGTAACATCCTGTTTCCATACTAAGGGTTAGAAACCTATATTTCGGTAAATGAGAAATAGCAATGAGAGATTAGAAAAATGCATTTCATACTCATGCATAATATTAGCATACACACACGTGAATTTGATTGTTTTGTACACTTTACAATGACTGTTCATACACTCATTTGACATTTTCTAGGTATAAATGATTTTAATGTGATTATGATGTGAATAGTGAATGAAATGTCTTGAAAATTGATTTAGTGAGTATAAATATTGATTTAGAATTTTTGGTGGAAATTTGAGTAATTTATGATATTTATGAGTATTTTTAGACTAGGAAAAATGCCAATTAGCAAGACAATTGATAAATGGCAGTAGAAATAAATGTCAAATGGTAGTAAAAATTATTGATAAATGACATTAAGATTTAATGACAAGTGTCATAGAAAATTTGGAGACAATTAGATTAGAAATTGGAGACAAATAGACTGGTTATTAAAGAGGACCCATTGGAAACCACAAGGTGGTAACATGTGGCAAATGATAAGTGTTACTTGCCTTGCCACATCTCACCCAATTTGCAAGACATCTTTAATTTGTCTTTCATTTGGCTAAATGCTTCCATCTTCTTCATTGCTTTTTTCTCTTCTTTCTTCTCTACACGACACTATCTTCTCTCCAACCATCAACGTTAAGCTTTGCAAACATCCTATATCTAATTACTCCAAATATTTACTTGTCTCCACTTTGATGACAAAAGCCCAACCTTTCCTTCCTAAAATGGTGTTGATCATATGATGTTTTAAGAGCTAGGGTTTACGTGAGTTAAAGAATCTTAGGATCTAAAACAAGTAAGTATCATGATGATCTTATAGGTTGTGTTAAAGAGAAATATTTTATTGATAGTTAGAAGTTGATAGACCATAAAATGGTTATGAATATATGTTGAAACGTGAGTGAAGAAATGAGCATATAGATGTCTTGTTTTGCATGTATGATGAATAATAATTCATAAGTTGATATAGAGATGTTTTTGAGAATCAATGATCATAAAAATGGTGGTTGAAGAGTGATGATATGTTGACGAAGACATGAATAATTAGTGATGTTTTGTTTTCTTATAATGACAAATAATAGATTATGTATTGTTTTATGGATGATTAATAATGAAATTGTATTTGAATGAGAGTTGATAGTTGACAAAAGAAAAGATGTGTATACGAATTAATTTGTGTATAGGATGAGTGTAGTAAATTGATGGATGAATACATGTGTTTGTGTGTTGTTCTGAGAGTATGAAAACCATGAGTGATGAGTTGTGATGTAGATGTTATAAGTTGTGAATTAAGGTATAATGAAAGTGCAAGTTATTTTAATAAAGATGTTGAGTTATGTTCTTGAAAATAGGAGAAATAAGATGATAGTTTAGAGATAAAGTGAAGTTGATAATGAAATTGAATGTGAGCTGAAACATTGATGAATGAATGTATACATTGATGTTCTGTTTTGTATGATTGATGAACAATAATGTATGATCTGTTTGATGAGTGTTTTTGAGTTGGAATGGAGATGAGAATGAAGGGAAATGAAGTAGAAATGATTAACTAAGCATAATATATGTTAGATATAACTTGTAGGACTTGGAAATTTGAAAAACAAGGAAAACTATAGCTGGAAGTTTCGGATTTTGATAACCCACGATCGTGGGAATGCATCCACGATCATGGGAAGATAAAAGTGTAGGAGATGTTCTGTTTTCATAACCCACAATTGTGGGAAGTCATCCATGATCATAGGAATGGTTGTCATGTGAAATATACTTCTTTTATGTGTGGTTTGAAATAACAAATGGTTAGGTACTTTCCTATGGTGCATTTAGGCTTGAATGAGGCTTGAAATGAACTTGGTTGATGATAGATTAAGTGGTTAAATGTGTGATATACTTAAGGTGATAATCGAGGTTATAACTTAAGAATGGATTGTTATATATATCAAGTATTAAAAATCTGGAAAATTATGAGTATAATAAGAATGAAGGTGTTCATATAATGGCTAATGTGATTCAAATGAGATGAATGATGTGTCTTAAGTAAAGATGAATGAGAAATTGGATATTATGTGATCTTATAATGCTAGAAAAGAAATGATGAATGGTTGAATTGTGATATTAGAATAACTAAGTTCTTTGAGCTACGAACCTAAGTGCAAGTTAGACATATACAAGTGAAATTGTTTAAGTAATTGAGATATGAGATTAAAAAAACATACCCAGAATAGTCAAATTGAGCATGCATTATACATAACACATACACATATGTATATGAATGAATGTTTATGAGATTGTGCAAATTAGTAATGTGTGTATTGCATGAAGTTGATACATAGGATTGAATGTTAGCGTCTAAACGATTCTGGATCATGGAAGTAAATACTAATTTGGAGCATACTGTGAGTCGACCTAGATGGTCTTACATTAATTGATTGTTCTGTTTTAAATTTCTGTATTGAATCATTACTTATATGAATGTGATTGAGACAATTCTAGACATAAATAGTCCGAGGAGTTTGATAAATGTGAATGTATTAGAATTGCTTCATTGAATGTGAATGAGAAAGAAATAAGTGTACTCAACCTAATTATTGAATGCCAGACTTAGGTCCAAGGAAAAATGTGAATGTAAATGTGAAAAATTGAACATAAGTGATTGATTGAATACATGTGATGCATTTCATTACATGATATGCATGATAAGATAAAGTCAGTTGTGATCGAAGTAGCCACCGAAAAAAGAGCTTAAAGCTCAAAATGTGATTAAGAGCCAAAGGCTCACTATGTATAATAAGCCTAGTACCCCCAATAGATACAGGACAATTATCAATGAGCTTGGTATCTACAATGGATACGGGACAATTAAAGGCACTCGGTCCTAAAAAAGAAATAACTGAAAGTGAGTCACATGTGCATTTGGTATACATTCTATATGTATGTTCAAATGATCGAAATAAATAGTTTGAATGATTATGAATGTGAAATACGAAATAAATGAACAAAGAGGATGTTTGATGTTATATGATGATTAGTGATGTGCCTTATGTGATAATGTGAATTGTCTGCAAACTATTTGTGTTATATGATATAAATGAGCCATCGAGGATGGTCCGCTCACTGAGTTCATAAAAATCACCAAAATTGTAACGTTGTCTTTCAGGTTTAGGGGATACCTAGTTAGACAGATTGGAGTATAGCCACTGCAATCGAATAAGAGATTGAGGTTAGGATCAGTTTGCATTTACATATGTCTATAGTCAATTTGTATTAGGATTTGTTTTTCCACAACAGTTGAATATGTATATATGAATTCTATACAATGTATACTTGAATTCAGTTTGTAATAACAGTTATGATTAAAAACATTTTGTAATTGTAATGGGCCCAAATGATTACTGGAATTCTAATGATGCATTGAATGTTTGTGACACTTATGACCGAAAATGTTTATAAATAAAATGGGTCAAAAGTGATTCTTTGTCTTCTGAATATGCGTGTGATGGGTGAAAAATTTGCAATGAGTTGTTTCTGATTGTCCTAGCGTGCCACCCTTGTAGAGTCTATTCTCGAATATTGTCGATACGTTTCGAAATATGCCCTACGAGAGTGGGGTGCTACATATCACCTTAATTCTCAAAGGAAAAGAGAACAAGTATTTATTATATTTTAGGATTATTTTATTATGTTCTTTTGACTCTAAGATCATATCCAAGGTGATTACTGAGAGGTTAAAATCTATCCTTCCTAATATGACTGATCCTACACAATCCATATAGACATATTGGTGATAACATAGCTTTGGTTTAAGAATTGTTCAAGCATTATGACAAGAAAAGCAATAGCAAGAATTATGCATTCAAAATTGAATTTCAGAAAGCATATGACATTGTTAATTGGAACTTTATACTAACACATTGAAGGCTTTTGACTTCCCAGAAATCTTTATTAAATAGATATCACAATGCATCATTTTAGTGTCCTACAAAATTCTTATTAATGGGCAAACTACCAAGAGAATTCATATAGCTAGAGGTATTAGGAAAAGGGATCCCATTTCCCCTTACTTGTTCTCATTAATATCTGAAGTGCTCACCTGACTTCTTAAGAAAGTCAACATTAAAAATTCAAAGTTCATTAAAAATTATGGGGTGCTCTAATTTCTCATAATTATCTTTTGTTGTGAAGTTATTGCACTTGAGGGTATATAATAGGTGGAGTAACAAATCTTTTGAGGTGTTGATTGAGTTGCTCAATGATGCATTACCAATTCGCCACAAATTGCCTAAATTTTATGTTAAAGCAAAAAAAATTATTAAAGGACCTTGGATTAGGATATATATCAATACATACTTGTAAGTATGGTTATGTTATCTTTTAGAAGGAGTTTAAAAATATTTAAGAATGTCCTAATCGAGGTGGTAAAATATTTGTAAATTTTTATGATAATTATATAAAATCTTTAACTTTATGAAATATTATTTCAATGATTTTGAGTTTAAATACATTTTTACTTATTATTCACTATTGAAATTAAATATTGTGGATATTGAGAACCCAAATGTTTCAAATTATTACGTAATTATTAAAAAAAGTACCAGGGATCATCATTTTAATTTGTATAAGTATTATAAATCTTTTCCTTCTAATATGGAGGCGCAAAGCCATATTCCCAAATGAATGTTTGAGCAAAATTGGAATAATTTATGTGACTATTGGTCTAACTTACAAGCTTAGGTTTGTTTTCTTTGCCTTTATGTTTATTTTCATTATTCTTTTTAATTGATTTAACAATGAAGTTATGGATTTTTTTTTCTTGATTTAGGAAAATTATGAAAAGGCAAAGTTGAGTAGATCAAAAACTAAAACGCCTTATAATCAAAGGTCAAAGTCATTTACAGTTGTATGAAATAAATATATGAGATTTATGTTTGCAAGTTATACTTAACATTACATTATTTATTATTCCTTGTTCTTTTATTTCTTAAAACAGAGTGAGAAGGAACTACTTGGACAAGAGTGTGATATGATCATACTATATAAAGTCATCCACAATATGGAATGTGAAGAATGTTTGTCAGAAAAGCAAAAAACAACTATGTAAGTATAAAAGTTTCTTCAATTTTTTTTGTTCATTTGTTAATATATTTGTAAGTACTAATATGTGGATTGGATATTGTTTTTTTTAATTTTAGAATAAGATGCAGGGGTTATAGGAGAAGTCTAAGTCTAAGGGGAATGAGCTTAATGCGGAAGAGATTTGTGATATAGTATTTAGTACTCGTTCTGGTTATGTGAAAGGCCTTGGCTATAACCCTAAGTCCAATGTTTCAACCTTAGCATGTAAAAAAATCGTTGAACACCTTGAACAGGAAAAAAAAGCTTAAGTCTGCATTATAGCTGAAGTAATTAGGAGTTGAATTAGCAATAAATGATATATTATTTGAAAGGTTACTTAGTCCAGATTATGTTAGCATGAAGAGTAAAGTGAACGGTATTAATTTTATCTCCTATAATTACTCTATCACTTCTTTCATGTACTATAATTTAATTTAATTCTTTTTTCTCAAATTATAGAATGGAAGAAGATTTATATTGTAAATGGTAAAGTTATGTGGTGTTTGGTTTAATTAGAACCAAATACTTAGTGTATTAATACTCTGACAATATCTTTAGTTAATTTTAACCAACATTTTTGGATGATTACATGTTCGAATTTGGATAAATCATTTGAGTTATGCTCAAATGCTTTGTAATCTGAGCATCTTTATCAGTATGTCAGACATATTCCAACTTATGAAGTAATCTCTTTATTTATTATTTTGTGTATAAGAATTGCTCAAGCTATCATTAATATCTTGTATAGTAACAAAGGATCATCCTTTAATGTTATATTATTTTTGTTGGTACAATTTGATGATAATTATAAAATTTTAGTTTATATACCAAATGCTCAATGTTTTTTCTTGAAAATTGAAAGAAATTTTCCTTGGCTATAGTAAAACTATTTACAACATTACAATGAGGTCTTTTATAAGGAAGTCCAAAAAACTACATTACATCATTAAAATAGTCAACACTCAAAATTACACTACTGACAGGTCAATCATATAAATTTATAAGTTCCATTTAGATTTCATTCTAGGTGGTAAGTCTTATGTATCATCCTTGTTTATTACAAGAGCTTATATTTCATTAATGATGTTCTCAACAAGTTTCCTCTCTATTGTATAGTCTTTGGTTTCACTCCCTTTATACATTGTAAGTTGTGATTGTGTAAGTTGCTTGAACAACATACCATCCTTCTTCTCAATGTTTTAAATTAATAATATTTCTCTATGATATAATTTTATAATAATAATCAAATAATTTATAATAAAGAACATGTTTATACATTATATATAAAAAGTATTGCTTAATATCATAAATTAGAAACGTAGTAAATACCATGTTGATACATTATTAAAAATGTAGCAAATAATAATGTAGCAAACAAGATGTCACTATGTTATAAAAATGTACCAAATAAAAAACATAGCAAATATTATGTAGCTACAAAGGACAGAAACATAACCAAAAACTATTGGCTATGTTTTATTTTGTTTATCAATCATTTGGTCCCAAATTTTTTTACCAATGTCAACTGATATTTGATTGTTAGCTTTTCACAGCTAATACTTTTTGTTTATGATTTCTTGAAATGTTGCCTATAATTTTTAACTATAGAGAATTGACAACACTTCTTGCGACGAAACAAAAACATTACAAATAACTATAGGCAATGTTTTTAGAACAATTGACTACTTTTTTTGGTAGCCTATTGTCTACTTTATTGTAGGGTTTAATCAACGAATTCACGTTAGCTGAAACAAAAGAATAACATTATGAATACTAAACACTTTAATAGGAAAATGGTTCTACTTTATCTTTGATTGTTAGCTTTTCACAACTAATACTTTTTGTTTATGATTTCTTGAAATGTTGCCTATAATTTTTAACTACAGAGAATTGACAACACTTCTTGCGACGAAACAAAAACATTACAAATGACTATAGGCAATGTTTTTAGAACAATTGACTACTTTTTTTGGTAGCCTATTGTCTACTTTATTGTAGGGTTTAATCA
>JAOQMS010000001.1:23370427-23381791 GCA_027563885.1 Erythroxylum longipes | reverse complement strand
GGGGGAGGGAGAAGGAAGGAGAAGGGAGGTGCTTGTACATAACCTCTAATGGTGTTAAGTTGATATTTTGTATGATAGGTTGAATCATACCACTGTTCAGCTCATGAAATCGATTTCAACCTATTTTTTTGGAGCGTCAAAACAAAATCATCTTAGATTACTAAACACCTAATACATGACTGGATTATAATTCTTTAGCTTAACTAACTAACTCAAACAGTGTATTTGAGTTAATAGTCCTTCAATACATTGTCATCTGAATTTGTTAGCCTTCTTTTTGGGTGGGACTTCCTGCGATCTTTTTTTACACAACAATTCCTCTCTATTCACTTATGAAAATATTTTTTATAGTTTAAAGAGATATAACTATGTTGCATTCTCAACTAAATTTTCTATTTGTTGAAACAAAAATTAAGCCATTGGTTCATTATACTATTTCACCACCCTCCTCATAATTTCCATAAGTTTATAATCAATTAAAGTGAAATATACAAGGAGCTCTGATGATGTGGGGATTAAAGTCATGTAAACCTTTTATGCTTATGGTAGATTCTCCCTTACAATGAGTCTCACTTGTAAGGTTGTAGCTTACAAAATACCTGTTCACCTAGTTGCAACTCCATATTAAACATTCTTCTATATGTTTTTTATTTCACTCTGTGTTAAACTCTCCTCAAATGAAACTTTGTCACTATCAATGTTGTTTCCCTTTCTTTCATCTCTTAATTAACATCTAAAGCCTCTAAAAGAGGTACTTGTACTCTATCTCAAATAGTGTTATAATTGTGTGGTAAGTTGTAATGTATTGCCATTTAACTTACAAAATATATTTAACACATTTATATGAAACATCAAAATATAAGCATCTTAGATATGTTTCTAATATTTTATCGATGGCCTTTATTTGTCCATTGATTATGATGGTAGATTGTTAAAAATTTCATGCTCATTCCTTATAATCTAAATGTTTTTTTTGCCAAAGTATGCTTAAGAATAGAGTATCCTTATCATTTGCTTAAGAATAGAGGATCCTTATCATTCACAATGGCTTTAGACACCCTATGAAACTTAAAAATACGATTGATAATTAATTTACTCCAAAAGTAGAATATGGATGTTTCACAGTGATAAAATGTGAGAACATGTTAAATATGTCAAACACTACAAGTATGATTGAATTGCCTATTGAAGGTGGAGGGCTCTTGATGAAATTCATGCTAATTTCCTTCTAAAATCCTTCAAAGTATATGTAAATGTTGAAGAGGTCTCGAATAGACTGAGGAATCATATTTGCTTCTTTGGCATAAAAAAAATAAGTTAGTGTAACTCCTGACATCTCTAGCTAATTCTTTCTAATAAAAAAATATTTTGTAGCCTTTTGTGGTAGCTAAAACCCCTTAGTGTCCTCCATATGCTATTCTTATCCTATATAAATGATCTTAGTTATTAATTTCAAGTTAACTCTTATTACCACTCTCCCCTTCCACTTTAATAATCATCATTCAGTTCATATGCTTCATACCTTGTCATTCATGACTCTAATATCTTATTGAGATGTTTTTTTAGAAAATAATTAATAAATTCATTCAAAAGGTGGAAGATTAGAGTGATACAAATTACAACTCCTAAAGTTGGAGTTTGTACAAAATATAACTAACTACAATGCAGCAAATTCTTAGTAACTTTAGCTTCTATTTTCTTAATTGCATCCCAGTTTGATTATAATTATTGATAAAAGAGTAATCATAACTGTTATCCTTAACTTAAGGTAAAACTCCATCCAGTTGAATTTCTTGTAATCTTATACTTTCTCAAAGATCTTTGTGTTTCACATTCTCTAGAGGTAATACACTAGCATAGTAAAACCAGTCTTAAACATCTTTTGATCCTCTATACTTTTCCAGCTCAGGCTATTTACCCAAGCCAAACAACTTATCCAACTTAGATTTCTGTCTTTTAGATCAAATATGTTGAGAAATGCTCTTTATAGTTGTTTTGTATGATAACACTTAAAGAAAATATGATCTAATGTCTCATCCTCCTTAGAGCAAAAAAGGTAAGTTATGTCTGGAATCTATAATTTTATTCTATCTCTAGTTCCTAACTTCTGCAAAGTTGCTAATTTAGAATGAATGACTGAGCTTGAGATATTCCAGATCCTCATATCAGCTTATGGAGAGGAAATTTGATAAGTAGACCAATCAGTAGCTGCTTACAAGATTAAACAATAAATATATGTGAAATAAGTAACTCCTATATGACTTCATCTTCCAGCATTTGATCAAGTAAGTATGTTGGCATATACTCTTCAACTTATCTAGTTCCTTTGACTTATGAAAAGGCCAATACCAATTGTTATTTTGAATTAGCATCTACACCTTAGTGTCTTCAGGGATTGAGCCTCTCAAAGCTGCAAAGTGTTGAGTGTTACATAAAGGCCCTAATAAATGCTAGTTATCAAACCAAAATTTTGTATTATTCCCATCTCGAACGTGTTCAAAATTTATTGGAAAATGTAGGATTGAGTAATTTTTAAGAAATATACCAAATGTTTCTTTTTTTTTTTGACATGAAACATATTACCCATTTCACTCATAGACTAGCTATAGACTTTCTTTATTCCAGAATATCCTCTATAGCCTTTTATCCAACAATATCTTATTCATTTTGCTAGCTGAATCAATCCCCAATCCACCATATTCTTTAAGAAGACATGAAACACTCCTTTTCACTTTGGATATTCTCCTACCATTGGAATTTTGTCTGTGCCATATGAAATCTCATATGCTTCTATCAATCTTCATAAGAAAACCTTTAGGGATTGCTAAATGTGGCAACTAATAAATGTGCAGATTGTTGAGAATGGAAATGGCCAGTTGCAATCTACCTTCATATGATAAAAATTTGTTGCTCCAATCAGAGATTCTTTTATGAACTTTATCAATGAGAGATCTGCATTCAGCTTCCTTAAGCTTCCTTATAGAGATTGACACTTCTAAATATATGAGAGATAATCGATGAATGGTAAGCCCTGCATCCATGATCAAACTTAGTTAGCCTTAACACTTCTTGAAACCTCTGTAAGGATGTTAAGAATACACCAATTGAAGTAGAGTTTAGCATATAGCATGAGTAAATCATTTGCAAAAGATATTTATGTGATATTAAGTCCACTACATCGATAATGAAATCTAAAATTTATATTTCAACAATAACTAGTTGTTTCATTCTTTGGAGAACTTTTATATTGATGCCAAAGAGGTAGGGAGATAGTGGATCTTGTCGCTTTATTGCTCTAGCAGCTTTGTAGAGTTGAGTAAGTTCTCCATTCATTAGCATTGAGAATGATACTAATGTAATGTAAGAGTGTATCCACTTGATGAACTTGATAGGGTATGTTATGAAAACTTTTGTCAATAAAAATTCAATTAATTAGTATCTACTTAATATTGCCACAAAAACATAACTAATATTTGGTATTCCTATCTCCTTGTTGAATCCGTTGAATCCTAAACTCTATAGTCTTCAAGCGTTTGTAGGTCCTTGCTTAAATATTTCTTTTACTTATTAATAAGTGATGAATATGTAAGATTAATAGCCAACTGCTTCTGAGTTTAGGAAATATCATCCATAAACTGTAATTTATTGAGTTTTAAAGGATCAATAATATGCTTAAGGAGTTTTATACATTCAACTTTGATAGATTTTGGCATTTGGAGACACTAAAATGCGTTAGATCCCTGAACATACATTCCAACAATATCTGCAATAATTGAGTCAAGTTAATAGTGCTTTAGTAGGGACTTGAAAAATCTTAATGGTGACTTTCTTTTGATTTAGCTATCATTAATACCCACCGTGACAGGTGTATGATCAGAAAATAATGATTCCTCCAAAACATCATAACTTTTAATCATTTGAGTAAGCATTCCGTTATTTACTAAAAAGCTATTTGGCTTCCTCTGCATAAGTCTATTTCCGTTTTGATGATTCTATTTCCCTTTTGATGATTACTCTATGTGAATATAGGCCCCTGAAATTTAAGATCTACAAGTCCCAATAGAGGCGTTAATATTGTCAGCTCTTTAGTGTCTGTATATGTTGTGCCTCTTCCTCTTATGGATTCAGACGGAGACAACAAGCAATTGAACTCACCAAACACCATCCAAGGAGTAGTGGTGTTTGATTCAATTCCTTACAAGTCCCTCTATAAGCTGGCTCACTAAAATTCCCAATTAGCTACATAGAAAGCTATTATTGCTATTGGAATGTTACCTGATTTGAGAACTAGTTCATAATGGATCAATTAATCAGTCAAAACTAGTTGGAGATAAGTAAGTGAGCTGGATCTATTACAACTATAACTCTTGCATTAGAGAGTGATTAATTAAGGCTATCCACTCTGTTAGGATAAAATTCTTCAACCCTTTATGAAAAACCTCCTCTATTATTTTGGATTCCATCAGACCAACAAAATATGGTTGTCTAGCTCCAAGGTAATCCTTTAGAGCTAGCTACTTATTGGGAAAATTTAGTCCCCTCACATTCCATATTGTGCAAACCATTAGGTGTGTTTAGACTTTGTACTTCTCCTATATTTTCAACTACTAAACCCTGTGACATGCCATCCATCAAGCACCTTCTTAGTTCCACTTATCTTATTAGTATTCTCCTTAATTTCTTTATTACCTACTGGAGTCCTGTTTCCATTGTTGGATTCTTTTCCATCAGCTTATGTTGCATTATTATTCACATTTGTCCCCTCAATTGGCTGTTGGATATTCTCCTCATTTTCTTTTCTACTTGAACTGTTCTATTCAGTATGAGTCTTTTAGTGTTAATTGATGGTACCTCTTGCTGATCTTATTTTTTTGCATTTACGCCTAATTCATCAACTTGCTTAGAGGTTCTTGGTTTGAATTTCTTTTCTTCCACTTCCTTTATCATTCTTATTTCTCTTAAAGATCCATACATTGATTGTATCTTTTATGTAAGGTTTCCAAGGATAAGATAAGTGTATTCTATCTTCAACTTGTTCAACACAAGTATTATACTTCATGATAGGAATCCTTTCAGGCATTATTTTATTATATTCAATTTCAATGCACACCCTAGCATAGCCCACTCTTTTAATGTTTATAGTATTTTCATCAATAGCTATTGGAGTGCTTATATAAATAGCTAAATAACTTAATCCTTCAGATGACGAGTATTCAAGAGGAATTTTGTGCATATTAACCTAAATAGAAATTGTTTTGATTTCATTTCTGTCAAGTTTAAACCTCGTTTCCCATTTTCTCAAAAAATTGGCTTAGCTTATATTTGCCAAGGTCCTATGTCCATCACCTTGCTTACCATTTCCTCATATGAAAACTAAAATATGAAGAGGTCATCTTCAGTCATTAATGTAGTTTGAAGTCTCCATTTTTTCCAGTTCATATTAGCATAATGTTGGACACTCGGGTAAGCCATTCTTTTCTCCAAAACGTAGTCAATTAGGGATGCTTTCTACTTAGTTGAACCTTTTGTTAAAACGTCTATAGGAGGGGATATAGGACCCTCTTTGTAACAAAATGAAGCTTATCAAAGGAGTTAAGGTCTCCAACCTCTTACCTCTAAGTTTACTTTCCTACCTTCCGAGGTAAAGTATGGATCTGCCGAGAAATTGAGAAAGGAGGAAACTCCTCACTCTCCAAAGGTTGGTTCGGGTAGATTTGGAAGATTCAGGTGACATTTTACCATTAATAGTAAATTGTAAAGACCTAGGTTTGAGCGAAATTAGGCGTGCTACCAAAAAAGGAAAAAAACCTGGTTCAGATCGAGAACTTCTTCAAAGAGTAAGTAAGGAGTTTGAAGGGTATTGAGGAGGAGTAAAAAGTAAGAGAGCAAAAAAGGAATTTAGTAGGCAAGAAGACTCAAAGACTGAAAAACATTCATAATTCAGTTTAGAGAGAAGAAGGACGGGAGCACCTATTGTAAAGCATATTTTAACGACAGTTGCACCAATTGGGATGTCTTATTGAGATGTTTAATTAAATAATATTTCTTATAACTTTGTTTTATCTCCTTCAACAAGTTAACATGTATCTATAATACTACCATAACTAATAATTACAGTGATTATTAGCCTTTATAAACCATTTGCAATTGGATTCTCCTTTTCACTCTCTTAATGTACCTCAAAGTCATATCCCAAGAGTTTAGGTAGCCTAATATACTGGAAAGGAATAATGACTCTTTTTTCTACAAAACTTTTTAAGCTTTTATGGTATGTTTGTGTTCTATTGAGATTATGGTGATAGTGCTTAACAACTTTGATCACTATAAGGAATTCCTTCACATAAATTGACAACCCTCTATATTTTAGGATCAATATCTTGCTAAAGAGAGCTATAAGGTGGTTGTACTACTAAAGTATTGTTCAATTCCTTACTCCACTTATGTTTTTTTAATTATAAAAGACTTTAAAAATTTTTAGTTGTATAATAATAGGTACAGAAATGACAACTTCCTTTAATTAATTAAGTGCTTATTGCACTCCAGGCTCAATTGACAATATTTTGCTTCTTCAACATTTCTTATAGAAGCTTGGCTATCTCCCCATTTATTCAACAAATTTGTTGTAATACTTTGTCAGCTCTAGAAACCCTTTAAGATTTTTTACTATTTTAGAGTGGCCAGGTTTGTATAGCTTGTACCTTCTTAGGGGTCTGCCGCCACCCTTTCTAAAAAATTAAGTATCTAAGATGGTGAGTGTCAAATCCAATAAATAATAATATCTACTTTAAAAATAAAATAAATGGAGACAGTGATGAGCAGGATCATATTCACATTGAATATGGGATTTCTATTATTTTTTATCAAACAATAAAATAATAAAGGGGTTTTGCAGTAGGAAAATAAAAATGAAAATAAGGCAAAGATAAGTAATAAAATAAACGGAGAAAAATTCAATTTACTAAAATACCTAACCAAAGTGTGGTTTACGTTCATCTATAAAGATGATCATCAATGCAAAACTAATAAATTGGTTATAGTTGTTAACATAACCTAACAACCAATCTCTCCTAACCTTTTGGATAACTAAGATATGATTGTTAGTTTTTTATCTTACTAATAAATAATCATAGAAACATTTATAGGATTTAATCTACTAGTAGGATTACAGTTTAGAGAGACTTAATAAACTCAAGATGTTTGGTTTATTTGAATTAAACTATTTATCTCCATCAACATCAATCTAATGCTCTTACCTAAGCAAATTTGTCGATTTGTCACTAGGATTAGAATAAACAAATAATTACAAATTTGCTAACCTAAATAACAATATACGATTCTATTGATCAAAACAATTGGCTAATTGCATCCTTCAACAAAACAGTAATAAGAACTAAAGAGTAGAAAATAGATAAATATTTAAGAATAAAAGATCAAAGTTAAATAGTTAGATCTTACAACTTTTTTAGATGAACCTCGACTATCCTTTAATTAGAAAAAAAACTAGCCATGGATCATAGTTTTTATCATCCAATAATAGATGAAAAGAATGTTGTGTTTTTTTAAAGGAAGAAGATAACATTTTTTTCCAAAAAAAAGGGATGAAGAGGGAGGCTACTAATGATGACTACTAATTCCTACTTTCTAAAAATTAAAGTCCTAAACTAAAAGCCTTAAAAACTTATGTTAAAATTCGTATATCCCTTAGGTGTTCCCACATCTTATGACTTTTTGTAGGTTGCTCACTTCTTCATTCTTGATTAATCTCTTTTCTTTACTCCATTAACCTTGCCTTCCAATTATTGATCAATCAATCTCAAATCCTTAAAGAAATAGGAAGAATACACAATTCTTATCAGGTAGAGCATAATTCTCGCAAAAATTAAGGAAATTGAAATCAAAATCATGCACAATTTGAGCATTATCAAAATTTTCCCATAGCAAACCCTTGCTCATCCTCATGAAACAAAACCATTAAAGTTAAAATTAAGAATAAGTGACAATGCACCATAGGACATAATTGTAGTCAATACTTAAGTAACACAAAATATCAAGATTAAGCTTCATGAGAAACATAAATAACAATTAACACAACAATTTTATTTGAAAAATAGTGTAAACGATTTGATGAATTTCCCCATGGATTCTCTCATATTTCTTAAGTGTTTAAAGGATTCAAGTTTTTTACTCAAACTCTTTTTATGACAATTAACTATCATAAGCTTGCAACTACACCAAATCTCCACTACTTAGATTATATGTATGCACAAATCAAAAGGACTCTATTTGTGGGATGTAATGGGGTTGGCATTAAGGAGGGAAATTTTGGATAAAATGGTTCAAATCTTAGAGCCTAGTAGAACATTTGAGTCATTAATACAACAGTAAATCAAAACATTTCACACTCTCCAACAAGTATTCAAACACTCAAATACATAACCCATTCAATTGTCACTTTTTCAAAAAATGGACTAACTCTTTTTCTACCAGAAGAAAAAATGACACTCAAAACTTACACCTACTCTTAATTGTTCCCCATTATTCCTACTTACTATTAAATACCCTACCATGATGTATAAAGTAAACTCCTACACCTACTATAGTCACTCTCCTCAAAACCACCAATTAAGCTATTTGAATACTCTACCAATCCTAAAATAAGGTAAAGGTATTATTGAGGCTCAAACTTATTTTATGGGTTTTAAATATTGAAATAAAACTAAGTAATTAAGGCTTAAAAAGGGTAGCGTTAATACATTGGTTGGGCTATTTATGTTGAGTAGGATAAAAACAAAGAAGGTGTTAATCATTTTCTTGCACACATATACCAATGTAATGTTGACTGATTCAATGCAAGTTATAGAGAAACATTCAAATAAAAGAGTATCACACAACAAAAAAATTAAATATTTCTATGGAAGTTGTAATATATTGGTTCAAACACTCACTAAGATATATTAAAATTACTAAATTTCTACACTTTCCTTTCAAAATAAATCATCATAATTAACTATCACTTACATCGGAAGTTAACTTATCTAATCAACATATGTGACTCTCATACTAAACTAATTTATTCCTATGGTATGCATTATAAAACAAAGTTTTGAAATATAGAATACAAAAGAAACAAACACACATATGAAATGAAAAGAAAATAAAGAAAAGCAACAAAACATAAAGTGAAAAACATATTTTTTGAAATTCTTAAACACTCTCCCCACTCCATATTAAAGAATAGAAGAATAAAGGGTAGATAGAATACTCCCCAGGGGCTAGGGCAATGAAATGGAAAATCATCTAAGGGCTGGTGGTAATGGAGGGTTCAATCCCTAAATGCTTAAAAATTAAAAATAGATTGACCTCCAATTTTTGTTTTCCATGTCAAAAAGAGAACATAAGCGGTGGAGAATTTATAGAGAAAGAGAGATGTCAATTGAGGAGGTTTTGGTGGTCAACGATCTAGTAAGTAAGGCAAGGATTAGTGGCTCAGGTTTGCTTCGAATAAGCTAAAAAATGAGGTTGCCTCTCAAATTCTTTAACATCATACTAGTTAGATGGAATGGAGCTCTCAATTATAATAAGTTGAATTTTCCAACTTAATTTCTTCCGCAGTTAACACTTAGAAAACTCTTATAAATTAGTTTTAACTGGTGAGCATTAATCTTAAAAAGCTTGCCTAAATCCATAATTAGTATATCTACTGCACCATGGGAATACACGTTAGTAACAACAAAAGGGCTTAACCATCTAAAATGTAATTTACTAAGAAATAATTTCAATTTGAAATGATAAACTAAAACTTTTTGACCAATTGAAAGATTCTTCCTAGAAATTGTTTGAATGTGGAATGCTTTTGTCTTCTCTTTACAAATGTGGGAGTTCTCATAAGCATTCAATTCTTGATGGCCCAATATGATCACCGTTCTAACTCAACTGAGAGATGATAGGTTTACCAAACTATGTAGTTCTTTAACATTAATAATCAATTTGAATAATCAAACATCGTATAATACTCTTATAATGTTTCCTCACGTTTCAATTCCTTTAAATCCCCCATTAGGTACTCAAAGATCTCTTCATTAAATCAATTATTTTAGCATCTATATAAACTCCTCCCATTATGTAGATCCCTCTTTCAGTTTACTCTTTAAGTATAATTGATAATACTGTTGCGCTTGTTCTTCTAAGTGGATTGCGACCATTCTTATCTTTAAATGGCTAAGATTATGATCTAATGCAAAGAAATGTTCATATTTATACAACCGTACCTTGAAATTTTCCCTCATCGAATGACTCATTTAACTGAGTGTGGTGGGTGTAATGTAGTTATTACCTTCAGTAGTGGAAATAACTACCACATCTGAAATTTTTTCTCTAATCGTCACTAATTAGGTCATTCTAACTCTTTGAATAAGTTAGGTTAATATGGCTTTAAGTTTAATCATTTTGCATTCTTGTTTATTCACCCTCTTTTAGGTTTCCAGTAAAACTTTTCATTTTGTGCCTAAGCTTCCATTAAGGTCTTAACGCTTTTTTTTTAAATATATCATAGTTTAGCTCTACAAGTTCCTTCTGCCATTTTTTATTACCTCTAAGCGTAAAATAGTAATTGTTTTGTTATAAATTCATCCCTAATTTAATTCATTTAGCTTTTAATAGAAGAACAATCAAGAAGAAAGGTAGAATGAGAGAAATAAATCAATTTTGTTATTATTTAATGTAAGTATCCATTGTATAAGAATTACATATAAATAAAAATAAGGAAGGACTTATGGGCGTTTAATGCATGGACTACTAACTATTTTATATGTAATTATATTATTATTCTTCAGCCTAACTAACTAATTCAATTGATGTATTTAAGTTAATGAACCTTCAATACTTCATCTTCTAAATTTGTTAGTCTTCTTTTCCTTAGTCAGGCCTTCCCACAATAATTCTTATTTATTTTCTTGCAATGTAGCACATTTCAACTATATAATGATATGATTAAAACAACTTGTTAGGCCTCTTTCAATCATCTTGAGTTTTTTTTTTTTAGAATTTTAGAAAATTTTCATTAAAGATATGTAGGTTTAAAGGTACATTATGGTGGAGAGCATTCTCTCCTACGTCAACTGCCTATATGATAGTGTTTATAAATACTAACTAAATACTGACCGGTACTGAAAATTTTGAAAAATATAGAGACTAAATTGTAAAATTTTCAATTTTTTTTAAAATTTACCCTTCTCGCCTCTCTTTCTTTCCACCCTCTCTTTTTTTCAAAGATTTTTTAATTTTTTATTTAGTTAAATTTTTATTGTGATTTTTTAATTTTTAATTTTAAAATAAAATAAATATTTTATTACTAATAATAATTAT
>JAOQMS010000001.1:23343783-23370050 GCA_027563885.1 Erythroxylum longipes | reverse complement strand
TTAATAAAATATTTTATTTTTTAAAATAAATAATTTAAAAATTATTATTTATAAAATTATTATTATTTTATATATTTTTAATTATTAAATCAAATTTTATTTGAAATATATATTTTAAAAATATTTAAAATTTTAATTATATTTATTAATAACTATTAAATTAATTTTATAAATTCAATTACGATATTTATAATTTTAGTAATGATTAATTTTAATTAATTAAATATATAATATATTTAATTGATAGTAAAAATTAAATAATGTATGTTTTTGTTTTATGTTTCAATTCTACTTGGTTGTTTTCTTATCACAAACTTTTGTTGTAAATTATAATAATTTGAGAGTTAAGGATATTTATTATTCTTTTTATTGAATATTTTGATGTAATTATTATTTATTATATACTAAAAATTGAAATTATAATATTTTAAATATTTTATATTGTTCTTAATTTTATATTTGTATGATAATGGTTATCTTTTTTCATATAAATTGTAGTTATCATTTATATGTGAAATATGTGAAAATTATTGTTATTTCATATTAATTGTGATTATTATTTTAATTTTTAGATACAAGGTTAAAAATTCATGACTATTTCGTAATTTTTTTAAAATTTAAAGACTATTTCATAAATTTAAAAAATTATCGAAAATTATGCCTGATGTTAACCTATATTGATCCAGCATCATACCAAACTTAATTCAATACTAAATCTGATATGGTATTCCTATCATCGATGTCGCCGCTTATGGTTGCATGCCGCTTTTAGAATCCCAGATGTAAGGTACCAAATTGGGCGAAATATTTTTATTCTTACTGATGTTAATTGTTAAACGTACGTATGATTGACTGGTCATTTCAAATTATTGGTTTATGAGATTATGAACATGCCACAATCTTCATTGAAACATCTTGGGGCTCCAAGTTCCCACAGGCGTGCGTGGAGAGCAGCTGCCAGTGAGCAGCAACGCTGGAGACTAGAGAGTAGCGACGGCAAGCAGTCCCTGTCCCAGCATCAACGAGCGGTCCCAACGACAGCAAGCGGCGGAGGGAAGTGACGAGCATGGGTGGGAGACTGGGATGGTGGCAGCGGGCGTGCTTGAAGAGGATCAGTGGCTTTGTTACTGAAGAAGACAGTGAAGTTTAGGTTTAGTCTTTAGGGTTTATTTTTTTAAAAATTTGGTCTCTAATTTTTAAAAATTATAATTTAATCTCTCAAAATTTCCAATATTTTGAATATGGACATGTAAAGTCTGGTACTGACATCGCGAACATTGTTAGGAGACTAATTATGGTATAAATATGTGAATAAAATTTAATAAAAGAAAGTTAAAGTTAAGACAAATTAAATGAAACGTAAAATTTGTTCCGGACATTTTTGAGTTCCGTTATCTGGTCCTTTGTCCACTTTATGTTTCTTTTTTTTAACCGTCACCGAAATAGAACTGCTATTTGCCACATCTTAATTAATTATACGCTAATTTATATATTAATTTTAAAGAAATAAAGAAATATACCCACCGAATCAACCAAACCGTAAAGGAACTAAAAAAGGAGCATCCAAAATCTGCAACAGCTTCTCAACGAACGAACGCAAAGGAAACCAAGTATGATACTTGCGCTTCTGTTCGCGAATGCTGAAGGCAACATTCTGATCGAACGGTACCTGTCAATTTCAATCTTTCCATGTTATAAACCTCCCTTTCTTTGGATCATTGTCCAGCTTAATTTCAACCTTTGCGATCTTCTTTCTTAATCTTCTTGTAATGTTGTTTTCTACTCCAATTTTCAATTTTTATTTTCCTTCTGGGCTTGGATCCAACTGGGTTTTTACGTTTTGTTGGTTTAATGCCTTTTTTTTGGCTATTTTTCTCTTTTGCTTCCCCACGCTGGATAGAGTTTGTTCTGGTTATGCTTTTTTGTGTTGACGATCGTTTTTCGAATAAACCTCTGTGATTTGTCAAAATTTTGTCTTTTTATTCTCGATATGGTGATGTTTGATGTATTTGGCATTTGGGCTGAGTACTTAACGTGTTCAAGTGGCAAGGAAATGCCATTTTTGTAGTTTGACTTTCACGAGATATGCCAATGGTTCCATACTGATCTTCTCAGCTGTCATTATTCCTAGAAAAGAATGTGTTTTAATAAGCGAAAGGTGTGGTAAATGTATAGGGAAGGATTCACAATACATGTTTCACTGATTAATGGAAATGTTTTTGGGAGCATTTATATACTCATATTCGTTTATGTAGCCAAAGCTAAGTACTCTTGATTGAATGTTGGTGAAAATCGTTTTCTATTGATATAGCAATGGAAGCTTTGCAGAAGATTTACAAGAACCTAATTTTTGTATCAATGCTGAAGATATATCCAACTTGTTTCTTCTGTGCTCTAGTAATAAAGGTAGGACAGGGAGATCAAATTTAGTGGTACTGATCATTTTTCCTTTTACTTCTGTGGTTTTGGATAGTGGGATTGAGAAAGGATAGTTAACTTTGACAGTATTACAAAGTCACTTACACCCAATATTTAAAGGAATCTTTCATTAATAGTTCTAAATTTTGCTTACTATAGGTTCAGTGGAGTTCCCGCAGAGGAACGACTGCACTGGAGATCTTTCCTAGTTAAGCTTGGTGCAGATAATCTTAAAGGCATGAAAAATGAAGAACTTCTTGTTGCTTCCCACAAGTGAGCATTTAACTTCTCTTGTACCTGATTCTTTTATCTTTGCGACTATTTAAATGTTGGAAAGTTCTTTGACCCTGGTTGTTGTTTGTAATGCAAACTGATTAATTTCCAAACATTGAGCTCAATTCTTGTTAACTGCTGTCCTTTCATTTTAATCAGGTCAGTTTATATTGTGTACACAGTACTTGGAGATGTCAGCATTTATGTAGTTGGCAAGGATGAGTATGATGAGCTTGCTTGTGAGTATATATGATCACTTTCTTCATATAGTTGCCTGACATGCTTTATACATTAACTTCCAGGTCCTTTAATTGAATGGCTAACTACACCGCATATTGGTTTTGATTACAAAATGAGGAAAGGTTTAAGATATATAATAACTGTTTTCTGCTAGATGATGGTTGCATTTCTTTGGGTTATAATGCTATCTACCACTAAAAATTGCAGCGAGTGGGGAGGAGATTCCACCTAGTTATTACTCACACTCACAGGAAGAATGATTCTGGGTGTGCTGAATCCTTTTTTATCTTTTCTTTTTTCTGCTTGGTACTTTCATTCTGATTTCATGAATTGCTATGGTAGTGTCAGAAGTCATCTTTGCTATAACTTCAGCGGTGAAAGATGTCTGTGGGAAGCCTCCCACTGAGAGACTTTTCCTTGATAAATATGGGAAAATATGCTTGTGCCTGGATGAAATTGTCAGGAAGGTGAGGTTCAAATTTGTTTGTTGGATATTGAGAATCAAAGACTGCTTGTTTGTCAATGTATCAGATTGTTAAGCCATGACCATGTCAACAGCTTTTCTAGCTAACATTTAAAATGTTACTGATTTTTTAAGATTATGCAAATAAGCTTGTGGGTGAGAAGTGTTTGACCCAAATAGTAGCAAACAGAATAAGTCTATACTGCTAGGCTTGGCATTTTGGCCCGGCCTGAGGCCCGAAGCGAAACTAACAAACGACATTGTTTTTTATTTTTTATTTGAAAAAAAAAGAAGTCGGGCTGGGCTGGCTTGGCCCGCCTAGCCGGGGCTGAATAGCAGAGGTCTGCCCTAGCCGGGCCAGGGTCCCTAACTCTGCAAAGGCAACTTTGCATTTGCTATTTTGTTATTTCACAGACAAATAGGGTAAAATATACAATATTGTTCTGTGAATTAGATAACTATGATAACCCTCTTAATTTTATTTTAAAAATATTTTTTAATTTTAAATTTTCAGAAAAATTCTGTCTTAGATTTCTGTTAAAAATTAACGACTTACTTTATATGAACAACATGTGTATCAATTAAATATTGGTGATATGACAACTCAATTTAGCTTTTAAATTTGATTCAAATTAATAATTTAAGATAATTACAATAAATTATTAGTTGGAGTCAAATTTAATTAGTTTGAGCTAGGTTTAAGAGTTTGATAGAATCTTACATGAACAATATAGATGTGTATTTTGCTGCATAGTAGATATGTTTTAAAACAATAATTTATTTTTTGATACTTGAAGGGACTTTTAGAGAACACGGAGAAGGATAGAATCCGAAGATTGGTACGACTAAAGCCTCCAACAGAATTTTGACTAAGGCCTGCATATATCAATCAGCAAATGGAGTTGGTCATAATCTTCATGTGGTAAGATTTGTGGCTATGCCGAAATGAATATTCAAACTCCGTGATGACATGATTACTGGAATTGATTCATTCGTAAGGATCTCTGAACTTCTTGGTGGCTGCGTCAGTAATCTATAGAAGGAGCAAAGAACATAGAAGAAAGTTTTTTACTTCAATATTGACGTCTACTTGTCTTTGGTGTTGTGATTCTGAATATAAAACTTGCAAAAACAACTGGTGATTACTATTGTTTTTCCTGAGCCTCAATTTTTCATCAATATCTTATATTTGGTTGAAAACATAGTCCCCTGTATCTTAATTCAGCATGTGACCCAACAAAATTGAAGCCCATAATGTTGGATTGAACGTATATGTCCAAGTACTGAACTTTATCAATCTTTAAGATTTGTACATCAAAAGGAAACTTGTGTGCCAGATGCCACCTGCCTGGCAATCCATGGAAGATGTCAAGCTCGAGCTTGATTTTTACCGGAGACCAAGGTCTCTACAACGGTGTTGCGGTCAAACTCGAAGGACGGTCCAATTTTCTTAGCTTCCATGTAATAGCATCTGGTCCGATGAAGTGTTTTGTTTTTTTGAGCTTTGAAATAATCCGTCCTCACCTGTTTCTGTTTGTCAGGAAGTAGGGTTACATTCTTTGGATTAATCGTTAAGAATATCTATATCTATGCGGACACTTGTTCATCGGACAATGACCATGATTTGATAATTTATTTCCGTTCAACGGAAGATACAGCATGGATTGGCTTAGACCGATCAAATTGCCCTAAAAGAAAACATCAGACGAGATGTAAATATATGTACACGACCTGATCAGATGTTAAGAAGATTGACCAATTAGAATTGTAGAACAAAAGTATGTTCGCGGAGATACTAGTGTCGGTTCTGATAATATACGCGTCATTTTGATGATTTTGAGGGAATCTGCGAATTGATACGAGTGGCATTATAGAATATCCCGCCTTCCAAATTTCAGTATATACAATGGACTATAGAATGTACTGACTCCAAAGTTTCAGAAAATATATAATTTATTTCCAGTTTGCCTCTTAACAGTCATCAGAATCTGAGAAGATGAAGTATGGAAAAAGGCTTAGAGAAGAGGTTGAGAGAACCTTCCCTGAATGGAGAGGTGAGTTCATATCTTACAAGGAGTTGAAGAGACAACTCAAGTTGATCTATCCTTGTACAGATAGCGAAACGATTCATGACCAACTCTCAAGGTTCGCTGCAGGAGAGCTTTTCAATGTGAACACCTCGAGAGAGAGCAATGGTTTTGCGCAGTTGTTAGACAATGAAGTTGACAAAGCAATTACATTTTTTAACGAGAAAGAAGAAGACTATATCATCAGATTGAAGGTACTTACATGTCTTCCATCTTTTACCAATTGCTTAGAAGCATAAAACCATGAGGATTCATCGATTTCTTTTGGGCAGATCCTTGCTTTCTGCTTAACTTGGTCTTGGTTGGCATCGCAGGAGCTACAAATAAGAGCAGCAAACTTGGAAAACCAGTCAGAGAAGTTACAAGTGCAGAAAGATATCTTGGATTTTCGTGCAGAAATGGTGTTGTTACTCCATTACAGCGTTCTGAACTTCACAGGTAACTTTTCCAATCGCCTATTGGTTCTACCAAGAGTTTAGGTGTATGGGAATTCATATACTGGCGGAGGCTTTTGCTTCCTATGGATGATAAGGAAATAAAGTAGAGAAGATTTGTAGTCTCAGAGGAACCTTTCAGAATTTTGAAGGGTACAGAAGAAGTCATGTTAAATTAGTGACAATAACAGCAAGCTAGTAAGTCAGAGTTAATTGATAGCCTCTTTAATGAGTAAATTAAGAGCAAATTTAAGGTGAAGGTGTTGTCTTCTAGGCATTCTCTATCTTCGCTTGAGTGTTTGCAATTTTCGGTTTACCTGCTTCAGAGTCTCAGAGAACCAACTTATGACCTAATTATGTACTGTGACTAGGACTGATAAAGATTGTGAAGAAGCACAACAAGCGGACAGGCACTTGCTTCCAGTTCTCGTCAATGCGAAGAGTCATGCAACAGCCATCTTTCTCCACTGATTTGCTTCACCAACTTATGGAGGAGTGTGAAGTTATGATCTGTAGGCTTTTTCTTTCTGATGGTCCTTAAAGGTCATTCTTTATTGTTCAACAAGAAGTTTCCCATTTGTTTCAAACAATCTTGCTATTTTTCCCTTGGCTGTATTAGAGATGTAAATTTGTGTAATATAACTTCAAGGTACTGCAAGTATAGCAATTGTCTGCTGCCGATCATTATATACATTCTGTTAGATTCACCTTAATTTAAAACGTACGGCAAATTTTAATTCTAACTTTAAAAAAATATTATAAACATTTTAAATTTGTGTACATTAAATATAATATTAAAATTATGCGTCTACATATAAACTAGACTTAAATCACATTCATTCCATATGATATCTTGATGAAAATAGCTTCTGTTGTATACTTGTTATAAATAGTTTTAGAAAAATCGAGATACATTATAATTAGTTTTGAATAAATAAATTTTATAAAATTTAGGTAAAATATAAAATTAGATATCTTTATCAATGCATTAGTTAAATATCTTTTAACAAATCAAGATATAACATAAATTATCTCAAAATAATGTATAACTCCTGTTGACATATATTTTTGAATAAATGCACTTATAAAATCGAAACATGATATTATTATTGAAAATTAAAAAATTATAAAATAAAGGTACAACATAAATATTTTTTAATTTTTTAATAAAGATACAAGATAAATTATTATTCTTTTAACAAATGATAAATCCTATAAGAAGTAGATCTAATTTTTACAAATAATTTCAAAAAATTAGTGAAATAATCATTTAACTTTAAATAACAACTTAAAACTCATAGATGATATTTGTTTAAGTAGACATATTTCTTTATTTAAATTTTGCTATATATAAAAACTTATCTGATATTAAATTTTGTATTTGATAAATAAAATTTGAATTTTTATTATCTCAATAATGTAGTATTTAATGGTAATAAATTTAAATATAATATCAATTATATTTATTTTTAAGAGTTTAATATGATCAAGGAATTAATAATTAAAATAATCATATTTATGAAAAGGTTATTATAACTATTCGATATGTATTGCACTTTGAAAAATGTTAAAACCTTTTCCATAGTTAACGCATAATATAATATTATTTGCAGTATAAAAAAAGGAGGTTTTCTTTGTTTTAATATTGTTAATACTTGAACATGTTGACTTAACTATTTTTATTTACACGTAAGAAGAGAAAAATATATTATAATAATTGATCTTTGGCTTTATGACTATATTTACATATGGAAAAAAATTTTAAAAAATGAGAGGTTATTATATTGAATTTCATATCAATCATATGATGAAAAAAAGAAGGAACACAGAGAATAGTGATATTGAAAATTTATATTTAAATTAATATTCCATGAATTAAAAGAGGAGTATAATTCTTTGACATAGGAATGATTTATTCAATTTCTTTTATTTTCTCCGATATGACCAAATGTTTTATCGTTTTAAAAAAAAGTACGAGATTATTAGATGAAGTAAAGTTCTAATCCATGTTTTATGATAATAAAACATGTTAAGTCTATTTTATTTTTATCTTTGGTAATTTAGTAAGTTAATGGTTAAAAAATTCAAGAAGAGGATTAAAAAAAGTATAACGAATGAGTAAAGTGATTAAATGATTAAAATGAGCAAAGGGGAGTACCAAATTTACTTCAAGAGAATTGAAGTCAAGTGCACTAGGGACAAGAAAGATTGAAGCCATTTTATATATAAACAAATTATTTGTAAACTTTCTTACAACTTTTTTTTATCAAGAAAATAATGGATTTCATTAATAAACAAATATGTACAAACAAAGAAACAAAAGTTCTAGTTCTAGGCTAATACAAAAAATCAAGATTACAGAGTATAATGGTTCCTGGTAATCAGCTTAAACCTTCTGGTTCAGGGTATTGCCCATCTCATTCTACTGTTGGTGGATAAGTTATCTGCTATTTCCCTTGCTAGCAATATTAGTCGGATTTGAAGAGTGATCTCCTGAAAAACCAACTCTGTAGACTTCTACTTTGTTGTCTAAAGATCCTACAATTCCTTTCTTTCCTGATGTGGTAAACCATGTAGTGAAGCTCAACTGATTTTGAGTGCTTTATAATCCACTTGACATTTCATTTTGATTTTCTCTGTCTCCTCCCATATGACAGCTGATTTGTTTAATCAATCATTAAACAAACTCTAGAGAATTTTTTTAGTGGATTTATATAAGAGTTTTTATGAAAATGGAGTATTTTAGTGCTTTTGAAAAACTTAAAGTGTTGATAATTAGTGGCTTAAAATATTTTTGAAAGTTGGTTTATTTAGTGATTTGGCTCGTGTAACCTACTAAACTTTAGAAATAGATTGGGTGATATACCAATTAATCAAATAAACTTATTAGAGCTCATCGCATCATACCCTTTTTTGTTTTTTTTGATTAATGCATCATACCCTTTTATAATTTGAACCTTTCACTTAAATCTTTAACTTTTAGAAACTATTATATATTCCCTAACATTTAATTTTTATTTCACTCATACCCTTCAATGTTATTGGTGAAGATATTGTGTAGCTTAATTAGATGTTATGTGGTAAGAGACTTATCATATTTGTGCCACGTAACACAAAATATTATGTGATTTAGGAGATGTAATACCTAAAAATGAGTTTGTCTTGTAAATGAATGATGTCACAACTTTGGGGGACGATAACAAGTGAGACCGCGTGTTACATGGCATAATCATAAACAAGTATATGCCACGTAACTTTTAATCAAGCCATATAACATTGTTTGTTTTTTTTATCAAAAGGAAAATGACATCTTATTCCAAATCCAAAAGATTTATCGGGGGCAATTCCCCATTACAACTGCCTTCAACAATGATTGTACTCCAACCGGAGAAACATCAAGTAAGGTAAATCTCTCTGGGTTACTAAAGGACAGTTTGGCTAACTCATCAGCTAATGTGTTAGCTTCTCTAAATATGTGAGTAAGAGATACCTCATCAAACTCCTTAAAGATTGCATGACACACCTGCACTACCTGGACCATCTTTCTATCTCTAGCAGAGTGTTTCAGTAATTGGATAGCTTCCAAGCTGTCGCTTTCCACTTGAATTTTCTTGAAACCTTTGCATGCACAAAGCTGTAGCCCTGTGAGTATGCTGGATATCTCGATCTCTGTTCCACTGTTGCAAGGGAGTTTTTGCATAAAACCACCCAACCACGGACCCTGCTCCCTTCTTATGACTCCACCAGCACCAGCAATATTATTCCCTCCACTCCAAGCACCATCACAATTGAGTTTGACCCATCCTTGTATGGGAGGGATCCAGCTGACCCATCTATCCTCCCTATGGCCTCTGAATTGCTCGATATAACCAATAACCTCCTGAGCATAGTAAAATTCTGTGGCTTTACGAGTCGCCACAGTTGCCAAGTTATAGGGAAGTGGACGCCCTTCTTCGAAAACCTGTTGGTTATGCCATTGCCATGTTAACCATAACGCAGTGCCAAACAATAACGACCACTGTGGTCCTTCTTGTTTACAATCATGACTATTTCTCAGATTTGAGATCAGCCATTTATCCATTGGCTGCGAGAAGAATTCTTGTTGTTTACTTCTCGGAACTAGGCTAGTCCACATTTGTCTAGGCAAAAAATAGTCACGAATAGCATGAATTGATGTCTCTACATTTTGCTTACAGCACGGACAAGTAGCCTCACTCACTATATTTCGTTTAAAACATAGTGATTTAGTAGCAATTCTATCCCGCCCCAATAGCCAAAAAACAGGTTCGAAGTCTCTCAGGACCTCTCCACTTCCAAATGGTTTTCCATGCCTCTCGTGACTCATCTTCTTCCAGCTCCTCCAACAGTTCATAGGAGCTAGGGATAGAAAATTTGCCACTAGCAGTCCTACCCCATACTACAAGGTCGGGCTTCGCAGATCTGGACGGTGCGGGAACAAGGCTCAATTGGGAACATACGTAGTCCGGTAGCAAGGACCTAAGGAGCCCCCCAATTCCAAGAGCCATCTGCTAGCATATAAAACTCTAGAGAGTTATTCTTTGCTTCCTCCGTAATATCCATAGTAGCATGACTAATCAATGGAGCAAGATCCTCCAACCAATGGTCCATCCAGAATAGTATTCGTTGGTCATTTCCTACTACCCATCGAACTGAGTCCATTAACATCGGCCAGACTTGATGAATAGATCTCCAGGTGCTGGAACAAGTCTGTTTCTGTGTCACTGCCTGGTTGATATTGTTGCTCCATCCATACTTCCCTCTAAGTACTTTAGACCAGAGGGTTGTATCCTCTGTAAGTAAGCACCACCCCAACTTCATGATCAATGCCAGATTCCTGTTTGTAGCTTGCCTTAAGCCAAGCACCCTTCTGCTTTAGCTCGACACACAAAATCCCATCCCACTAAGTGCATTTTTTGAACTTCAATTGTCGAGCCCTATAAGAAATTCCTCACTATCTTATAAAGCTCATGCAAAATTGAGCTCGGTAATATACTGATCTGCATATTAAATGTCGGGAGAGTAGACAACACAGTCTTTGCCAAGGTTAGTCTTCCTGCAAAAGCTAGATGGCAAGCCTTCCAAGAAGATAGCCGAATTTTAGTCTTGTCTACCAAATATTGATAATGCTGCTTGGACCTTCGTCCATGTACAATAGGTGCTCCTAGGTACTTTTCCAAATTCGTAGTAACCTTAAAACCCAGCACATGACTAATATTAGTTGCCAACCTACTTGGCACATTATCCAAAAAATATACGACTGATTTTGTTAGGCTGATTTTCTATCCTGAACTGCCACAAAAGTGTTGTAACACTGATTTGATAGCATATGCTTGTTCCACTGACGCTTCAGCAAACAAGAAACTATCATATGCGAAAAAAAGGTGTGATAGTGGGGGACCACTCCTTCCCAATTTTATAGTTCGCCAGGATTTAGTCTCAATCGCATCCTTGATAAGATGTGAGAGCCTTTCCATACATAGTACAAATAGATATGGGGACAACGAATCACCTTGATGAATTCCTCTAGATGGCATAAAACTATCTGTCATCTCCCCGTTCCATAACACTTTCATCGAAGCCGATCTTATGCAAGTTTGGATTCTTTGAATAAAACAATCATCAAACTTAGCTAAACGTAGGGTATCCTCAATAAATCTCCAGCTCAATCGATCACAAGCTTTTTCTAAGTCTAGCTTAATAGCCATCCACCCAACTCATCCTTTCTTATGCCGCATAGAGTGCACAACTTCTTGAGCAATTATTATATATCAGTAATTTGTCTACCAGGGACAAAGCTAGCCTGTGTCTCACTAACCAGTTTTAGCATAAACTCCTTTATACAACCTGCTAATAACTTCGTAATAACTTTATACAACACATTGCATAAGCTAATAGGTCTGAATTGAGAAAGTACCTCTAGATTGCTAACCTTCGGAATTAATACCAATAAGGTGGAATTTAAAAAAGGATCCATATGCCCATGGTTCATAAACTAGAGAACCATTTGCCATACCGATTCACCCACTACATCCCACTGACTTTGAAAGAACACTGGTTGTAGACCATCCATACCTGGTGCTTTGAATTTGTCCATCGACCAGATTGCCTTCTTGACATCTTCCTTGCTAAATTGGCATAATGTATGATGCACAGAACTACACCCCACTTCGACAAACTGAGTATAGGTACGTAGTGGAGTATATACAATTTGCTCGTCAGTATATAGATTTTGAAAAAAGTATACCGCCATTTCCTTCAGTTTGTCTTGATCTGAAATCGATATGCCTTGGTTTGATTTCAAACTATCGACCTTATTAGCTCTTCGTCTTATAATAGTTGATAGATGAAAAAACCTGGTATTTCAATCTCCATATTGGATCCAATTGACTCGTGACTTCTGAAACCACAGTAGCTCCTCCTGTGCAAGTGTCAATTCATACTCCCTGCAAACTTCATTGCTAATATGTTCCAGATGCTCATTCTGTGCACAGGAAAGCTGTTTCTCAATACTGGTCAGTCGCTTCAACAGCTGACGTTTACGCTTAAATATATTGCCAAAAGTGGTTCTATTCCATTTTTAAATATCTTCAATGAAGAGCGAATAGGTCGTTCTCCACTCAGTATTTTGCTTCCATTTATCTTTGACATAACCAGCAAAGCTCGGGTGGCTAAGCCATGCTACTTGGAACTTGAACGGCCTAACTAAAGCATTTGGTCTGGTAAGTGGATCCGTTACCACCAAAATTGGTCGATGGTCAGATTTAACTCGTGGCAAATGTCGATCCACTGCATTAGGAAATTGGACTCGCCACTGTACATTGCAAATAGCTCTATCAAGTCTTTCACAAAATAGACCTCTGAACCATGTATACTTAGGCCCAGTAAAGCCTACATCTATTAGCGAAATATCTTTCATCAGGGACTGAAGCTCGCGTGCTCGATGAGGAACAAAAGGGGCTCCTCCCCATTTCTCTTCGGTAGACAATATTACATTAAAATCACCAACAATCATCCATGAAGCCTTTGAGGGAATTACAAAGGAGCGAATGCAACTCCACAATTCACGACGAAGAATTGGGTTTGGGCTTTGATAAATCGCTGTACACAACCCTTTCGTGATTCCGACCTTTCATTCAAAATGGATATATTGCGCACCCGACTCCAAGACATGCACCGAGCAGCTGCCACCATTCCAAAGAATCCAAATACCCCCAGAGAAGCCACGCACATCCTCCCGATATGCTTCAGAAAATTCGAGAGCTTTGATAACTTTCTCCGCCTTATCCCCATGGATCTTTGGTTCAATAATAACACACACATCTGGTTTATTTATGTGAAAAAGTTCTCTTATGGCACGGGCAAATTTGGGGCCTGCTGCCCCTTGGCAATTCCATGATAACACAATCATTAAGATGACAATAAATATAGGTACCCTCAGCTTAGCAACCGAGCAGTTCAACAGGCTCCGGAGACCTCCCAGATGGCTTCTGACTTCTTTCGACAACCCCTGACATGTCATCATCAGGAGGTTTATCAAATGTGAAGAGCACTTGCACAATCTCTCTGCAGTTATTTTCCATCTGCATGTCCTCTATATCATCACATCTAGACCTCTTGCTAGAAGTCCCCTCTTCCGTTGTCTTGGTTCTCCCATATACAGTGTTTTTTAGAATGAGGGTGCCCGTCGTAGCCATTGGTAAACTCTCAGAGCTGGCTAGAGGTCGAGCCAGTCTATCATGCTTAGCTGAAGAATGATTAGATGTTATCAGATAATTAGGTGTAGTAGTCACCCCGGGCCCTGTGAGTACAAGAGTTGATTCACTCCTAATCCATTGGTTATTCTTTTTATTGGTCTGACGTGGCTTGGATAATGGCCGATTAGGCCCCACAGTGGAAAAAATTAACACTTGTTGGTCTTTAGGTACTTGCTATCCCTGGTCCACTCTGATTGCCATATTATCACGTGAGGATGATTCTCCTGATTCCTTATTAACTTCCCTGATATTCTCTTCCGAAATATTCTGAAGGATCCCAAACCGAGATCCTCTCCGTAAATCTTCCCTAGAATTATGCAAATCATTCGAATGTGAATTAACCGCATCCGTTGACTTCTGCGCAGGTTTTGGAGCTCTCCTTGGTCGGCGATGTGCATGCATCCATGGTCCAAATTCTTCTTCCTCCATAACAGCCGTCGTCCCTCTATTACTTAGTTTTTTCACTCCTATGTCCATATTGTTCATACCCAAGTCATCCTTAGAGTTGTCTTTGTCGCCAGGAGGAGATCCACCATAAGGGCAAGCAAGTTGACCATGCCCCAATCTTCCACAACCATAACATACCTGAGGCATATTTTCATATTCCACTCGTTGCCACCACTGGTTAAAACGAATCTTTGCTAACAGTGGTTGGGCTATATCAATTTCCACCACCACCCTCGCAAACCTTCCCCTTTGAGACTGCATTGTTGGGATATCTATTTTGACTGTTTTCCCCACCATATTCCCCGTACCTATTAGGATTGCAGGATGATAATATTGGACCGGTAAATCAGGAAATTGAATCCATCCCACCACCTTTGACATTATTGTTGAATTCGAACGAAAGTATGGCGACCATCGTTGCACTGTCAGATAATGACCCACAACCACTCAAGGGCCACCAAGAAGAACGTAATCCATGTCTTCCTTATTCTGTAAGCACACCAAGAAGAATCCGTTCTCAACATCAATTATCTTTGGTTCTGCAGAAAGCTTCCAGAGCCTCTTTAATTTCGAGCACATCATCCCATAGGATATGTTCCGACTCAGTAACTTGATCACCACCGTATTCTTCCAGTCCTCATTAATCATATCCTCCAGTCTCTCTGATATCACCATATAAGGGCCTCGTTCATCCCGCTCAATGACGATTTCACCTTCCACTACTTCAACCTGGTTTGGAGAACCAGACGAGGTTCTGAGCACGCTATCTTTATACGACAAAGTAGGAGGGGTTTGCTCCTTATTCACCAAATTCGGCAGCGTCTCTTCTATGACTGTGCGAAACTTAACCTTGCCAGAAGTGTCCGACGTATCCTCCATCTCCATATCGCCAGTTGAGAGCGTTTTTTAAAACCATTATAACATTGTTTGTCTAATCTTCATTAAACTTTATAATAAATAATGACATCAGAATATCAGATAATGTAAATGAAATAAAAATCAAACTTTATAGGAGTACGTGATAATTTTTAATAATAAGGAACATAAGTGGAAAAAGGTGAAAATCATAGAAGGACCAATGTAATTAATCTAATTTATTAACACCACTAAAGATAAAAATAGTAAAAGTAATATGTTTTATTATTATCAAAACTACGGACTAAAATCTCATTTGGTCTAATAACTTATGTTCCTATATTTTCATACAATCTTTAATCTTTTATATAATAACATAGATAAATAAACATACAAAATGCTTCTTCACTTGGTTTATCAAACCCTAAAGCTAAGTCATATTTGATTGTCTAAATATTTATTATAGACTTTATAGTGGTTACATTTAATATAGATGGAATGACATTTATGAATAAGTAATTTGAGACAAGGAATGATATACGACATGTAAAGAAATTTTTACAAACTCTCCTATATATTGCAATAAGATTTTATAAATGGAATTCAGTGAAGCGTAAAGTAGAAAAAAGAGGAAAATAGAGAGGCAAAACAAAGAAAATGATGCAAAAAACTTAATCATTGGATAATGACTAGATTAGTTTGGAAAGCGAGTGGTTTAAACAACCTTGATAAGCTTGATGCAGTCAGAGATTTGATATGTGCTTGAATGTTGATACATTTTATCCATTACACTTATTGATTAATGCCTTAAAAGAGACACTCACTGTAGGTTATATTTGATTTTAGATACATTTCAAAAGTGAAGGAGCTAAAGTTATCTGAAAGCACACCCATTGAGCCATCTTTTCAATGTTCATACTCTATTATCTTCATGGTACAAGAAGAAGCGACAAAATAGAACATAACAATGAAGAATGAGAGATGGAAGAGCTCATGACCATACCAGAAAAATGTCACAACTGTGAGGAGTCTCATGGCTGTGACACCAACTGCATGGGCGTGAGACCACTCTCATGCCCATACAAGGTGTCTCACAGGGGTGAGAAACCACTCACACTCTTGAGACATTAGGCACGGTGGTGAGAAAGTCAGCTGTCCACTTTTAAACCTAGTTTTTATTATAAAAAGTAATAGGTTGTGACAGTTGCGGGAGAACTTGGTCAGAAGTGACCAAATTTGTGATTTTCTTCATTTCTCTTTGGTTTTCAATGGAGAGTCGTTCATGGATAATGCTTGGAGATAGATGGATAAGATGAAGGGCTAACCATCTCAACATCGATTCGAAGGTGAAATTGACGCCTAAGATACACGGTTAAGCTTATCTTATCTTTGTTTAATGTTGGATCTATCTCTCAGAATTGTTTACGTTATCCTTTGTTTAATTGATTTGGGTAGTTTTGTATGGATAATCGTATTCTTGTTATTGTTAGATTGTTTATATTGTGAGCTCATTGTTAGAATCGTTATTACAATTTGTAATTGATGTATTTGGATTTGCATGTAGCAACTAATGGTTTCTAATCATTAAGGATAACGTAGTCTAGGTTAAATGACCTAAGCTTATGTGGTTGTTGCTTAGATTGGTTCGTTTTCCATTTCTTAATGTGGCTTCCGAATTGAATCTAGAGATTATATCCTAGTTATTCGATGGTTAGGTATAATTAACAAGAATTTCCTAATTAAACACGACTTAAGGGAAAACCGAGATTAGTAGAATGTATTGTTAGTCCACGATCAATAGTTCTATAAGAGGTGTGAAAGCATTATAATAATGAAATATGTTTAATGATTTGTAGCTCAAGATTGATCTGAGAATCAGGTTTCACACACATTCATCAATTTTATCATTTTCAATTATTTACTGTAATTTGTTATTGCTAGTTTAATTTTACTTTATTTTCTTAATTGTTTTAAACCAAAAACTCCCCTTTTATGTCTTTTGCATTAATTATTTTTATTATGAGAATTAACCAAATATTCCCTGTGTATATGATCCCAACTCAACACATCTATAAGTTTTTAGTGTGCAAAGTTAGGTAAAATTTGTAGTGCACTCGACAAGCTCTATCAGAAGTTTTAGCTTGGAGAAAAAGCTAGTCTTGATAGGAGTACAAGAAACCAAGATTAAGGAGGCTGAGAGTCGGAGTCGAAGAGTCAAAGACGAAAGGTGGGAGGCGGAGGCGGTCTCGCACCATCTGAGACTTGGAGGTGGGAGGTTTTAATCCTCAAAGAGAAAACGACGAGGGAGGGGACGAACACGAAGAGTAGAAGACGAAGGGTGGCTGGGTGGAAGGCAGAGGCGAAGGCAATCTAGTGCGTGTCACGCCGTCTGGTCTGGAAGACTGGGACTGGGAGCTGGCCAGGTGGGATGGGAGCCTGGGAGGGACTGAGGGAGGTTTTAACTTCAAAGAGAAAACGGCGTCGTTTTCTATAAAGAAAACGATATCGTTTTCTTTTTCATTTTTAAATTTTACAAGTGACAAAACGACGTCGTTTTACGCTAACGTAAAACGATGTTGTTTTGCCACTGGTAAAAGATTACTAGTGATGAGCCACGGGCCGAACCGCGGGTCGGTGTCGTTTTGTCACTGGTAAAAGATTACCAATGACGGGCCACGAGCCGAACCACAGGCCAGTCCCATCCATTATGTTCACGAGCCGTGGGCGGCCCAGAGCCCATCCCTCCCTGGCCTATGGCCCATAGTCCATAGGCCATGGCCGGGCTCGTCCATTTCACGGGCCAATTTTTTTGACCTGTGGCCTGGCCCATGAGCCAGTTTGACCGGGCCAAACTCGTTGACTTCAGGTTGAGCCGGGTCGGGCTAATATTGCCATTCCTATTTATGGTAGGGGTTAACAATCTCTTTTCATTTTTATTTCCAGTTCATCTGTATAAGAGCACCTCTTTCCCTCCCAATCCTACATGTAGCATTTGCTAAACTATATCAACAACAAGGATTACATGTAAGATTTTGTGAATTGCTTTTTCTTTTGGTTTAATGTGGTTATATTATTCTTTTTATAACATTATCTACGTAGCAATACTTCAGGTTATAAGCAATCTCTTTCAATTTTTCAATCACTATTTCGTGTCGACACATAGGATGTATACCTTGTCTTATTACTGTTTTATTTTAATTTTGTTAGGGAGGGGATCTGTAAGGAAGATTACATATGAGCTCATTATGCTTGATACGGCTGTATCTCCAATTATAATTGATCAATACTAGCACTCCTAAGATTAAGCGACAAAATTTTAAATATTTTAGTTCTGTCAATTTAAGAAAAACACATAATAAAAGAAGTGTGTGAAAGGATAAAACATTTTTAAAATAATAAATCATGTGAATTTATTTAAAATAAAAAATTGTGCAAAATATATATCTTTTACTTTTTTATTAAAATAATAAATTATTTGAGATTTTCAAAATAAAAAAAAGTTGTATGAGAGGTGTGTATCTTTAGTTTCTTTGTATTAGTCACATATTCTACGATTAATGGTACGTTTGAAAACTTATTCATCTCTATAAACTTGTTAAAAAGATAATTAATGTATACCCTTGTCATATACTGTATTAAAACGATAGTGTGAAAACAATGAAAAAGATAAGAGTTGCATTTTGATGGGAGAAACTGATATTAATCCACAAACCCGAATCACAAATAACCTACACAACGAAAACACACCAAATCCACTAACAACAAAACGACCCACTCTAGCCAAACTAGTCACTCTGCTCACCCTTACTTTTCAAGTTAGGTTTCACTTCTTTCTCTCAATTCACTTGGATTTTTTTTCTTCTTTTTTCTCTCTTTTAAAACAACTAAAAAAGGGTATTTGTATTGTCTAAGAAAGCGTCTAACACATCCTCAAAATCGACACAAATCGGGTTTCCATTTAGAGTGACCTAATCCAACACATTTCACAGAATTTTTTAATTTTATTAATATATACTGATTTTGACGCACAATTTGATCAATTTTTTAGTGAATCCTGAGTTCGCTGCTGTAAGCAATAATATAATTGATTCAATAAAAGGTCTTCAATACAGTTATTACCCAGGCAAGGGGCAGCTTGCATCAAACTTTTTCTCAACAACTTCAAAATTCGTTCTTCTGCAGGACAAAGAGTCACGTCCAAATTCAACAATGCCCATGAAAGAGCTATCCAAACGTTTCTTACTGTGATACTGCCATCCTAATGTTATCATTCTCTAATGCTTTACTGATATTTGCACAATGAAAATGTTTTTAAACATTGTAACCCTTATATTTTCGAAATGAGAATATTTCGGGCAATATGACTTGAATTTTAAGTTGTTTGAATGACACAAAATGAAAGCATTTTGTCAATATCTTTCTTTTTTTTTTTTTAATTCTGTTTCTTGTATGACTGACATGCATGTTCGAATCTTTCCCTTCAAGTATCAAATATTAACAAATACGCTAAGTTCCAGCTAGGTGAGAAAGATTAGAAGTGGCCGGTCTTAATTAAAGAATGAATAGATTCAGCCCTATTTGTAGGTCTTTATCACTAAACGAAAGAGAAAGTCGAAAGGTTCTTTACTCTATAAAATGTAAATTCTAATGAAATTTTGTGTTTCTTGATATAGTAAAAATAAGAATCTTTACAATCCCCTAAAAAGTGTTAAAATATTATAAGCATTAGAATTTGTGCTGACATAGAATTCGTTTAAAGTCATAATGGAAGGTTCTATGTTATCATATACCCTAAAAGAATCTGGTTGAAGGTTCTATGTTGTCATATACCCTAAAAGAATCTGCTTGGAGAGGAATAGCAATAAATTCAATAAATAACGAAGCCTGTATAAACACCAATGAAGCTTCTAAAAGATCATGCTCATAGCATGGCCAAAGCTAGGATTTGAATTGGACCATACTTTGTGGGAATATACCAATCAATAAATAATTTTTTGTGATACCTTCACAAAATCGGTTTTAATTAATTGGTATATTCCCGCAAAGTATGAGCCATATCACAAATTTGGTTTCAATTAATTGGTATATTCCTGCAAAGTATGATCAAATTCAAATCTTAGCTTTGGCCATAATATTAGCATGATCTTATGGAAGTATCATTGGTGTTTATACGGGCTTCGGGGAGGAGCTTCCCAAAAGTACAAGTAGGCAAACACTAATTGAAGTGCAATATTCGATCTTAGAATTGAAATGTTTTACAATATTTTATTTATTTACATATGTTTTCTATCTAATGTATATATGATCTTCCATATTTATATATATCCAGCAGGATTTGAGTAAAGAGCTATTCCTGATTATCAGGATTCGGATTTTTACCTTACATACTTTCACTTGAAGATTTGCTGCTTATTTTCATCACACAGGTGTACAATTAGATGAGCCGAAATTTAGTTTTTCCTTTAATAATGGATTGTCATAAAGTCAAAAGTTTGGCCTTCTGATTATGCTTCAAATATGGATTGACTACTTTCTGTAAGAAAGAAAGAAACCACTGCCTTTGATTTTGCATAAATTAGTTATCTATATAATATCTCTCACATTAATAGTTAATTATTAGACAATTTACACTGCTTCCTATAAAAGTAAGCAGCAATAGCTCAAGAATGAGCACGTCTAGTCAAAGAAACAAGTCAATCATTGAGTTATCCGATATCAGTAGTGATCAGCACCTTCGTAGGTTCTACATTGGAAAGGTACGCATCTCAATTTCCACTTCCCAAATCGAATAGTTATAAAGAGTCGTCTCGACTGTGTCATTTGAGCTTTAATATACACAACACCTTTTGTTTTTTCCTACCTTTTCTCCTATTAGAAAATTTTATTGCTTGGACCTGACATTTTATGATATATGCGGGATATTGACTCACTGTACTTATACAGGAGACTCTTATAACAATTTTGATTATGTTGTTGGCAAGTTGGAGCACTCCAAATGTAGCAAGCCCAGACAGCAGCTCAGTATATTTCGATGTGACCAAATATGGAGCGCGCGGTGATGGAATATCAGATGATTCACAAGTATAAATGCACTCAACGTCTAATCTTTTGTTTTTTCAAATTTTTATTTGTAACCTAAATAATTGTGCAAGTATTAAAAGTGAACCTTTTTGATTCAGGCTTTGAAGAAAGCATGGACACTTGCTTGTTGGTCGAGAACAAATGCTCCAGTAGTGTACGTACCCAAGGGCAAGAAATTCTTTTTGAAGCCAATAGAATTTAAAGGTCCATGCAAGCCATCCATAATAATTGTCCAGGTTGCTGAAGTCACTTATATATTAGCTTTCAAGCTCTATAGTAACTATTATTTCAATACAATAAAGTCATTACACTAACAAAACATTATTTCATTTCTTCATTTTTGACACTCGAGATTACGGGAGAAATTGTTGCACCTAATAACATTGGTGGTTGGGGTGGTGATACTTTCCAAAATTGGATTGTGTTCTCCGAAGTCGATGGTCTATCTGTCATAGGCAATGGCCGTATTGATGGACAGGGTTACGCTTGGTGGCCAAAGGCACATAGCTTCCAAGAAAAGCCATCTGTAAGTTCAATATTACTAGAATTAAGGGGTGAAACCAAAAAGAAAAACCGTTAATACACTTCGTTGCTCGTAGACCTAAAAAGGAATTAATATGTTATAATTATTTTTTAAAGAAAAAGATTTATGTTATCAAATTTATTCATGTTTTAAGAAAGGTGATGAGTAACAGGTCAAATTGTGAAGGGAATTAACTACATAATCAATTATATATCGGTGCTTATTAGGAAAATTTTATTTTATTTTTATTATTTATAGTAAGACTGATTATTAATAATTACTAAAAATTAGCTAAAAAACATTTTGTATAGTGAAAAATTAGCAACACAAAGTCATTCCTCCGTTTGATATTTAAAATTAGTTTTATAAAATAATAATAATTTCTTATTACAAAATGATATTTTCACTGTCTAACCTTTCCATGTACGTTCATGATATTATGCAGGCGTTAGCATTTAACAGCTGCCACAAACTTAAACTTGATGGATTGACAATTGTCAACAGCCCAAGTGGCCACATCTCAATAACTCGTTCTAATGCTGTTCAGGTTTCCAATGTGTTTATATATGCTCCCCAATCAAGCCCCAACACTGACGGAATTGATATTACATACTCAGTCGGAGTGCAGATTTACAACTCCAAGATAGCAACTGGTAGTACTACGTTCATTATCCTGGATATCTTGCCTACATTTTGCTTTTTAATCTTATTACAAAATTTTTCACATACTTCTATTTTACATTTCAGGTGATGATTGTATTGCCATCAGTGACGGTTCGTCCTTCGTTTATGTAACAAACATAGATTGTGGACCAGGTCACGGCATAAGGTAAATTATCGGTTTTTTCCTCTTCTAATTTATGGTCTCGATATTTATAACCACCGATGGTATAGTCAATTTATGGTTTATTTCTGTTATTATTATCTTTTGATACCTTAAAACAAAAATTTGCAGTATTGGAAGCTTGGGTCGAGATGGACGCACAAGCATTGTGGAGGAAGTGCACGTAAAGAATTGCACTCTCAGAGGAACTACAAATGGAGCCAGGATCAAAACTTGGCAGGTAGAACTAAAAATGCCATATCCAATTGAAACATCTGCTTTAACATCTATCGACAATTTGGAGTAGCTAGATTGCGACCACCTTTTGTTTTAATCAACAGGGAGGTTCAGGGCATGTGAGCAAGATTTCGTACGAGAATATCAGTCTTATAGGGGCCGCCAACCCCATCATCATCGACCAATACTACTGTCCAGATAATGATAATTGTCAAAATCAGGTTAGTCTCTACAACATTAATTAGATAATAACTTAGCATTTTGGGTTCTTTTATATGTGAATGTGACTTATTACATGTTTTTTCTGCATGTACTTATGTCTCAGACATCAACCGTGGAAGTGAGTGATGTGACATTCAATAGAATTTATGGTACGACAAGCTCAAAAGTCGCAATCAATCTTAGCTGCAGCAAAAGTAGTGGCTGCACTAATCTTGTGCTGAGTGACATCAACATAAAGTCTGAGGATTCCGAAACAGTTACTTCTGCTTACTGCATCAATGCTCGCGGAAGATCTACCCTGTCTCTTCCTCCTGTGAATTGTCTACTGCCTTAGGTTTTAAGATCTATAAGTTATACCCCAAGTCTATGTTTGGGATTCTCCTAATTTGCTTTTCGATCTTCGTTGAATACTGTAGGTATGGGAATTCGATATTGATCAGTGGCGTCTTTGATAGCTAATGTAACGAATAAGTTTGTTTATTAATAATTCTCAATAGCCCAAAATAATTCTGAATACCCTAGCGCATGTTTTTGGTTTATAGTTGATATTTCAACGATTATAGACCTTTCTTCGTGATATTAGTAAGTTTGGAAATGCATGAGCGCACCAACAAACGTTTTCAGGGATCAAAAAAGTAAAATTTTAATTATCGAGGGAATCATTGTTCTGAAGTTTTTAATAGAGCTCAAGAGACTTAAGTTACAGGTTACACTATTATTGATTACAGCTCGTTTTTATCGGTTAAATTTATGATATACAATCCATTGCAACTATTATCCATTTGTTTGTCAGATTTAGCAACAAAGAACATTATTTTTACTGCCTCTATGTAACCTGTGAACAGAAATATAATGGTGAAGGAGGTGATATTAACTTCCACGAGAGATGGAGAATAATGCAGCTGCACTGAATCTTTAGTGAACCTCAACACCATCATTACAAGTGGTTGTGGGATCATCGTAACCCAATATTTAAAGCAGTGGTGTAATTTGTAAGAACCCAAGTCTCAGCTTAAATTTCTCATTTACAAGGATTTATGGTTGTTGTCTAGATATATAAGAGACAATCATCTTCTGTTCTTATATGCAAGTTCTGTGTATGCAGCCTTTGTAGTGTTGCTTTCAATCCAAATAAAAATAATTTGCTTCACTCTGGAATTGCCCATTTACTTCTCACTATATCGGTCTTTTGTTAATAGCGCTGCGGCTCGAGGAATTTGGATTTCGTAAGCACTAATCTTATTATGCAGACACCATATCTGCTCTCATTTGTTCAATCTCCAGAAGTAGTACTGTGAATAATGGCAGTAAGGAAGCCAACTTTGTTTCAGGTTTTGGTTGCAGCTCGATATTCAACAATAACCATAACAATAATAACGATATCACCCAATCTAAATACCCTATCACGCAAGGTTCAGAAGCTCTAATAATATACAACTTTATTTTCAACTAGTAAATGACACTATTTCCACGTAACTCACAAGAAAAAAGAAGCAAGAAAAGAAGAAAAATAAAAACAAAAACAAAAAACAAATAAATAGTAGTAAATAAGATATAAAATAAGTAATAAGTAATAAATAATGCGCAAAAGAATGAATAAATAAATACTAATAGAAATACAAATAATCGTATTAATATTAATGCTAGTGTAGGGCCTTCTAGTAGCAATGATTTAAAAGCTTACTATAAGTTGAAGAATTTATGCCAATAAGGTAACAACTTCAAACCATTGTAAGTACTAAAATTCTACTAGATTGTATATGATCGATTGTGGCTTATTATTGTAATTGTATGCACCTACAATCTAACTAAAGTTTTGATGATTATCAAAATCACAAAATTGTCGTTGCAATTATCGTCACACTTCAATTTACACCATTTGACCTTAGGGCTCATCATAAACATATCCTAATCATTAGGTGAAAGCTAAATACATTATGTATTATAAACCTGTTATGTACATTTTTATCTTGGGATAATTACAAATGGAATTTTTGACATTCACTTAATGAATAAAATGTTCCTTTGACTCCATGTAGTGAATAAAGAGTTCTAGAGACTGATTTAATTGTATAAAGAGGAAATCTTATTTTTTAAAATAAAGGTAATGTAGTAAAAATTCATTAATGCCCCAAAAAAATTTCAACTACTTATAAAGCTTGAAATAACTAAAATACCCTTCAATTTTTGTTTGTCTCCCACCTAACTTATAAAGTCTAGATGATTACTTTATGCTAGTTGATTCTTGAACCTCACATTTTAATAGCATTTAATGGCGAGATCTAAAGCGCTAGTGATACTAGAAATTATCATTCAACCAATTAGATAGAGTTCCTCGTGGCCACTAAAGCAATTGCATATCGCCTCACATTTGCTTCCTCTATCTTATTGATATGTATGAGAATCCTTTTAAATAAAAATTTGATGCATTTACTTAAGGATGTAGTTATGTTACGTGTGTGAAATATTGAAAAACAAAATATTTAAGATTTCTATGAAAAAGTGAGTATATTGTATCTCCTTCATATATTAGAGTTTTAGATTTGAAGATGTAGGTGATTTTAAGTGTGTGAAACATTAAGGAGAAAAGGATATAGGGTTTCCATAAAAAGTGAGCAGATTGTATTTTTCTTCATATTTCAATGGTCTAATTACTGTTTAATACATCTTTTGTACATAAATTCTTTATTTGACTTAAGAATGAGCTATTATGATAAAAGTAGGATAGACAGTATGACCTGATGGTTTGTCTATAATTCCATAGTTATGTTATACATGTGTAATCCCAAGTTGCTTTGCAATGTTTCGAAATAACATCTACTACAAAAAATGATGCAAATATACTACATGAGTTATGTGATAGATGTGTAATGACATATTATTTGTTTAAGTTTATTTTTCAAATTATAAAAGGATTAAACCTGTTTATGCAGATTAATTTTAGTATGAGAAATATTGTAATAAATGTTTTATAAAATGTGTTTAGACTATTTGACAAGCCAGATTAGTTTTAAGGCTCAAATTACATGTTGTCATAAAAGCTTAAGATTGTTGAACATAATTTTTCTAATAATTTGATCTCTTATCTTATATTTGTTAGTAGTGATAATGAAATGAATTTTTAGAAAGTCTTGAATTCACACTAATATGTTATGGTTTACTTTTGAATGAGATACATAAGAAAATTGCTAAGGTGTAAGCATAACCCTACGTTTGGTTGCTGTCCTCATGGGCGGGGACGGAAGACAGGGACAGAAAAATTCTGTCTCTGACCTGTTTGCTTGCTGTCCCCACCAATTTTTGTCCCGACTCCGGAGACAGAGACATAAAATTTTTGTTCCTTCCAAAACCAAAGGACAAGAAAACGGAGACGGAGACAGAAACAAAAC
>JAOQMS010000001.1:23320994-23333970 GCA_027563885.1 Erythroxylum longipes | reverse complement strand
ATGTTTGTGGTTTAAAACAAAAGAAAATTTTTATACCGATTTCTGAGTGATTGACTGCTCTAGCATGCCACTCTCTCTGGGCAGGAGCTCAGACATCACCCATCGATGTCGGGTTTGGGTCTTGCAGGAGTGGGGTGCTACAACGTTGCTTCAAGAATGTCAACATGAATAGCTTGAATTGTCACTACCGTGCCAACAAAAAAGCTTGGATGACAAGTGTGCTTTTTGATGAATATATCTGTTGGTTTGATAAAAAAAATGCATGGTAGAAGAATTTTGTTTGTGGTAGATAATTGTCCAACACATCCAAGAAATATTGAAGGGGTTACATAATGTTAAGTTGTTCTTCTTTCCACCCAACATGACATCAAAAATTAAACCTTGTGATTCTGAAATAATAAAAGCTTTCAAGAAGCACTGTCGTAGGAGATTTTACTATAGGATTTTAGAAGGCTATGAGTTGGGACAATCTGATCCAGGTAAGATTAATGTATTGGATGCTATCAATCTTGCAGTCTCGGCTTGGACAGTTAATGTTCAGCAAGAGATAATAGCAAATTATTGTCGACACTGTAAAATTCGTTCAGAGGATGAAGTCTCAAGGAATTTAGATGAACTTACTTGTGAAAATGACATTCATGAACTTGAGCTCATGATTAATGATCTCAGCTATCGCAATAAAATGGATGTCAATAGCCTATTGGATTACCCGGGTGAAAATGATACATGTTGAGAGGTCCAGAGCTTAGAAGAAATTGTGGCTACTATCCTTGAAAATAATGTTGATGATGAAGTTGAAGATGATACAGTACCTTTGGAACCAGTTACACGTAAGGAAGCACTTATCGCGTCTAGAACTCTTCATAATTTTTTAGTGCAGTTCGAGAACACAACATCAGAAATTTTGGATGCAATAAGAAAAGTTAGAGATGAGCTCCAACTAGACTTAAATTTTAAGAAAAAACAAACAACACTAGAATCATATTTCACTAAATTGTCTTAGTTATGTTTGTGTAAGTTTATATAATTATTAATTTATGATATTAATGGGACCCTATATTTATATAGGAGTATTTTGAAAATATATTATCTTATTATCTTATCGAAATTTGTTAAATTTTCAACAGGCCCAAGTCGGGACCAGAGAAAAATATTATCTTAGAGAGTTTATTAATTTACCAAGTATCAATTTAAAGAGGTTCTACTGTAGTTGGATAATTTTGTAGATAAAATAGAATTCTATCTTATATCGGAGTTGATTTGGTGAAGGATTGTTTAAGGGTATTGTGGTATTTTTATCTGCTAAAAACGAAGGGTTTCTTCCAAACAATATATGTTGTTTTTGTTTTAAGGAGATAAAAAGATATATAAATCTGATTTGCGGCAGTTGTGTGGTGGTATTTTGGGTGAATAACTTACATAAAACCAGTAGTATATTTGGTGAGCATGTGCGTACGTGTGTGGATGATAGAGTAAGTGCAGTGGGTGTGTTGTTCTTTAGCTGGTTGTACACGTTTATGACTTGAGGAATATATGAGATCTATGGCAGAAATATATGTGAGTGTTGTGTATGTGCAGTGAGTGGAGGTTGTGTGTTCCTCAGCAAACAATATACGTGGTTGTTGCTTGAAAATCTCATGGAAGTCATGGCTTATGTTTTATGAGTAGAGTTTGCGTGTTTTTCAGCTGACAACATTCATAGGTATTGCTTGAAAATTTTATGGGAGTCTCGGTAGAAGGTTTGATCAAGCTGAAAAATTATTCTTGTGGAGTGGCTAACGTCTATGAACAACTGTTAGATCTTTCTTGAAGGACCTATAGTCATTGGGAAGTTGTTCTGTCTCTTTCTCATGCGTTTTTATTTGTGCTAAATTTAGACTAATCACTTGAGTTTTTTATTTAGTTTTCTTCAGTCATAATATTATTGAGTAAAATCATCTGTTAAGGTTAACACGAGTCGGTCGTGTTATTGGGAGTGAAAATCTTTCACGAGTAGTGAGATCAAGAGATAGTGTCAAGAGTGAGTGGTGTAGGCTAAGTATAGCCTTAAGTAAACTTATTGTATTTCAGTGAAAGATTAATCTGGGTGAGGACCTCGCAGAGGTAGGCAAAGAGTACCGAACTGCATTAATAAATTTCTGGTATCGTCTGATATTTTTACTTGATTAATTATATTTATTTTTATTTATTTCAGAGATAATCAAGTAAAATTGGTTAGTTCGCGAAATAATTCACACATACAATTTTTCACTAATAAATGAATTTTCTTCGTTTTTTTTTCTTTCCATACGCTATAATAAAAGCCAGCCAATACTTGATATCTACAGTAAGAGTGAGCTTTACCACTCAACTTGTCTACTGCTGCAAATCTTTTCTCCGGGGGGATATTTTATAGTTCCTAATGCGTATCTTTCAAAACATATTTGCGGATGAAAGGCACTATATTTGGTATAACTTCGTGTCCAATTAAGCCAATTACGGGTAACCTAATCGAGACTATTCATAATAAAAACAACACAAAACTTGGGTAGACATGGATGGAGCATGGATGATACCATACGTAGGGATGGCAACAGGGTGGGGCAGGGGCAGGTACGGGGAGTACCTTCCCACCCCGTCCCTGCCCAGAACCCCCACTCCCTGTCCCCGATCCCAGATCCTCAAAGTGGGGATAGTCCCCACGGGGACCCAAATCCTCACCCTGCACCCATATAAATTTGGTTCATATAATTATATCACACTTCCATAAAATATACTATGGTACAATAAAAAAAGTTATTATGTTGAAAAGTTCAACAGGAGCCTTCCTGAATCAAAATCTCAAATATTCTCAAATTCTCAATGAACTATTCGCGAATGACAATTGAGAATATAACAAGAAAAAACTTGTATTCTAAAAAAAGAAAAATTGCATGTCATTTCAAACATTAAGACTAAGTCCACCATCTTGAATTTGAGAGGAAACCATAGAATCTGCTAAGTTGGGGCTGGCTGATTTTTATCTTCACTAGTTGATGTTGTTCTTGTTTCTGTAGTATCACAGTCAGTATGCACTTGAAAATCACAATCTGGACAGCATTATGACCATTCTTGGATCCTAATTGTTTATTGAAAAAGGATTAAAGAAAAATAAAATCCCAACAATTCCAAACCATCATCACAAGAGCAAAAATAGAGAAAATATCAAGGGAAAATTTGTGATTGAGCGTACATAATAGAACTTACTCGTAATAATTAGAACAATATACAACTTACCCAAGTAGTAGAAAATTTGTCTCAACTTCTTCATCTTCGATAACTGTATAATATTGGAGCTTTGCATTTGAAAAACCTAATAATTTGTAAATTTTAGATTAATTTTAAATAAAAGAAATAAAATACAAATAGTATAAAGGTATAAGGTTATAAACTTATAATACCTCTCATCAAATCGCGTAACCAATCTTGCCAACACATTAATGCCTCAATTGTGTTTTCTTGTAATCTACTACGATGTGGACTCAAAATACGACCTCCAGTGCTAAAGGAAGATTATGATGCAATGGTAGAAATGAGAATCGCAAAGAAGTCTCTTGCAATTCTTTGCAAAATTGGGTATTTCACTCCAATTTGTTTCCAATAAGCTAATATATCAAATATTTCTTCATTTGATTCATCAAGTAAAACAGGCTCCTCTAAATAGCAATCTAAGTCTTAACTTCACATTACTTTCAGAAGCAGTTTCTTGTACATATTGCATATAACTACTCTGCCATCTCAATTTCTTTGTAGGAGGACCTAATTCAGTGAGATTTGAAGATACACTAGAATCACTTCTACTGAGAATGCTCCTCTTGTCATTGGCTTGATATTCAACAATCAAATCATCACCTAATTTTCTAGTTTTTTTCATTTCTACATCGGATTCACTTCCATATATAAGTCGAAAGAAATAATCCAACAACTTCATTTTATATCTAAGATCCAAAATAGCCCCTACTATCATCACCCCATTAATTGCACTTCGATACTTATCAAACTTGGAAATCATACTTGAAGCCATGTTTTTTACAACATCATTAGAAGAATAAAGCCATTCTCTCAAGGACAATCTAATTTCACAAACTTTAGGGAAATAAACATTTGCAATTGGATAGTTACAACCTAAAAATAACTCAGTGACACCATAAAATATCTCCAACTTATCACAAATTTCAGATGTCATTTTCCATTTTTCATCACTAAGACAAGACTTAAATAGCACATCACGTTGTTTCAAACATTCAAAAACCTCTATGTATGGCAATGCAGAAGAAAGCATAAAAAATGTAGAATTCCATCTAGTTCTGCAATCAAGACAAAGCTTCTTTGAATATGTAACACCCAACTGTCTACAAGCATCAGCAAATTTTTCTTCCCTTTTTGGTGTTGCAACCCAATAATTGACACTATTTCTAATTTTTTCTATAGCATCATAAATTACTAACAGTCTATCTTTGACAATCAAATTCAGTATGTGAGCACAACAACGCATATGAAATAAAGATCCTCCCAGTATGAAAGAAGTATTCAGAATCTTCTCAAAGATAAGATCAATCATGGCATCATTAATGATATAATTGTCAACCGTTAGTGTTGACAACTTCCTATCTAGATTCCAATCATACAAGCACGCAACCAAATTATGGGACAAAACCTCAGCATTATGTGATGCAGGAACATAAATGAACCTAAATTAAGAAAAAAATTCATAAATAATTTGAAATTACATTAAAAAGATTAAAATAAACAAATTAATTGTTTACCGCCCAAGTCGATGTTGTAATGTCCAATTATCATCAATATAATGTGTCGTAATAGCCATAAATCCTTTATTTTGATTGCTTGATGCCCACATATCCATAGTTACGGCAACACGACTTGAGTTCTTCTCAAGAAGTTTCATTGTATTATACTTCTCTAGCCCATAATGTTTCATGATATCACTTTTTATAGTATTGCGTGAAAGAACCTGTAAAATTTTAAGAGCATAAGCAATATAAGTTCATTCACTTGAAAATGAACCAACTAAAACAAGTAACAAAATAACAATTACTTAATAGGAATTTTCAAACATCTTCTTTTTTTACCTTGAATAACGGCTGCATAGCACAACAAAACCTTCTAAATCCAATATGATCAACAATGGAAAGAGGATACTCATGAAGTACAATCATTTAAGCAAGCTCTGTTCTTGCAACATCTTGACAAAAAAATAGTTCCCGATAACAAATGTCTCACCCTTATCTCCCATAGAGCTTGATGATCGTGACAAAGTTTTCAGTATGCTTTGCTTTGTACCACTTTTGTTACGAAGCACACAACTACTTATGTGGTCATGCAAGTGTTTAGTACCCTGTTTAGTTTCCCCGACAAGATTTTTCCCACAATATTTGCATATTCCCTTCCACTTGCCATCTATTTTTCTTCTGTGAAAATGCTCCCATGCTTTTGAAGTCAGTCCTTTTTTATTTGGGCTTCCTCGTTCATTGATATTCTTTGTCTCCGAAATTTCTTCACGTATTTCAATATGTGGAGGTTGAGTTTCGTGCGTCTCCTCTACTAGATTTGAAGACGACATAAGTGGAACTCGATTGCTTCCCACAGAAGTATGCACTGATTTGTTGTCACTTGCCATTTTTACATAATAACAAGATATAAATCAGTAAAAAGAAATCAGTATAGTAATAAGAAAATGGCACTATCAGATCGCGAGGTATGAAAAGAAAAGTGTTAAGAGCTGTATTTAATATAGTTAGTCACACTGATAAGAGTAGTACTACTTATACTCATAATAGTAACCCATCTGCAATTCCCCTCCAAAATCTTTATTCATATAACTTTCATTTTCCTTCTAGCTCTCAATGTCTTGAAATTAAATTTCACATGTAATTTGACATCTCACTCAATCCATAAAATCAAATTATTCATATGGTCTTTATTGATTGAAATGCGCCTAAACACTATCGTACAGTGACAAGTAGTAGTGGAAAGAAACAAAATCATGCTACATATTTTTCAAGAAACAATCTTAGCCTCAGTAATGAAAAAGAGTTCAGCTTCAACAATTAAAGTATCATTCACAACAAAGCCCCTATAGGCATCACGAAGAACTTCCAATGGCATAAGCCTATGCCGGCCGCACGCTTCCAACTCTATGAAAGTGTACCAGTGACTAAGTACACAAGACAACAAGAATAGCCAAATCGACTCTACAATACTACCATCTGTTTCCTATGTATCTATGTAAAACTCGTAGGTTTTGTTTTTTATTAGGTGGAGAAAAGGTTATAAAAATAGGTGCGACTCTTCACTCTTCCCTTTGATATTTTCTTCTTTGTTTGCTTGTGGCAGAGATTTTCTGACTAACAGTGACTCAGTGAGGTAGACTAGAGGACCACCAAAAGCTATCCACAAAGATGACTTGAAACCCACGTTACCCACCATAACAAACGCAAACATGATTTTTTATAAGAAATAAATATAAAAAGAACTAACCTGAATCAAAAGATTCAAAAACATGCAGCGTGAGTGCGTGACTGTGTGAGCACTGAGCACTTTGAATATGTTTGAGAATTGAGACTGTGAATAATGATTCGAAAGATTCAGGGAATAAGAGAGACGGCTGGTTGATGAGAGAAGCTTTCGGTAAATAGAAACCCTAAAGAGTAAAGTAAAGAGTAAAGAGTATAAAATTAAAAATATATAATATATTTTAAAAATTATCGGGGACGGGGATCCCCACGGGCAGGGATTATTCAACCCGTCCCCGATCCGGACTCTGTCTAAGGGATTATATTTGTTCCATCCCTGATTTTACGGGGTAATTTTTTTTTCAATCTCTGCCCCGAATGGGGATTTTTCGCGGGGATCCCTGAACTCCAAACTCAAATTGTCATCCCTAACCATATGCACCTAATAAAGCGGCTCCTCCCAATCTCCTTACCTCGATTCCACTATTATTTTACACCTGTCAAGTTTTTTTAACGGTTTCATATTAATGTGATGTATGTGAAGATTTTATTTTTAAGATACATTTTTAGAAAAGAGTTTAAGCCTAATTAATAAAAGGGGTGTCATTTGATCTAACTCATTTGAATTTTTTTATGTTTTAATTTTTATATATTCAAATAGGAAATCATGTTGACTGAATCAAATTAACTTGAAACTGAAATTTGACGACGAAATTCAACTGGATGGAAAATCTACAGTAGATGTAATCCCTGTCAGATCCATCTTCCATGTCTTTAAAGCACTGCTACTGTGTATGGCATGTGAGCAAATGTAGTAATGCACAATCCGAAACGACATTACAATTGCAAGCATTTTAAATGTGGAGCTTATGTGCCGATGACCATGCAAGTCGTTGCAAGTGGAGAGAGTAAATGGAAGCACGTGGAATCTACGTGTCCTAGTCATCGCTATCTGACACGTTCCATGGGATATCCTTAGCTTTGATTAAGTTTGCAAGTAACATTAGGAGAACTCAAAAAGGTAGCTTTTGATCAGTTCTATAAATGAGACTTTGGTTCCTTACGTTAAGATGCAATTGGTTGGAGTTTCTTGACTAGCTCACCGACATTGTCTCTCTGATCGTTTTCTGTTTCCTGTTTCTTTGTGTATTCCTTCGAACCACTTGGTTTTGGTTGAGACACGGTAGTCTTTTGTTTTTTTCTTTAATTCTATCCCTAGAAGATGAAAGAAAATTCTGCGAATCCTCTGTATCTCAAGTCTTTGAATCACATATCACTTGTGTGTAGATCAGTGGAGGAATCGATTAATTTCTACCAGAACACACTTGGGTTTTTCCCAATTAGGAGGCCTTGCTCGTTCGATTTTGATGGGGCATGGTACTTCCGCTACTCCATATTAAATCATATCAGTGGAAATATGTGATGGATTTCGATGAGTTTCGATGAAATTTTGAACCTTGATTCCACTGGTTTAACCAACGACAATAAAGTTCAGCTCTTTTTATATTTGTTTAACATGAAGTAGAGATCTGTAATGAATTTGATATTGAGGCTGTGTATTCTGTCAATGTTCTGTGTAGGTTATTTGGGTATGGAATTGGAATTCATCTATTGCAAGCTGAAGACCCGGAAAGCTTGCCAAAGAAAAGGGAAATCAATCCCAAGGATAATCACATCTCCTTCCAGGTAACTAAATTTCTGTGCACGGTTGTTTTGTCAGTTTTGATATTTATCTCTACTTGGTGATTCTTTCTGGTGTTCTGGATAATCATGGATTCTTTCGAGGACAATTCCATGGCCTTCTCTGATTCACCAGCCCTTTTAAGCAGCAACAAGGTTATTGATAATGCATTCCTTACTAGGATTGAAGTCTAAAAAACAAACTCATGTCGTTTGGTTATGCAACTTTGGTCGGATAAGCATTAAGCGAAAAACGTGAAATGTCATGGAAGTAAACCTTCGGGTGCATATCTTTCATCATTTTTTACTTTGATCCATAACTAAGTTGAGTAATCGAAGAAAAGCTTTGCACCTAACTGAAGTTGAGTTTTTTGTAACGAGCTTAAAGAAATTGTTAGCAATCTGATCAGAAAGATTTCTGTTAATTGGGTTCATTACTTTTCAGATTTTTTTTTTTTTGATGAACTGGCTAATGTTTAACCAAACCTGTCGCTTTCTGAAGTCATAACATAGTGTGGAGAAGTTTGGGAGCTCTGTGGTTCCTCTCATTTTCCATTCTTTAGGCAAAAGACAGCCTTTAACCGTGAAGCAGGCACTCAGTACGGTCCATGTCTGAAAACTAAAAGAGAGGGAATGACCAGAGTCTCTGGTATCTGTGGATGGCAAAATAAAATTTAGCGACCTTCTTGGCTGGTCACTTCGATACACATGTTAAATGGGAAATTTAGGTGAATGATCCTAGAAAAACAATGGTAAATCTTGTGTTGAACTCGTAATTGAAAATCTATTTCTATTCTCTGGATTACTTGTCAGTGTGAGAGCATGGGAGCAGTGGAGAAGAAACTCAAGGAAATGGGAATTCTGTACAAACGCGCGACGGTGGAGGAAGGTGGAATCCAAGTAGATCAATTGTTCTTCCACGATCCTGATGGATTCATGATTGAGATATGCAACTGTGATAGCCTCCCTGTGATCCCTCTAGCCGGCGAGATGGTTCGGTCATGTTCTCGCGTAAACGTGCATATGATGCAGCATCAGATACACCAGGTAGTTCAGCAGTAGCGACGCCTAGAGAATCACTGCGTCGAATATTAGATGCAGGCAGGAGAAATGAAAAGGAGTCGGGTCTTTTGAGATTTGTGTTGTGACGTTGTCTGTATGGGTTGGGTCTTGCAACAAAGCCGGGAACTAATTAAAAGGATAGCCATCTGGGTAGGCGCTGGAGTCCAGGGAATCTTATTAAACTTGCTTGTATGATTCTGGGTCATTTTAGAGGTTTTAATTTGATCCCGTTGTGTAAATTGTGAATTGGTTCCAGTATTATTGCTTATTCTATAAATCTCAAAGCAAGTTGCTCAAATATCATTACAAAAAAAACGCATTCGATGTTCCAAAAAAGATTTCAAGTGACCTAATTAATTTGATGAAAATTTGATTCAAACGTCCCATTACCAACTAGAATCAATCCCTAACTTTGGACAATTTATTTACAAAGAAAAGAATCAGTTTATAAATCTTTTAGAACTTGAAAATTTAAATAATAGGATAAATTTTACATAATTTAATATTTTTAAAATATAATAAAACACACATTTCTCATTATTTAACTCATTATTGAAAATTATTCATAATTTAACATTCTTAAATATCTTCATATTTTATTAGATGTGTGTAAATATACATATATATTATTTCGCAGCACCAGGGAAGCTTTTGGCGGGCACTACTAACACCATGTACTTTTTCTTTCTACTCACAACTCATATTAAGTAGCTGATGGATGATAAAACGCAAAGAAGAATGTGGTCGGTGTGGAAGTGGAACTCTGATTACTGATTAGTAATGGACTGCATTCGCTCATTTGACATGTCGTTAATTTGGAACAACTAACATACCCTTTTTTTCTTGTTTTGTCTTCCTTCCTTGTCACTTTTAAGCACAGATTCCTTAAGGTTAGTGTTATCCAGCGAAATTACTGGTGGCTGTGTTGGTTGTCAACAAGGTTGTTGATTAAGGGTAATTGGAGCCCTTTCTTCTTTCACCTATACCCAAGGTTCATAGGTGGAAGTAGACTTTTTTATTACTATTAAAAAGAGACGAACTGACCATTCTAATTCATGTCTCAAACAAATCCTTTTCATCCTTAACTTGGTTACTCCTATTTGTTCCAAGAGCCACCAGAATCATTATCAACAGAGCAGAAAATAATATATCGAATGAAACAATCAAACATATATCGTACAATGGGCATTACCATATACATATTACCACGATTTTGTGGTAACTTTGAAGTCTTAGCTTATTGGCCTCTCGCTAGCATCTGCTCAAAATTCTCGATGGACTCAAGCCTTTGGATCAGAAGTTGCTGCCTGAACTTCTTGATGAAAGCCTCCGCACTTTCGTTGATATCCATGGATGGCCTGCTCTCCAGCTTCTGCGTCGGTAGATCCTCTGCTGCGACATGAGAATGTAAAGCTGTATCCCCCTTGTGACAACCGACGGAAACCTTCGATTCATTGGTGGTGGAGTTGTAACGTGGAGGAGGAGGAGGAAGAGGCAAGGAGCTATTTTCCTTCATTGCACGCTGTGGACTTTCCTCTGCTTTTGTAATCAGTCAACCTATATTTTTAGGCGATATCCCGTATGGTGCTATTTATATAGGAGAGAAATGAAGAGAGTAATATTATATCGTCAAATGGGGCAAGTAAGGATCCAACTTCAGTTTCGTTGAAAGAGCACTTTCTCGTGTAAAAATTAATTATTTGATTAGCTAGATACCCATATTCTGAAGTTATATGCTTGTCCCTAAAATTGTAAGCCAAGGTTCAGAAGATAGACTCTCGTCTTTTCTTTATTTAGTATATCGATTCATCATTCAAAGGGTAAAAGTCCCCTCTAGTAAACATGAATGGTTGCAAAGTTGACAGTTGGATTAGGATAAAAGTGCAGGCGTGTTCAAGTTGACATGTACTTGCTTGACCTAAAAAGAGATGAAATTTTGCCTAAACGAATTCAATGAATAGCCCACACTTAAGTTTTAGTGAATACCAAACCCAAACGTGCGGCTGAAGACGGGGGCATGAGGCCGAAAGTTGGCATATGAGATGCCATGGTTGGCGGAGGATGGACAATCGACACGCTCACTCGACATTTGCAATTTGCGTACGTATGGTAGTAGGTTGACTAGGTCAAGCATAATAAAGAGCATAATGGGCGTGGCAGCCGTAAAGATGGCAATTTTAGCCCTGCCTGACTCAGTTTTTGGCCGAGTTGGCTAGGTCATAAGCTAATCATGATTCATCCAAATCAGGCCATAGTGCAACCTGGGTAAATGACCCTATTTTGTATATTTTTATTATATATATATACTGGGTGGGGTTGGGCCGGGTCGGCCCTTCGTGACCTAATAAGTCAAGGGTCGACCACAAGCCGATCGGTCTATCGGTTCCAATCCCGACCTGTAGGCCACTATAATAGTAGCTAGGTTGGGCCAAGCTGAGAATAGTCCAGGTTTGACCTAATCCATTGCCATGCCTAATGACAAGTCCTACATTATTGGTGCACTGGATATGCACATGATTCCATCCAAGAAATGGGAGTAATTGTACTTGCATGTTTGACATTTCTTAGATAGATTCTCACGGATATGCACATGATTCCATCCAAGAAATGGGAGTAATTGTACTTGCATGTTTGACATTTCTTAGATAGATTGTCACCCATACGGATAATCCTACCATTACCAAGCAATTAAAAAAATTGTGTTTTCCATCATAGTCACTCCCAATTGTACCAAAATTATGGCTAGGACCAATTACGTTTATAGTTATTATTGTTAGATAAAAAAGTATTTTACAAAAATGATATTCCTACTAATTACTAGTCACGTAACCTTTTCCAAAATTATCAAGTCAAACCTACCGTTTTTAATGTTCGAAGGTTAGTTTCAATTATATGAATACAAATCACCATAATTAATTTCTATAATAAGTCGATATAGATAGAGCCGCTTAAATCAGGTCTAATATAATTGATTAAAATAATATTATTTTAATTAAATTATAAGTTAATACAACATTTTTATTTTCAATTAAATTAAAATTAGCAGATACATATTGCGTAAATGTGCAGTAATAATGCTCTTTTAATTTAATTTGTTATATTATTATATAATTTTAATGTATAAATAAATATGGGTGATTTAAAATTTTATAATCAAATTATAAATATTTAAAATTTGTAATGTAAATTTTATTAAAAAGGTTTCAATTTGTTATATTAAAAATATATAAGTTAGAATATCATAAATGAATAAGTAAAATTAGGCAGTAAAAAATTGGGATAAAAAATTTAAAAATTAAGGAAATGTATAGTCTAATTAGTTTGTTATAAATGCATAAAATATATAAATTAAATGTCATATCTTTTGATTCTCATGTCAAAAATTTTCAAACTTTATACCATTGGAAAGTTAAGAGGATAAACTACAACTTTTATGAAGACAACTTTGTCAAATCGACCTACATCAATACGGTTTGTAGTTTATACGTGGTTAATTACTTGGTGACATCTATTAAAATAAATTTTTTATTAAAGTAACAATTAATTTTAGAATTTAATTTAATTTTTATTAAAGTAATAATTAAATTTAAATTTTAAATTAATTTTTTTATTAAAACAATACTACTATAATTAAAATTAAAATTAACAAAATTAGTAATAATAAAGAATTTAATAATAATAATAATAAATCCTTTTTATTTATATATACTTAATATATAAATATACTTAAGTAGATCTTATTA
>JAOQMS010000001.1:23297918-23314378 GCA_027563885.1 Erythroxylum longipes | reverse complement strand
CCCCGCCATTCACAATGGCGGGATGGGCACCCCACGTGTCCACCCCGCCATTTCAGTTGGCGGATTGTCTTATTTTCGTCCTCCCGCTTTTTTTTAGTCACATTTCAAGGATTGAAATTAATAATTATCATAAACAGAGAATTTAGCCACTCATTGTCTAAAGACGGAGCTGTAGTGGAGTGAGGAGCATGCTGCATACGGAGGAGGAGCACACTAGAGCTAGAGGCACACCAGAGAAGGAGCACTGAGCACAATGGAGCAAAGTAGACTATAGAAGCACTATAGATTAATTGAAATTAATCTATAGTTCTACTTTGAATAAATAACTTAAGAGAAGAGAAGGAGAAGAGAGTCTGGCCCATTTCGACTCGACAATAGGTTAAGTGATAAAAACACTTGACTTGTTAGCCTATTCTTTTAAAATTAAGGTCCAAACTCAACCAAAAGCTTGATTTGTCTGTTGACTTCAAGTTAAGTCGAGCTAGGCCCAGGTTCATGTGTCATTCTTATCTAGAAATCCATCTGAAGATCTTAATCATCTTCTTAAAATCTTATTCACGTTAGTCACTATTAGCCATCCCTAATCATGTTTGTAGGGGGATTCAAAACTTAATTCTATCAAAAATTTTGTCTTTTATGGTTTATTTTAAAGATTTTACAAACATTAGAGTTCATTTTGAATGCTCTAAAATGATAAAGTGTAATTTGTATTTTAATAAAAATGTTAGGGATATATTTACAGTTTTTGTCAAATATAATATAAAGGATACAGTAATAAGAATGAGGTTATGTATACCATTCATTATATTTTCAATTACTAACTCTCTCTTTTTCTAAAATGCAATCTAACTTTAGGATCAAAAATCAAACATAAGTCAACTCTTCAATATCTAGTTGTACAAGCTTATATAAGAAGTAGCCTTATAGGAGTAACTCAAATTCTTTGGTCAATATATTAAATATTTTCATCATAAATTTGAGATTATCATTTGGGGTCATTTGTGGGAACCTTGTAAGTATTTGATTTGTGTGCACATGTGTCAATTATAGACCTACATATAGTATCCAATATGGAGCTGACTATGGACTTATTAACTTTTTCCTGATACATAAATATAAACTATTGCAGATAATGCCCCTAAAATAGATATAAAATGCTAATCATAACAAACTTAACCCTTACAAATATGACAAGTATGGACCTATCACATACCTTAAGCAATTTTTAGTTTTTCTATTAATAACACCAAGATCAAGTAGAAGAACATAACTTTAGTTTACAGTGGTTGTTTTGTTATCCAAATTTTTTAGTCTTCTTTTCATATTTAACCAACCATAATACTAAATAGACCATCCTAAATTTAGTACTTAAATATATCAACTACTTCTAAGATTATCTATAAACATTAGTAAGTTAGTATAAGTTATCAAAGTTGAGGCCAAACCTTATTCACATATTATAAAGAAAGTTACTTTTAAACATATATAAGTAAGTACTTTCGTATGTTGTCTATTACGAACATTCATGGTAGACTATATATATATATTATCAAATCAAACAATATATTTTATCGGTTAATTAAATGGAATGAAATGGCATTTCATATTTCTAACTCTATCTCCATTGTCATTGAAATATGTATCTAAATATTCATCCTTAATCACCATCACACCCAATTAACAACATTAAACAAGAAACGATAAATATCATCAATTGTTTAGTAATATTATGAAAAAACACATTCAATATGTAAATTTATTAATGCTAATATAAAATCTCTATTAACTAGTCTGCTACCTTTTACATTTCGTCTTTTAGAACTCCTCCGCTGAAGATCTTAACTTTCTTTTTCTTGGCCTACCATATTGCTAGGAGATAAGTGAGTCCATCAATCTAATTTCTTTTAAAAGAGATTTTATCTGTATATAATGATCATTAACATCCCCTGATTCAATTGTATCTTCACTTGTAATTTTTTTATTTTCTTCTTCTAACATATCATAAGATAGCCAAATTTTGATTTCATTTTCACAACGTAATCAAGGGCCTTATAGAAAATTGATTCCAATTTTCTTTTCCTCTTAACAAGAATCTTATCATCCTCCAAAAAGTCTAACCTTTATTTTTGTATGCTATCGAACATCTTTGTGACACCTCCAAATAAACATATTTTTGTAAAAATTACTTAATCTTCACCCCACTAAAAAAATTAAATATGTATCAATACATAATCCCTTTAAATTCAAACAATAACAGCTAAACCTAGCTATTGGGGGTGACTCCTTTTATGAAAGTATTTGTTGCTCGAGCATATTGCACACTTCACACGTATCCTTTACATCATATAACCTTATATTCCTTTTAGTCTAACTTTATCTCACCTCACAATATATCACTCTTGTTAGTTCTTCTTGTACAATATAAAACAAGATATTGATTTATGTCTTTTAAAATTTTTTCTAAATATTCATGTTGCCAATTATACCACTCCACACATACAATAATAAAACTCTATTTCTTGCCCAAATTTTCTCTAATTACTTCCTCATATTGCTCAACAAATTATCTCAATGTGTTACAAGTATGCATATAGTTATCAAAAGTAAGAGTTCATCCTCTCGTTCCTTTATGTCATCGACATTCCTGACCCAAAATGCCTCCTAACATATGCTAAAGCCTACCTTATATGATCATCAAAAAGAGATTCAAACTATGAATTATTCTCCAATTCAAACTCCTAAGATATTTTATTCCATTTTGTGACAAGTTATTTATTGCTGTTGGCATCATGCATAATATCCATAAATGTATATTTCAACTTCTTAGGACTCTTATGGACACCAAATTTCTCAAGTAATTTCTTAGTATATGCCACTATGCCTTACAATAGGAAATACTATCTCATTGGTATTACTTATACTCTTATACTCGTTTATAATTATAATTCCATGTGACTTTATATTCATACACCTCAACCATGTATAAAAAATTCCAACAAACAATATTGATAGTCTTACTACTTAAGAGTGCATAACTAAGCAATATAGACTGCCTATGATAATTTTACACAAATAAATAGAGCAAATATAATTTGTTATTTATTAATGACATAAGAAGTATCAAATGTTAATATATCACTAAATTCAACATATGATTCCTAACTCCTCGCATCAACCTAAAAATATAATACTCAACCTTCCTTCCTCATCACAACCTTTTTAATAGAAAAATCTAATATCCTTCTTCATCCTAATAAATATCTTATAAACTACTTTTGCCTCTCCTTTTTCCAAATCTAGTCTTCTCAACTTGTCTATATAATTACAGTAGTTCTTACATAAACATGTCATATTCTAATATCCAATTACAACTACAATAATAGATCGTACATTTTTGCACGATCTAGTTACATAACTGTTGTTCATTCTAATTCTTTATCTAAGTTTACTACCCACAACTCAATGTTATCTTAAACACTTCAAATTTACTTAAAATCAATTCATGGTTATGAACATCTTTAAACTTAGTTGCGCTCCAAATATCTTCATCCAATCGATAACATACTCGACCACTTCACTTATTTTTTTATTTGTTTTAAGTTTCATTCTAATTAATCTTCATAATTTGTGCAACCGACCTCTATTATGCAAATATTCTACTCTTAGATTCATTATTCTCATCTTTCTTCCTCTTTTTTTATAGCAATTTCAAAACCATTGCACCATATATATTTTTGGAAAAAATCAAGTACGATCGTTGCATTTAAATAACTCTTCTCGTTCTCCATTTTATTACTCATCTCTATTATACCTCTTTATTATAACATAAATACCACAACTTTATTTATAAAATACCATTGCATTACACAAAATATACAATTTGATCATACAAAAACTACTAACCTATGTTATATACTCACAAGCATATATACCAAAAAGTATTACACACTAAACAAATGAGTGCCAAAATGGAAGTTAAACGTTGAAATAGGGGCACTAGATCTCTTCCTTCTTCTTCTTTTCAAACGCTTCTTCTTTATTCACTTGGCCAATTTTCACTTTAAGCAAATACTGACTAGGTTGGAATCATTTTAATCTTAAAATTTGTTTTATATTTTACAACAAAAACTCTAAAATTCTACTTCTCATTTCTCAATACAGCATTAACACTTCAACATCCCAAAACTTTATTATACTAAAATCAATATAGTTAATACAAATTTTTTTACATTAGACTTACAATTAAAATACCTTATTGTCATAATTTTTTTTTGACAATGTGCTTTACTCAACTTATAATACTCTAGGTTGGAAAATAATTATGCAAATAGTTTGAAATAAGTTTGACAACACTCCTTACTCAAATTTTGATACTCTAGGTTTGAAAATAATTATGCAAATAGTGTGAAATAAGTTGTTTAATACATACTTATGTGTTTGGCATTGATAGATAACATAAAGAATATAACTCAACAAATAATAATTGCAAAATAAAAAAATCTTACAAACTTAAGTTATAGACTTAAGGTGGACATTGTCTATTTCAACATTCAATAAAATGATGAATGTGTCAAGTAAAAAGTGCAAAGAACCTTTCTTTATTTATCAATACACTATTATTAGGTAAATTAATATATTTATCCTTATTATGACAATATTATCCAGCAATTATTAAATAAAAATATATCATTATATTTTTATTATTTTAGGGGTCCTGAAACTCTTAAAGAATCTTTTCCCCTTTTTGGAACCTCATAATCGTAAGAAAGTTGGTTAATTGTAAATTTTTTTTTCAAATTTTACTCAATTTGCCAATTGTAGCCTAAACTTTAAAAAGTGATATTAAAATATTTGAACTTTTAATTTATTGTGAAAATAGCCTAATGTTAAGTTCTCTGTTAACCTTGCTGACATGGCATGTCACGTTAGATTAAAGGTTTTGCCACGTGTTGAATTTTTTAATGTAATCATTTTACAATTTAATAAATTTGGAAATAGAAAAACCACAATGACTCTTCATCCATCTATTCTCCTTCTCCTTCCCCCTAGTTTTGTGTTTCTTTTTACTTCTCCTCACTAGTTTTCTATGTAGCTCCAACGGTCCTTTAACTTTCTTACTCTGTTTTGGATTTCCCTCTATGCAGGGATGTGTTTCCCCTTGTTATCGTATAGTTCTTCCTGATTGTCTTCATCATCTAGGTAGGGATTATGTTAATTTTTACTACATAAAGTGTGCATTTAGATAAAGATGCCTATCTGATTACTATGCTTTGTTGTTTTAGAAGCAATTTTAGTAAATTCTATGATTTCTACCCATGTTGCTCTTTACTGGTGCTACTATATAGATTCACGTTTCATGGTAAATCATTAGGAATTAATTAATAATTAAATCCTTTTTTCTTGAATTCTTATATAAAGATTAGAAATGTTTTTGTTAGATTCTAAGAAATAAAGATTATTCGTATCTGTAAATATTTTTAGATCAAGTCTTTTTTATAGGCTTCTCTACAGCAATCGTCGTTCTTTTTGTGGTGCATCAAAGTCCAACACCTGTCTTGCCAGTTATCGTTTTGTTTGGGATTGTCAAGTAAGTTCCATGACTTGGATTGGGATGGGATAAACATGTCGCAAGGCATTTTGAAGCGAACAATCTCTATCGATTGTTTATCTTTTTTCTGTTACGAGAATAGGTTGTAATGGTAGTGCGACCACAAGGTGGGGATGAAGTAGTGTTCTAATTCTTGAATTGTGCGTGAGAGTTGTACGTAAATAGATTATGGGAAAATATTGCTATTAATCAGCTTGCTTCTTTGTTTGCTAAGTGTGCAATAGCTGAAATGTAGTCTTTGAATCCTGAGCGATAATCATTAAACGTTAGAGGAATAGCAATTCACCTTGATGTTAATGGAAACTCTATACTGGCAAAGGTTTGTAGGATGCAAATTGTTTTAGATGCCTCCTCCTATAGGAACAACTGTAACTATTTACAATGTGGAGCTCTTGTTACAAACCATCATAAAGATGAGGACTATACAAACTAACGTAGCAAAATCTGAAGTCAAGGAACATAACCAGTTACGTTTTCAAAAGATGCCCACTCTTTTTCAATGATCCTCGTTGTGTGGTAACTTTCATGGTTCATGGATTATTCCTGGTAGATATATGTCAAATATAGCACAACCAATAAACTATCAAATCCCTGATTTTATACCTTAACTGGACCTTGAGGTAGTAAGAAAATGAGAGGAGATAGTAGAAATACATACTCTTATAGGACCAACTATCCAATGTTTGCCTTGTTGTAATCATTTCATTCCATCATCTAGGAATTTCAGCTAAAACCGCAACATAGTTTTTGCATTCCTTCCTAAGAAATGTGGTTATGACTTTTATGTTTTTGTTGGTTTTACTATACCACTTGGCTTTGACACGGGGGTCTTCGTATTCAAACTTTGAAATGGAAAACTATGCAAGCTTCTATAGCACCCCTGTTCTTCAACAAGAAAAAGGAAGTTGAGTAAATAATATACGATCAGAAACTCATAAATGGGTATTGGTGATTGAGATAGGCAAGATTTGATTACCTTTTTCTTATGAGTTTCTATTTGGTTGTTTAATACCCGATCCTGTTAATCGTAGAAAATAGTTCACAAGTCAAAATACAGATTTTCTTTTACTGATACATAGTGCATTACAACATTACTACATTCTAAATGATTAGTGAACCATATTATGTTCCTTATCAGGACAAGTACCATATTAAGAACTTAAGAGTTATCTGGATTACTTCTATTTAATTAGGGAAAGTTCCTGTAAAACAGATTGAATCAAGAGTAAAAATGATTGTCAGTAATTGAAAAAAAGGAAAGCCACTAACCATGAATGATATAGAGAAGCTGAAAAACTTGCGTTTACAAGTGTCCTTTTTTACTTATTGTATAATGTCCTGCTAAAAATGGATTTTTTCTGCTGAAAAAATCAAGTTATATAATGTCCACTCAGAGGTGAAACTTTAAACAAGTGATGTATAAAAATACGAGTCATCAGAATTTGAAGTCGCGAGGCTAGGTTTTTATTTATTGTTGTCTCGTTGTCCTACTATTACAAGAAGTGCTGGTCGTGCATTCAGAAAGAGAAAGCATCAATTTATACAATTAATTAGGCCCTGAGAGAAAGTAGATAGGCAATTGTCGGAACACGAGCTACCCTCTATAGTATAAATATTCAATTGATGTACTAGTTTCTATAATAATTTAATGCATACAAGACCTCAAAAAACTTAATTACAACAAAAATCCACATGTATGCAAATTTCTTTGTATTAACCAAGAACACTAAAAATTAATTAGGCGGCTTTCTAAGAACACGCTAAAAACACTGAATTAACCAAAAAAAGTTACATGTAAATAGAGGAGCCACAAGAGAAAAATCAGATTAGTTACCTTTATAAATTTCTTTGAGGAGACTTAGTCCCCAAATTGTTGTTACTGAACATTATATACCAAACGTAGAAGACACATGGAGTAAAAAAGTCACAACCTCCCAAATAATGGTTTGCTTGTAACTGGTGTCGTCAACCTGCTTTACAAGATGCTCTCGGTGTAGCCACTATGGCTAAAATTCGAAGATGAAGAATCTAAAGCTTTTAGAATCATCTCGTCCAAAATATAACTCATTAGTAACAATCTCCAACACACTTCTCAAGGATAGATAAAGACATCAAATTGGATCATATTTTATATCAGAACCAGTCAATATCGATCAAGACCACATGATATTCACTGACAACAACTCAGTTTAACACAACACTAATAAAAAGCACATTATTTTAATCTGTACATTTAAACAACAAAAAGTCATGGAAGCAAACATTTGCAAAATTACATTGCAGTGATCTACCTTTAAATTATAGTTTTAGCCTAGAAATATATTTTGAATCTCAACATTCACAACAAAATTCATAACAAATTCTAAGGTTTCGATTCATTGAAAACATTCAAAATAGAATCTAACTAGATGAAAAATTTAACGGATTAACTTCTTATCAATTAATTGCCACGTCAATGCTGATGTGACATTATTTTTTATTTTTAAATAAAAAGTGAGTCTACTAGCATATGACAAATAAGACACATTGTTGTAAACATACAATAGTGGGTTTGACTTGGTGAAATGTATAATAGTAGGCTCCACTATCATATGGCTATGAGACTTACTTTTTGATTAATTAAAAAAATTTAATTATGTGACAATATGACTCAATTTCTATTTTAAAATATAAAATAATGTCTTATCAGCATTAACTTGACATGTAAGTAATAAAGAGTTAATCCCATCAAATTTTTCTTTCATTTAGGGTTTGTTTTGAATATTTTGAACACGTTAAGGTTCAAAATGCATTTTTGGCCTATGGTTTTAAGCTTATTGTCTTTGCAGGTCCGTATCTTACATGCTTCTACTATTATTATGGAAATCAATAACAATAGTGCTCTTTAACATCTTAGGGATAAAAACATTGGCATTTGAGACATATTTGTGCGATCAATACCATAGATGACCTTTAAGATGTAATCTTACGTGTAATTATTCATACTCTAATTAAGCTGATGCACCTTGGTGGAAACTTACAGTCATTATTCATACTCTAATTATTAATAAGAACTAACTTGAAAAAGTAATTTTTGGAGAGAAAAAACATGTTTGTCTCGAAGTACTTAAAACATATAATGTGTTATAATTGATTTTATTCCTTATCTCATGAATAAAATCATTAAATCTGCATGGATTTTGGACTTCATCACCTTTTATATTACTAACAGCTTAAGTTATTTTTATGAATGAAGTCATTATGTGCAGCCAGTGAAAATTGTAGATCCCGATTTGATGAAAATTGTGAATCCTAATTTGATTTCAACAATTTTTTATAGATACAAAAGAGTATATTCACAGGCCACAACTGTGTTCTTTCACACAAGTGTTTTTGTTCGTATACTAAACAATCAAATTGATGGAAAATGAAGAAAAACCAAAAGATACCACCAGCACATACTTAGTATTCTGGGTTTACAATAAAGCTTGTAACTTCTAGGTTTGATGAGGTTTGCAACAGATAATTTTAACTTCGCCTTTGGATTCTTGATTGGAGGGAGGTGAAGAAGATATGTTAAAATACAACAACTAGGTTTGATTGGTTTACGTTAAATCTTTTAGCTTTACTCTATCATGATAAAGGAGTGGGGTGATTGGAGTCGGGTGCGAAAGAGTGTTGATGTGGAGGAGAATGAGAATAGATGGAGGATAAATTTATTAAATTATAAAAATAATTATTTGAGAAGAATGAACACATGACAGTTACATGACAAATTATTAATTTGACGTAATATGTCACATCAGCGATGTTAATGACACTACAAGAAACTTAGTTATTAGCGATGGATAATTACTGACAGAAATGGAACTGTTGGAAATTACCCACAAAAAATCATGTTCCGTCGGTATAATTGTCAAGAAAAATTTCAATTTGCAACTGAAAAATATCCATCTGTAAATATGGAGGGAAATCATCTTGGCAAAATTTTCGACGGAATATAGCGACGGTAAGAGATGTCTGTCAGTAAAGAAAGCGAAAATGCTTAGCGGAGTAAATAAGTTTTGAGTTTACCAACAGTAGTCTATCGGTAAATTCCATCAATAAATTTTAGTTGTAAATGTCATCATTTGCTTTTGGTTTAGCGTTTAAAAAAACAAAAATGACGTCGTTTGGTTCCATTTTTGTTTAACAACCCCCCTCTCCCAATTTTTTTCTCTCTTCTGTCATCGTTGTTCAACCGTGCCTCTCGTCATCCCACCGCGGGTCATCATTGTGTCACCGTCCGTCCTCAGCGTGCCATCGTCCTCGATGAGCTAGCTTCGTCATCCCTGTCACTATCGAAGGCCACCATGCGTCGTGCCACCAAGGCCGTTCCTGTTGTTTTATAGGCTCTGGATGAAATAAAAAAAGGCCCCAATAAATTGACAATATATAAGCATGTGGTTTTTTTGTGAATAAACATGTAGTTTTTAAATTGAATAACTTAAACTATAGGGCCTTTTTTACGATGGCCTCAGAAAACAACCAATGGGTCATCCCTTTTCCTATTGCAATTGCAATTTCTCATATTAGAGATGTTGTCAGTAGTTCTGTTTGCACATTGGTGAATGTGTTTGTGTGTGGATATTATGAACAAAAGAAATGAAATGTGAAGATGGAACATTTGATGAAACGAAACTCGGTGAAAGTAAAAAGTAGCTAAGAATCAAATTAAATTTGAGGGGCCTTTTTTTGTGATGGGCCCTAGGTAGGCTGCCCCTGCCCAGGGCCGGCACTGCATGCCACCACACCTAGTCGCCGCTCCTCCTCATCGTCATCATTGCATCTACTTCAGGTACTGTATAATCGTCTCTCGTGCACCACACCTTGTCGCCATTGTAGTCCTGTAAATGTATAGGTTCATTGCGATGTCACTTGGTTCTGTAAATATGGAGTTGGTTTTGTAAATGTGTTGACAGTGAAATTTGTCTCTTTCAAATGAATTCCATTGTTAAACTTCTTTGTTAGATACCTTTCAATCTTCATTTCTCATGTCTGCTCTTCAACATGGAGAAACTAATAGGAAAGGCGAAAGTTTTTTATGTTATTGAAATTTACTCTCTAAATGAAAAAAAGTAGCTAGTTATCAAATGTGCAGTTAGCTACAACATTTGAGATGTCAATTCTCTGTGTCTTACAAAATTCTACCTTGAAGTCTTTATTTTAATTTGTTTCTCGGTCATGAATTTGTTGGTTTCAGAACGTGCAATAAGAGACTACTTTTATAAACTTTCCCCACTTGCATTACTTGATTCTTGTGACATAAAACTTGCTTATATCTTTGACTTTCATTTCATTTATCAATGCTCATAGTAATAAAAGATTTTGATCTGCAATTGCAATGGATCAAGTTTAATAAAATGTTTGAAAGTTTGAGCTTAAATTTAATTGAAATTGAATATTTAAATTTAATTTTGATATACTAATATTAAATTAGTTCAATTAATAATTTTTAGGTTAAAAACTATATTTAAATATAGTGTGACTATATATATGCATACTTAGTGATAAAAAGGGGGTTAATTGGTTGTTCTCTCTCATCCCACAGTTGATGTAATATGATTTTAAACTTTTAATATACTAAACACTTTATGTCCATTTTTCTAAATGGTAAACATAGTATGATATTATTGTACAATTTAAAAGAAAATATTAAGTGATAAAATTGTGTTAGCATGGACTATTAGCTCACAAGATATACATTTAGATTTTTTCTAATTTAATTATCAAAACAAGTGGGGGAAGAGATATTTTAATAAAAGAAGATTAATGGACACAACTTCTTAGTTAAAATTACATCATATATATTAATGAAGCTAAAGAAAAACGAGAGAATACCTTGTCAGTTGTTTCATAGAAATCAGAAAAGGAAGATTCCTAAAGTTGAAAGTTTCATATATCCCGCTTTAACTGCAAAGTTCCTAAACCTAAGTGGGTTAGATTGCAAATAAGAAGGAGATGAGGAGAAAAAAGTGAAAGAAAACCAAAAAAATAGCACACTTGAATTGATAAGAGGTAGACGAGTGTGAAAAATGTGAAAATGGGGGGCAAAAACACGAAGAGGACTTTATAACATTAGAAAAAGAAAAAGTTGGTATTTGGAACAACCCATAGGAAACACAAGCAATGGCCCTTGGTTTTCCTTTTCCCTCTAGTGAACCAACTTTATTTCTTTTTTAGCCTTGCACAAGAAAGAGCTTGATGGATTTAAACTTTGAAATTCTTAAATTGATGTTCACGATGTCTTTGTTTTATCTTGTATACTTTTGAAGATGAAGCAGATTTTTATGCCGGTTATAGTCCTTTTCAAACAATGGTGCATTCCCAACAGTTAACTAATACGAAATATTCTTTTTCATAGGCCCTATTTTGTGTTGAAAAGCATCGCTCATCCTTCTTTTTTGTAGTCCGTAGTTATCTGTCCATTTAGGTAAGTCGTCCAACTAATATCTACCATATGTGTTGCTTTAATAATACATTAATTACATACGTTTAAGTTTTGTGTGAATGCACAGAAGGTCTTGATTTTGTATTATTGTTTAGAATATTCTTATAATCATTGATGAGTTTTAATGTTGTTCTTTAATAGTCTAAGTATTTATGTTTGAGTTATGTTTGAATCATTAATGAGTAGATGTATGATTACATAAGCATTTACAATATGTGGAATGAGTTTGAGATCTTATGGATAATTTGAGGCATAACAAAACCCTTAGGATGGTTTATAGGCTGGAAACTTGTGATATAGCTCCCATGTGGCTCATCGGTGAAAAATTACACGAGCCTAGGAGTCATAGTGAGAACTTGCTTTCTTGATTCACAGGTGTAAATAATGCCACGTACCATAGTATTGAAATCAATCGTAGGTGATTAATTCAAACATAAATACTTCAACTTTAAGGTAATTAATGCAAACTTAGTATTAATACAAGAAATTCATACGTTTAATAGACATGACAGTACTTTGCATAATAAACTCCTAGGATGGTATATAGGCTAGAAACCTATGATGCAGCTCCTGTGAGGCTTATCATTGAAAAATTCAATGAGCTTAGGAGTTACAACGAGAACTTGCTTTCTTGATTCACAGGTGTAAACAATGCCACGTACCATAGTTTTGAAATTAATTGTAGGTGATTAATTCGATTGATTAATACTTCAACTTCAATATGATTAATGCAAACTTAGTATTAACACAAGAAATTCATACGTTTAATAGACAAGACAGTTCTTTGCATAATAAACCCTAGGACAATATATAGGCTAAAAACCTGTGATGCAGCTCTTGTGAGGCTTATCGGTAAAAAATTTCACGAGCCTAGGAGTCACAACAAGAATTTGCTTTCTTGATTCACAGGTGTAAACAATGCCATGTACCATAGTTTTGAAATCAATTGTAGGTGATTAATTCAATTGTTTAATATTTCAACTTCAATGTGATTGATGCAAACTTAGTATTAACACAAGAAATTCTTACGTTTACAGTTCTTTACATAATAAACCCCTAGAATGATATATAAGCTGAAAACCCGTGATGCAGCTCTCGTAAGGCTTATTGGTGAAAAATTCCATGAGCCTAGGAGTCACAGCAAGAACTTGCTTTCTTGATTCATAGGTGGAAGCAATACGACGTACCATAGTATTGAAATCAATTTTAGATGATTAATTCAAACATAAATACTTCAACTTCAATGTGATTAATGCAAACTTAGTATTAACACAAGAAATTCATATGTTTTATAGACAAGACAGTTCTTTGCATAATAAACCCCTAGGACGGTATAGAGGTTGGAAAATTATGATGCAGCTCTCGTGAGGCTTATCGATGAAAAATTTCATGAGCCTAGGAGTCACAGGGAGAACTTGCTTTCTTGATTCACAGGTGTAAACAATGCCATGTACCATAGTTTTGAAATTAATTGTAGGTGATTAATTCTATTGATTAATACTTTAACTTCAATATGATTAATGCAAACTTATTATTAACACTAGAAATTCATACGTTTAATAGACAAAACAGTTCTTTGCATAATAAACCCTTAGGACGGTACATAGGCTAGAAACTCATGATACATCTTTTATGCGGCTTATTAGTGAAAAATTTCACGAGCTTAAGAGTCGCAGCAAGAACTTGCTTTCTTGATTCACAGTTGTAAACAATGCCACATACCAAAGTATTGAAATCAATTTTAGGTGATTAATTCAAATATAAATACTTTAACTTTAATGTGATTAATGCAAGCTTAGTATTAACACAAGAAATTCATACGTTTAATAGAAAAGACAGTTCTTTGCATAATAAACCCCTAAGACGGTATATAGGCTAAAAAACTGTGATGCAGCTCCCATTAGGCTTATCGTTGAAAAATTCCATGAGCCTAGAAGTCACAGTAAGAACTTGCTTTCTTGATTCACAAGTTTAAACAATGTCACATAGCATAGTATTGAAATCAATTGTAGGTGATTAATTTAAACATAAATACTTCAACTTTAATGTGATTAATGCAAATTTAGTATTAACACAAGAAATTCATACATTTAATAGACAAGACATTTCTTTGCATACTAAACCACTAGGACGGTATATAGGCTAGAAAATCGTAATGCAGCTCCCGTAAGGCTTATCGGTAAAAAATTCAAGACTTACTTTCTTGACTTACATGTGTAAATAATGCCACGTACCATAGTATTGACATCAATTGTTGTGTAAAGTTTAGATGTTTTGTAAACTTTGGGAACATGAAGGATACTAACTATGGAATCACTTTTTTAAATTAATAGTTGTGCATAAATGAGTAATGTTGATAGATCTTGAATAAAAGACGGTTAACAGCTGATGGTTTCAATAATCTTGAGTTTGTTGAGGGATTTGAAGCTTTTATTCATTATGTGTGTTCTTAACCTACATTTATGGATGGTTGAAAGATCAAATGTCTATATAAAAAGTGCAAACACATTTGTTTCCTTCCTATTGATGAAGTGAATGTACATTTGTTGAGAAAATGGTTTATCTCAAATTATTTTGAGAGGACACGATATGGGGAGCTATTGATTTGTAGCACCTCGAGGGGTAATGAAGTACACTCGTTAGTGAATGTAAATGAGTTTGAAGGGGGACTGGATTTAGAACAAATAATTGAGGTGCAACTGAAAATTCTTGCATGCAAATAGTTTATGATGCAGCCAGTTATACTTTTCAAGAAAATATAGAAAATTTTGAAGAAGAACAACCCACATAAAAAATAATTTTTTGACTTACTACACTAAGTTGACCAAGAATTATGGCCAAATCATGAGCCAATGACTTAATTGTCTTCAATTACTCGAATATTGAACATAAAGTTTGAAGGGAATATTTCTAATCATAGTTTTGATAAAATTCTTAGATGGTATAATGAATTATTGCCTCTTGATCACACAATGGTTGATATTTTTTACAATATGAAGAAACTTATTAGGGGTCTTGGTTTGCCTGTTGAAAAGATTGATTATTGCAAATTGGGATGTATATTATATTAGAGAGATGATGTGAAATTACAAGAGTGTAAATTTTGTGGTCAATCTAAGTTCAAGCCTAGAAAGCATTCTAGGAAACAGAAATTAGTACCTTGTAAGCGTATGTATTATTTCCCACTAACTCCGAGACTTCAAAGACTCTATGCTTTTGCTATTACTACATCTCACATGAGATGACATAATGAACATGGACAGGAAGATGGAATAATGAGTCATCCATCAAATGCACTAGTATGGAAACATTTCAATAACTCCAATTATGAGTTTGCAGCTGAAAGTCGAAATTTTAGGTTGGGATTGTCGATGGATGGATTCCAACCTTTTGGTAAATCTGACCAACATTATTCATCATGGCCAATCATAAATACTCCTTATAATTTGCCTCTATGAATATGTATAAATGAGGCGTATATGTTCTTGACAGTGATTATTAACGCACACCGCGGAAGGATTGATGACGATTTGATGGAGTTTTCGATGGGTGTTTTGGTTTTGGTGTGTTTTTGACCTTGAGGAATTAAGAAGGATGAAAATTTCGAATTCAACAAACAAGAAAAATAAGGATACACAAGGTTTGATTTCTATGACACCTCTTGGAAACTTGTTCCAAACAATCCCGATTATCAAAATAAAACCTAGAGAAACGAACAATCGACATGCCACAATTGGGGAAGCAATTGATATGTGAAAGATGGTTCGAAAGGTAACAAGAACAAGAGAATAATGTTTCTCCCTATTGAAGCCGATGATTTTTCAACAATTATAATCTAAAAAGTTCTAAAAATTTTGACCTAAAAATACATTTTTATACCTAGGTTAAATAATAAAAGGTTGGGCTAAAATATATGGAAGCCTAAAGAAACAAAGTCCAAAAACTAAATAAATAAGTATGATGTGTTGCGCCACCACTGAATTCATATGCTATTGGGCTTAAGTGATGAAGTATTAAAATAGCTCAAATCTTCTTATCTTTAAACTCCAAGTATATCTGATTCAAAGATTTGAGTTAAATAGATTAGTTTGGGCTTAATTCTATTAAACTCTCCTCCAATAAACTTGGAGTTCGCTTAAAGAGTCTCTTTAAATCTCTTAGTCTTAACTTTAGTTATAGCCCTTCTAACATAACTAGCTCTTTGCCTGATAAGATCTATCACCCTGCTCACATTACTTGCCTAGACCTGTCGGCTTCCACCGCTTTAATGGTCTAATGACTTGGTCCACCAACACTCGTGAACTCGAAGAAAAGGCAAACCGCCGCCTCTTTGCGTCAAAGAATGGTCGCCAACTGGACGAATGACGTGAAATCCGCCTTCCT
>JAOQMS010000001.1:23263989-23297818 GCA_027563885.1 Erythroxylum longipes | reverse complement strand
ACATTAATTACAAAATTTTAATTTACTTAAATTATTTATTAATTATTTTAATAAATAATTAAAATATTTATTAAAATATTTTTAGGTGCTGGTCGAGTCACGGGCCGACCTGGCCAGACCGGCCTGTCTACTGTTCCAAGCGCCATGGGGCCGCCCGCAACTCGCCCACCCCAGACTGTGGCTAGTGCTTCATGGGCCATAGCTCGGCCTACTAGTCTACAGGCTAAACCAACCTGATTTGTGGCTTAGCCCGTGAGTCGATTTGACAGGGCCAAATTTGTTGACCACGAGCTGGGCTGAGTCAGAACAGGCTAATATTGGCATCTCTAGCTTCATTGGATTACACGTACCTACCTAATATTAGTTCAGATTCCATTGCCTATGCTTTATACATATGTAGCCGCACATATATGCAAAAGAAGTATTAATGTGGCATGTCTCGAACATATTATGATGTCGTGTTCACTTTTCAACGGCTATTTTTCGGCATTTAGTTTAACACTCATGTGAGGTTTTACAGAGCTTGCATCATCATCATACTTAAATTACGGAAATTTTAAAGTGTTGGAAACTAACGTGATCGAATTATGGGCAGAATGAAAAACATGAAATTTTACAATTCTTGATTAGATATCGACAATCGAATAATTTAAATAATTAAACTTGAATAATAAAATATAAAATCAACATGATTCGATATTCATATTCTTTTTGAAATCCTTTCGAAACTTTTGTGATGTGTTAATTATGAGTTATTCATGTATCCAGCCTCTAACAATATGTATATAACAATTTCTTAATTTTTGAGAGGAATGAGCAGGAATGCTAGCTCTTTATGCTTTTTTTTTTATAGAAGAAAACATTAGGTTTTTAATTTCTATTATATTTAAATACGCCAATTAAAATTAAAGTCTAACTCTAAATCTAATTATAATTAATTTAATTTTAACAAAATCAAATAATTCATATTGATCCATAAAATTTTTCAAACTTTATAATTAAGTCAATTTCTATCAAAATTATACAAATTAATTATAATTAAAGTCTAACTCTAATTTAATTTTAATAAAATCAAATATCTTATATTTGATCCTAAATTTTCTCAAACTTTATAATTAAGTCCAATTTAATTGAATTTACGTTTCTCTTTTAAACTGTTATATATATGTGACCCATTAGATTTCTAATATATTTACAATAATTAGAATTAAATAAATTAAAACTTTACTGAGTTTATTTTTAATTCTCCAACTAAACAATTTATAATCATCGATTAAGATTGACGTCTAGCAACATGTCATGACTATTCAAATACTAGGAATGTCAAAGTAGTATGACTCAATTTGTCTACATATAGTTATAATATTTATTTTAATCCCTTCGTGCACCAATATTCTAATTGGACAGAGAATGGATATGGTGTCTACTCTTTTGTACCCAATCATGTTCATTTTTGGTAATTAGTAATTGATATTTAAAAAAATCTTTTCAAATGTCAATTCACTCTAGTCAGAGGATTCCTTAAATCACTACTAACCAAGAACAATATAACATTTTCTCTAATTACTTTAGAATGACGAATTCTTTATTGACTTATGTAGTTATCTCCATATGCTTTATACTACATCCAAGTACTATCGATTGAATTACCCCAGGACAGTTCATAACTAACATAAAAATGCAAAAATTCTCACATGAGGTATCTTGGTAATCTTAAGTCTAAGGATCAATTATACAATTATCATTATGAAGAAATCTACAGACACATAAGTAATATTCCAATTGAGATCCTCATAGTTAGGTCAATTTAGTAAATTTATTCTTTAATAAGTACCCACATCTTAGTTTAAGTATCTTTATACTTTAATTTATGAGATTAATTATTTTCTTTATAAAAAAGAAATATAATATGTGCTAGTCTTACCATTTCATCAATATCATTTCTTGATAAAACTACAACTAGGAACAGTTGGAATAATACATAAATGTAAATTAGATCTCATAATTATGATGTCATCATAATTTTAATTATATAGTAATTATTCCATGTATTTTACCTTTGTATTAAATCATCAAAGGTAATTAACATAATATATAAAGATAAAGAATGCCTTTTATTAGTTAAATAATAATTTCATACATTAAAATTCCAACCAACTAATTAGCTACAAGGGCATAAACAAACAATCTCTCACTTGCACTAAATCCAATCAGCTATGTATCTAATACCATATCCTTTCGTATGTCAATCGTGTTTCTTTTGAGACAATAATTTGAGAAGATCTGCAAGATTCTTTTCAATATGAACTTGATCTAATGTTATGTCTTTCCACTCCATTATCTCCCTGATTAAGCGAAACTTTATGAGTATATGTTTGAACCGTTGATGAGATCTTGGTTCCTTTGCTTTAGTAATGACATCATTGTTATCACAGTACAATACTATAGGCTTGTCAATGTTAGGAACTACTCTAAGTTTAGTGATAAAATTCATGATCAAAACAGCTTCCTTTGCTGCCTTTGACACTGAAATGTACTCTACCTTAGTCGTTAAATCTGCAATGGTTTGGAACTCTTCCAACTTACCGCACCATCATTCAGAGTGAAGAAGTACCTTGAATGTGATTTACTATCATTTGAATCTACTAAAAACTAGCATCCAAATACCTTTGAACTCTCAGTTTAGCTCCTTCATAGATTAGGAAAACATCTTTAGTCCTTCTTAAGTATTGCAAGATGTTTTTCACAATCGTCTAGTGAAACTCAACTAGATTGGCTTGAAACTTGCTAATAATACTCAAAGTATAAGAGACATTTGGTCTAATACATAACATCCTATAGATTATTTATCCAATTGTCGAAACATTTCTATTTTTATCTCTCTTCTTATATCTTAGGACACATACTTTGTGGGAGAGAAATCCAACGCGACATGGGTAAGAATCCCCTATTGGATTTCTCTATGGTAAACCTTTTTAACACTTTGTCTATGTATGTAGATTGGACAACCCCAGCAACTTATTTGATTTATCTCTATAGATATTTATTCCTAAAATATGCTTATCCCATATCCTTCATGGAGAATTTCTTGGATAATCAAATCTTTACATACTAGGGCGTTGGTATGTCGTTTCCAATCAACAATATGTCATCTACATATAGCACTAAGAAAATGATTGCACTCCCATTAACCTTCTTATAGACACATGGTTCATCCATATTTTTGATAAAATTAAAATCTTTAATTGTCTCATTCCAACTCTGTGACTCCTACTTAAGTCTATAAATAGACTTTTGCAACTTAGATACTTGATTAGGAAATCTCTTGGATTCAAAACCCTCAGGTTGTGTCATATACACATCCTTAAGCAAATTACCATTGAGAATAGTTATTTTGACGTACATATGCTAGATTTCATAATCATAATATGTGGCTATAGTCAATAAAATCATTATAGATTTAAGCATAACTACTGGTGAAAAGGTTTCATCAAAATTAACCTTTTGTTTTTGTTTGTAACCTTTAGCCACTAACCTTGCTTTATACGTATTTACATTATCATCTATGTCAATTTTTCTCTTAAAAACCAATTTGCATCTAATAGGTACAATACCATCAGGTGCATCCACTAAATTCCATACTTCATTAGTATACATGGTTCTATTTCAGCTCTTATTGTTTCATTCCATTTTAAAGAATCAATTTCAGACATTGCTTCTTTAAAAGTAGTAGGCTCATCATGTATGAGTGATACATTATCCTTACCCTTTTTGATATGTAGATCTAATTTAGTTGGGGATGATATATCCTACTAGCGTGTCTTAGACTATGCGTCTCTTGACCCTCAGTTATATATCATATATATCAACTTGAGGTTCTTATTTTATTTGGATGTGAATTTTTGGCTTTTGAGCTTCTCAAAATTCTACCTTACTCCCACTACTTCCCTTAAGAATCAATTCTCTTTCTAAAATGTAGTATGTCCTAAGACAAACACCCTCTGCTCAAGAGAATGGTAAAATTGATATCTGATACTCTCTCTTCGATACCCCACACATTTGCATTTATCTTATTTAGCTTAAAGCATATCAGATATTGCACACTTCACATAAGCATCACATCCCCAAATCTTTAAATATGACAATCTTGGTCTTCTACTAGTCCATATCTCATATAGTGTCTTGTCAACCGATTTAGATGGGACTCTATTTAGAAGATAAGTAGCAATTTCAATGGCATATTTCCAAAGGAGATAGGAAGGACTGTATGACTTCTTATGGAGCATGTCATATCTAATAAAGTATTATTTCTCCTATCAGAAACTCCATTATATTATGAACTTCTAGGATGAGTCCATTGTAAGAGAATCCTATTCTCATTTAAGTAACCAAGAAACTTGTGGTTCAAGTATTCACAACCTTAAGTCTAAATTTTACAAACTAAGTGTCTTAATAATTTTACAAATTTGTTTCTTAACCTTAAGTCTAAATTTTTTGAAAATTTCAAATTATTCAAACTGTTGTTTCATTAAGTACATATAACCATATCTAGAATGATCATCTGTGAACATAATGAAATATGAAAATCCACCTCTAGCACAAGTAGGCATAGGGCCATATACATCTGAATGTATAAGCTCTAATAACTCATTGGCACGTACTCCCTTTCCATTAAAGAGTGGTTTGTACAACTTTCCTAACAAACAAGATTCACAAGTTTCATAATTAAAAGGATCCAAATACCCTTCTTTATGTAACATTTGATACTAGTTTTGTTGATATAACCTAACCTACAATGTCATAAATAAGATGAATTTTGGTCACTTAACTTTTTTTTCTTACTATTTATATTAAGAATTGACCTTTCAAGATATAACTCATATAAACTGTTTGAAGTAATCCAAATCCATAATAAATATCACCTTTATAAAATAATAACTCTTATTCTTAATAAAGACAAATCCATTCAAATCTAAATAAGAAATAGAAATAATGTTTTTAGTAACAATTAGAAAATAATAGCAATTATTTAGTTCTAGTTCTAGGCTATAAGGAAAAGTTATATTAGAAGTTCCTATGACTAATGCATCACTTGATGCTTAATTACCTACTAGTAGGTCCACTTCGCCTTTCCTCAATGATCTACTCCATGATAATATCTGCATGATATCACAAATATGAGAACCACATCCAGTATCTAATACCCAAGAATGTGGAACAAAAGTAGAAAGATAGATCTCAATCATAAACATACCTGAAGAAATAACTTCCTTAAGCTTCCTATCTTTCAGGGCAACAAGATAAGCTGGGGCAATCCTTTTCCATTGTCTATTGACTCTATAGTGAAAACAGATGCCCTTTTCATTGCTTTTCTTCTTGACACCACCTTTTTGTTTACTACTCTAGTAGAAGCCTTCTATTTCTTATTATTATTCTTTTTATGGTTCTTTTTATTGCTCTTGGAAGAATCCACAATAAGAACAAAATTGGGTCTTTCTTAAGGCACCCCTTTATAGTCTTAAGCATATTTAACAGTTTGAGCAGTTACATATCCTTTGATTCATATGGAAGTTTATAACAAATTGTTAAAAGCTAGAAGTGAGAGATTACCGCACCAAATCAATGCTCAATTCATGACAAAACCTAACTGGGCTAATTTTTCGATATACCTAATCATCTTCAACATATGTAAGTTCATTAAAGATCCTTCTTTCATCTTGTATTGAAACAATACTTTGGAGAATTGATATCTCTCCACCCTTCTTTGTGCATCACACAACTCTTTGAGATGTAGAAATTATAGCATAAGCATAAATGTTCTCATGCTGCCTTTAAAGCTCTGGAGAAATACTAGTCAACATCAAGCATGTAGCCTATACAACGTCATTAACATAATGTTGATATCTATCCCAAGCATCAGTAATCACATTTAAACTAGGTTATGGTGGAACAATATTGTCAAGAATATATAGCTTCTTTTCTTGGTTGAGAACAATTCTCAAGTTGTGAAATCAATCCGAGAAGTTAGGTCCTGTTATCTTGTTAGCATATGTGATGCTCCTCAACGTTAGATTGGTACTCATTTTTTGATTCAATAACTAAAAGACATAAAGCAAGTGTTAATTTATACCATAAAATTAAATAAAATAAGGACTTTAATAAATATTTGATTACTCCCACTATTTTATTCAAAATAATAACCCTCATTAGTAAATAGAGTAATTAACAAATAATTTCATGGTGAGCTAGGATCTTATTCAAAATATTTGATCTTGAGTTTGCTCAACAAAATAACTAAATTTGTAAACCCCTATACGGAACCTACAACCATCCTTATACATAGCAACCAAATTCCTGTAAATGCATTCAAGGTATCCAATTCTATTCAATGCTATGCATATACATATTACAAAACTCCCTAGTCCTTAACATTATCATTTAACAGTGGTAATCCATCTTTACAGTTACATAGTAATCCAAAAGAAAACATACAATTTCCTTTTTTTATTACATACGCAATCATATGTAATTAAAAACATATTCCAAAAGTACTTTTTCTTCTATCTATTGGCCTTGGTCACTGTAGATGTTCACTATACCTCACTCCTATGACTTGGACCTACACGGATTAACACCCATGCTAAGCTTGAAATATTATTTGGGAAAGTACTTAGTTTGGATGACTGCTCGCAGCAGTAATCTGTCAAGCACACACATTCAGAAATATTATAAATTCACATTCATAAACCAAACATTGATATTCAATGCTCATGTAAGAAACGATGACATAATTAAGCAAACTACTTAATGCAAATATGCTTCAGCATATTATCCATATACTGAAAATGCACATTTATAAGCCAAATATTGATATTCAATGTTCATTGATACAAATTATCAATATAATTGCACATTATTACAATTCATCATTACAACCAATACAAATGCTCATCAATACTAATTATTAATAGTGTTATGTTATATTTTTTATTTATGATTGTTAAGTTTCCTTTCTATGTTAAGCATGTACATTTTCTATGGGTGTGAATAATCGGTGCTGTCGATGTTTGAAGATATCGAACTGTGGATACCCAAAGGTATTAAACTGTGGATACCTGACAGTATCAAACTGTAGATACTTGAAGGTATCAAACTGTGGACACTGGTGATGTCAAACTGTAGTAGCTATACTGTAACCCTATAAGCATGCCCATTTATCCACCACCAAGAAAATAGAAGCAAGCATTATAACATTTCCTTTGTCCATTTTCCAATTTCATAATTCATATATTGACAAGTCATATGATATACATTTCAAGTCATAAAATATGTATCTTTTTTCATACATGACAGTACACATATTAGTAATGAATATGCATACAAATCATTTATATACATGTAAATTTTCTTTGGAATGCATTATGCTCAATCTCATATTCCAATGTTCAGTCTCCCAATTCATATGTGGTAAGTCCTATTTCATTTATTTCTAGGTGTTTGAAAATTTTCATACACATTCACAAAGGTTTGGATAAGATGTGGTAGAAATCGGAAACAAAAACAATGTCATGGTCCTGACAGACACACTCTCCATTCATACCACTACTTGTTCCTCAATATGCATATGGAAAAAATCAAAATCCAAAATAGGGATAGCATCAAGTCATCTTTTTCGATCTCAATTTCCAAGGTCATAGAGTCAGAATTAAGTCAGAATCTCAATTTCCAAGGTTATAGAGCCAAAATTAAGTCAGAGTCCCTTTTAGAGATGTTTATATCTATGTAATATGTTTCATATGAAATTGAAATCACACAATTTCGAGGTATTTAGGCTCAATTATGAATCAAACGATGTGACTGGTTTAATAAGCCCTAGATAGAATTCCACTACACAATGCTCTCTTGTCATATTCAACCAATTCTATGCAAGATAACACCAAAATAATACCATCCTAGCAACCATTCCACATCCAAAGGAATCTTTTTACATATTCAAATACACTGATACAGAAATTAACTAAGTAAAGTCCCAAACCTTAAAATTGGTAAAGTAGTTCTTCTAATGAATTTCCTTCCCTTCCTCTTTGGCTTTGCTTGAATCACCAAGTGAAAAATGATGGGATGAAGAAGGTGAAATGGAGAGGAGAAAAATATAAAGTTAAGCCATCAAAGTGTTGTCCATCTCCCTTCTCTATATGCCCTTGCATGAATTTTATAGACTTATACACATGTTTCAATCCCATTAGACCATATGTCAAAATCCTATTGGACTATGTGTTACAATCCAATTGGACCACTTGTTACAATTCTATTGGACCATGTGTTTAAATTATATTGGACCTTGTGTTACAATTCTATTGGAATATGTATTATAATTCTATTAGACCATATGTTGCAATTCTATTGGACACACATATTTTAATCTTATTGGTCCATGAGTTAACCTTAGGAAAATTGCATATTGGTCCTTCTTCCTTTAATTCCCCCATTAGCCTATAATATTATCAATTTATTTAATTCCCCTATGTGTTAAGTTTCTAATGACACAAATTTCATGCAATTTGGTTAATTATATCGGGAGTTATACCCCAAAAACTACAGGTTGTTTGAAAACAAAGACAATAGCCAGAACTCAACTTCAAAACAAAATTCAAAACTCTTAGAGGCAGAATCAAATTTCGGTTCCTTCATGAAATTTTAGACCTATGTTTCTAGTTTAATCTCCAATTGAAATTACCTAATTTGGATGTCAACAGGCCAAGATATGGCCAAATTACAAAAATTTGTTCAGTGGAATCTATCCATTCAGCGAGGTACACATCGCAAATCAACTAATTTTTGTCTTATCATGCAAGAGCAACAGAAAAATACATCCAATTTAACCAAAAACATCTCATTTATTTATGGAATACTTATTTTATCAATTTCTCTAACATCAAATTCATAAATCTAAGCAAACATATCACAAAATTCTATACATATTTCACGTCTAATTATATATGTCCATGTCGAAGTGAACAAATTATCCATTCACCTTTGTCTTTTATATTAAGTACTATTATATCTCTTACTATACTTAGATGTACCTAATTCATTATGTTCATTTCTTAATATACCCTAGAAATGTTATAATACTTCTAGGGTATACCTTGAGGTGCTACAAAATTTATATCAGGTAGATAACAACTTTATCAATCACATCTTGTGTGACTGCTAGGTACATTAGGTGACAACTCCATGCCAAAATATTTCAAATATATTATTCCTAAACCTGGTTTTAAATCCATATCATCATGAGTTAGCTCAGCCAAATCATACAAATTTAGTTAAGTATAACTCATTAATTTAAGATTTTCAGGTTAAAGTGACCTTGAGCTTGCTCAACAAGCCTTACAATAAAAAAATTAATTTTATTCTTAAATAAAAAGGCAATTATTATGCTCTCAACATGTATTTAATATTTAATTGAAGGATTTAAAATTTCAAAAAATTTTAGTCTCATAAAAATATAATCTTATTATATTTATAATTTCTAACATAATCTTATTATGAAAAAATCCTTTAAAACATTTACTTGATTATAATTAATGATTTGATAACTAATTAAACTCAATAATTAAACTTCTTGGAAACTTAAACTAAATTCCAAAATAATCCTAATAATGATTATACTTTGAAAACTATTTTCAAACATTTAGAAAAAATGCTTTTTCAATTTTATTAGGAATATAAACCAATTTAATCTCTATTTAATGGAAATTAAGACTTTAAAACATATAAAAAATAAAAAAGATGTGGATGCGTGCAATGTCAACGTCTGTTCCACGCGCCAAAAGCTCCTGCTCCGAATGCACTTGCATAATGGCATGCACCTCACCGTTTCTATAGATTTAGGTCCGCCACTCCTCTGTTGTCTTCCCATGCCTTTGAGCTTCCTGTTTCTAGTTTTAAAATTTCGTGTGTTGGTCTTGTTTTATGAGATAAAGTTCCCCCTTCACCAATGGCGATTCACCACTGGTTTCGAGCCATCACCAGCGGCGGTTTGCTGCTGGTGGACGACTCACCAGCGGTGATTCGCCAATGGTTCAATCTCTCAATATTAACATAACTAGTAACAGCACACAAAAAAACAAAGAACACGCATTAGCATGGACCAATAACACAAGGAGAACATACACATAAGCCAATTTTTCCATAACAAAAACAACTAGGATAAAAATGTAAGGGGGGACATGCATTCTGATTTTGCTTCAGGGAATTAATTTTCCATAACATCAGTTTCGACTTAATTAAATCTTAAACCATAATTTAATTAAAATAAGTTTTAAAGGCTTAATTTTTTTCAACTCAATAACAATTAAGCACTTGATTCAAGTTAAACAATTAAAGGAGACTGTGATAATATTGTTGGAAACAATTGTGATTGAATCACGAGCATAGTGGAAAAATAAAATTTTATAGTTTTCGATCGAATCCCAATAATTGAATAACTTGAATAATTAAGCTTAAATCATAAAATATGAAATCGTACATGATTTGATATTCCTATTGAAATACTTCTAAAACTTTTCCAATGTGTCAACCATGACTTGTTCACACGTTTGGCCTCTAGCAGTATTTACATAGCAATTTATTAACTTTTGAGAGGAATGAGTAGGAGTGTTAGCTCTTTATGCTTATTTATATTTATAGGAAAAGCATTAGGTTTCTTTTTATTTCTATGAAAATTATAGACAATAACTATAATTAAAGTCTAACCCTAATTATAATTAATATAATTTTAATAAATCAAATATCTCATATTTGATCTTTAAAGTTTCTCAAACTTTATAATTAAGTTAATTTCTATTAAAATTAAATACATCAAATTATAATTAGCATTAGCATCAATTATAATTAAAGTCTAACTCTAATTATAATTAATGTAATTTTAATAAAATAAAATATCTCCTATTTGATCCCTAAAGTTTCTCAAACCTTATGATTAAGTCTAACTTAATTGAAATTGATTTTTCTCTTTTACACTGCTCCATATTTGTGTCCCATTAAGTTCCTAATATATTGGTAATTATTATAAATTATAATTGTAATTCATAATTTGAATTAGATAAATTAAAACTCCTTTTAATTTATGTTTAGATTTTCAATTAAACAATTTATAATCACATATCAAAATTGACATCTAACATGTCATGACAACGCAAATATTAGAAATGTTAAAGTAGTTTGACTTAATCTATCCATTCATAGTTATAATGTATTATTTAATCCTTTTGTCATCCAATGTTTTAATTAGACAAAGTATAGATATAGTATATACTCTTTTAATTTGTATCTAATTATGCTCATTCTTGTTAATTAACAATTGATTTATAATTGATATCGAAACATCTTTTCAAATGTCAATTCACTCTAGCCAGAGAATTTTTTAAATATATATTATTTAACATTAGTTACCAATAAAAACTATCTTTAATAAAATTTAATTTTCAAATTTTTATTTTTAATTTATTTCTAATTTTAAAATTTAAAACATTATTTTAAAAATAATTTTTAAATATAATTATATTCTAAATTTAAGATATATTATATTTAAAATTTAAGCAATATTAATTCTATTTAAAATATATATTATAAATAAATAAGAATTTATATATAAATTTTTACTTGTTTAATTATTTATTTTAATAAAATATAATAATCATTATTACTTATTATAAATAATCTATGAAAGATTAAAATAAAATTAACTTAATTAATTTATAAAAATAAAAATATAGGAAACACATTATTGTAATTAACCACTAAAAACATTTTTTTATTTCAAAATTTCTCAAAATAAAAACAAAAATAAAATTAAACGACATTTTAAAAAATTACCTCTTTATAGTAATAAAAACAACTAATAGAAATTCAAAATTGTGTTGTAATGGAATTAGCTGAGAACAAAAAAAAGATAATGAAAATTCACAAATTCAATTTGATTCTTACATTTAACCATGATGGTACAAAATGCAAAGATAAAAGAAATTACGGCACTGTTTGGCAATTAGCGGTTTGCATTAGCTATTAATTGATTCTATCAGTGATTAACTAACATTGGATTAATATAACTGATTTGACCAACAGATAATATTAGTTGTTTATTTAAAGATGTTTGATAAAATTATTTGTTTAGTATTAGCGGTTTATATGTAAAATGATTTATGAGGGTATGACTTAAGAAAAAAGATTTATAAGGACATGAGTACTAATTGTTTATATCTTATTATTTCTTTGAATATTCTTATAAGAATTTAGATAGAGCAAAAGAAGTAACATTATCATTTTCTCCAATATCTTTTATAACATCGAAAGCCCTTTCCATACAACTTCTTAATGACGAATGAGCTCGATTTAAAACTTTTCGAGATCCTCTTGGATTTGCACCATGAAGGGCCAACTGAAGAACTTGAGAGATCACTAAAATCTCACTAAAAATAAGCTTGAGAATGTATTTGGTCGGATCATACCAGGAGTTTTTCCTCAAATGCAACATCAACGAGCTTAATATGAAATTGGATTTATAAAAATGATATCAATTTAATTTATAATTTAAGAAAATATAATTTTTTGTTATTTAAATTTAAATTTTTTTATTTTTAAAAATTGAAACTATATTTTAATATGTTAAATTAAAATAAAATTATTTTGAAAAAATTGTTTGTATTAATCTCTTAAAATTTAAACTTAGATAAAAATAATTGATTTAAATTTGACTTATTAATTTTAAATTAAATTGAATTGAATTAAACGCAATATACAAGTAAAAATAATATTATATGCTAAATACTTACATAAAAAGGGACCTAAACATCTAGTCTATACAAAAGTAATTAATGTAATATAATTAGAGATAAAAATTTAAAATTATTTAATTTTTTCAAAATTTTAATTTAATGATTAATTTTTTATAAAATTTTTATAACTTAAGTCAAATTTATATAGTTATCTCTATCTCTTTGAGTAATTTGTAATAACTTTTGGAAATAATAATCCTTCAACCTTTTAATTTCTTAGGGGATGCTTATTTCTCTCTTTTTTTCTATTTTTTGTTGCAATTTTTTGTTTCTTAAAATTAAAAAACCACAACAACAATTTTAGAAAAACAAGAAAATAACATTTCTCTATATTTTGGCAACACGTTTTCTTGAATAGAAAAACAACATATCATCTTTAGCAAACCCATAGCGATTAAGATCGAAAATAACCGTCATAACTATTTAACATGTTCTCTAACTTCTTGTCTTTGTCTCTGCCTCACAAGTTTCTTCCTTCTTATCTTTTTCATTTTGAATGGATTTGGATGAAGATAATGCTTATAGTTCTTAACCATTTGACAGTAGAGTTTTTTCTGTTACATTGTTGCATCATTTTTTGTTGTTTATCTTACGTTTTTATCTCCTTTGGCTGTGCGTTTTACTTGTGGAATATTTTGTTTGGCGTGTTATTATTACGCATGCGTTTTTCTCTCTGCCTCTAAGGTGCATTTTTGGGCTACTGATGGTTATCCTCTACGTTGTCTTTTTTCACTATTCACTGGCATTTTGGGCACTCCCTTCTTGGTTGCCTGTGTTGTCATTTCTGCTCCTAGGTTTGGACTGCTGGTGGGTTGTGTCTCCACTTTTGTGCATTTTATTCCTTTTCCAAGTTGTTGTACCCTTTTTGGGCTGTCATTTTCCTCTAAATTATGTTTTGCTTCCATCTATTGTGTTGATAGCTTGCTTACTGGGTATATCCAATGTTTTAAAAATCGAACCGGATATAAAACCGATCGAAGGGAAGGTTTAAGATTTAGAGGTTCAACCTGTAGTGAACCGCTATAAAACCGGTATATAATAAATAAGAAGTAAAATTTATAAGAATAAGTAAAAATAAAATTTTTTATTGAAATAAAAAATACACCAATGTCAATTATTATATAATGAACTAATAATAAATAAATATGAGTCTAATATAAAACTTAAAATAACAATAAAAATCAAAATTGTATTTCTGAAGGAGGTTGCGTCTCATCATCGTCAAAAGCTCCAAATTCTCCAACGCTATTTAAAGATTCATAAACTACGCTTTCATCCAAAGTATTTGCATCAACTTCTTCTACTGCATTAAAATAAATTACAGATTAGTAATTTATGAAATTATTTTCAATTGTAAACTTGTAATACAGTATAATTTTAACTTAAATATGACCAAAATAAGATATGAACTGACCATCAGTAGATGTTCTTAATTCATTCGTTTTGAAAAATGCATTTTCTTCATAAATCATCTTTTCAAGTTCATTATAATCAAGATCAGGCAATGGTTCTTCTTCTTCGATCCAAAAATCAGTATGTTCAATATAATTAATAACAATTGGATCATATGTTCTCTTCTTACTAAACGCTCTGAATAAATAATAGAGAAATTATAAAGTTAGTAATAAAAATAAAATTATTGAAATAAAAACAAGAGTATAAAATACATGTTCTTCATTCTCAAATTATAAGTAACGTAAAGAAGGTCATTAATTCTTTAATGTTTCAAACGATTTCGTTTCTTTGTATGAATACGTTCAAAAACACTCCAATTATGTTCACAACCTGAGGTAGAAGTTGTTTGATTAAGTAACCTAATAGTGAGTTTTCTCAATATTAGAGCACTGTCACCAAATACTCTCCACCACTCATTTGTATTTTAAATTAATAGTTATGATAAAATATATATTATTAATAAGTAAATAATGAATTAAAAGTATAAAACTTACCTGGCTGCATTTTTTTCATCATAAGTACTCATCTCTGCTGATGATCTAACAAAACTCTCTAAACCTTCACGATACAATTTAATTTCATTTATCGCTTGTGATTGCTCTTTACTAGAGAAAATACCTTTGTATTCAATCACATCAAACAAACCGCCTATAATATTAATTGTACTTGCTTCTCCACTATATAAGAAATAAGGATTAAGAAAATAAGATGCTAAATGGATCCTTTGAGTAAGATGCTTATCCCATCATCGATTAATAATATCTGTATAAGGCTTGTACAGTTTCTCCTTCCCTTTAAAAAGATTTATAATTGTTTTGTGAGCTCTATACATACCATCATATATATACCCCAGAGATGGCTTCTCATTTGAGTCAACAATCCTTAACAGGCTTATAACGGAAGCCACAATCTTCACAATGATCAAGCAAGCATCTCTAAATTTATTATTTAGAATAATGGCACAAACTTCTTTTCCTTTTTCACTCTTTGATAATTTATGACTTGAAAAGTGTTTACTTGTCACAAAAATTTGAAGTAGTTGCTTATGTTGATAAACACTTTTCAAAGTAATAAATGTAGTTGCAAACCTGGTAGTAGCGGGACGCACAATCTCAACCCAATCTTCTTGCTTTCTTAACTAAGACAAAAATGTGACATGATTATACAAAAAAATTGTGATCTTAGATGCACGTGAAGCAAGAATAGAAATATGATCCATACCACCAATATCTTTTAAAATAAGATTTATAAAACGAGTAGCGCATACAGACCAATAAATATGCCCCTACTTTGATTGTAATAAGTACCCAGCTGATACATAATTAGCTGTATTATCCGTAACAAATGCACAACATTTTTTGGTTCAATCCACTCGACAATTTCAGAGAATAATTTAGGTAAAGAATCAGCACTTTTTACCATGTCAGAAGCATCAACAGACTTGATAAAAGTTGTTCCAATATTACAATAAACCAAGAAATTAATTAAGGTTCTTTGTCTTTGATCAGTCCACCCATCTGCCATAATAGTGCATCCTGCTGATTCCTAACTAGATTTATACGTATCCACAATTAATTGGCATTCCTTTTTTAAATCTTGAAGCAAAGGCACACGCAACTCATAATAAGATGGCACCTTAATTCCTGGACCTATTGCTATTATAACATCAATTGCTTCTTGAAAATATGTGAATTTAAAGCATTTAAAGGAATACATGAATGATAGAATCATCTAGCCCATGCTCTTTTACATCTCAAAACAACATCCTTATCAACCATCAAACTTTTTAGACTGGGTTGAGAACCAGGAGTAGTTCTTGGAGAAAAATAAGAATCTATGTCAATAGTAGCTTTTCTTTTTTCCTTTATCTAATGCTTGTGGTGTTTCATCATCTCCAAAAGATATATCATTAGCCTCTTTATTTTCCTTTTTATTTTTTACTTGTTGCGGCAAATATTTTCCAATCATATCATGCACATCAAGTGGCACTTTTTTTGCAAGAAGCAATATTACCCTTAACACCAGCAAGATGTTCTTTCATTCTAAAAATTCTTCCCCCTTTAAATATTCTACCGAAAAACATACATTTATATTGGACATTCCCATCAAATGCTTGAGATGAAGAAAAAAAATTCATGCTGGAGCGGACTTACCATGAGTAAATGATGTTTCCATATTTTCCATTACGATTTAACCTACAAAGTATAAAAAAAATTGGATATACTATTTTCAGGGCAAAAGTATATAACTTAAATATTCTCATTTATCAATTGTAATAAAGAAGACCAACAACAACACAATGGATTAAAAAAGACCAATATATATTACTTATTAAACTTTGCTCCATAGATTTACTACATAGTTAAGTTGATACTGTATATTTGTTGTAATTCTTATACTTGAAATTGTAATTTTGATCAAATTCTAAAATCAAAAAATCCATTTTGAGTAGACACTAATTATTAATTCCCTTGACCAACAAAAATATACCCTAAGTTTGAGTTATTAGTTACATCAAAAATATGTAGCATATAAGATTTGAGGCATACTCTGACTCTTCAACTAATAGAAATTCTTCAGTTAGTGTTCAATATTTATGTGAATTTAGCAGGTGTTTTAAAATTTTTTAAAGTAACAAAGTCCTGGAATTAGGTTTTATGAATGCCTAATATACTTTTTTTTCTCTCATTAAACCATATGGCTAATGTGAGTAGAACTTGTTTGTAATATGATATTGATAAACTATAACATACTTGGTGACAGGGAAGTGGTAAATGAAATTGAGTTGATTAGCAGCAAAAAGATAAAGAAGATGGAATTGAGATATAAAAGAATGTAGAAATTGTATTTTGTACTTGTAATGATTAATAAAATCATTTGGGGTGATTTAATGTCTTAGCTTTTAATTGGCTTTTTGAATATTGCATTTGAAATTTTGCTATTTCAAAATTTTATGATGATACTATTTTTTGAGTGAACTATTAATAATACTAGCAATTCTTTAGATAATCTTTCTTCAAATTCAAAGTAGAATATATTATAAACAAGTATAGAGCCAATAAAACAAAGAAGTGAAAGAACTGCTCATTATTATGCATCAACCTTTGTTTGCATACTACTACATCAAGAGACAATCGATGATGTTTTTAAATAAGATTCACCTAAAAGGTTCAGAGAACAATAGAGAAGAAGTTAAGAAATAGTAAGTGAGAACAAAGCCTTAATTATGCCCTAATAGTTCATCATCCATAACCACTATTCATTCATTAGACTTACTCCTACCACATTTGCAGAAACAGTAACAATTCATATTATCAGTTTATATAATCTATTCCAGAGAACAATAAAGAAGAAGCTAATATGAGTCTTGACTCCTAAACAATAGAGTCCCAAATAATCACCACCACCACCTGATCTTCTATCCTATTCCCACGCAATTTGAACATATAATGAATAATGGATCAAATCTAAGAACAATAAGAAACAATATCAATTTTAAAAAAAAAAGAAAAAGTCAAGCTGAAACTATCTCAAACCGTGCATATACACAGAAACCAATAGCAGAATGGTGACTATGCCAGAAACAAACCAAGAGCTGAAACAAATCAAGTGACCATAACAAAAACAAACCAAGAACATAAACAAACCAATAGTCGAATGGTGACCATAACAGAAACAAACCAACTGTAGAAACACAGCATAATGGTACTCACTTATAAAAAAGCTCTACTGATTCAAGTCTTTGAGGAAAGTAGCTCGAAATAGTGTATCAATAAATTCAATACTTCTCAATAAATTCAATACTTCAACGGGTATATATAACACAACTATCAAAATCTGGAATGAAATAGAGTTCTAAGTATTATAGAAAACTAATTAATCAAGAAGTATAAACGAGAATGAAAGCTCATGAATCATGATTCAACAGCCTTATCCTTATCTCTTTATCTACATAACAAATTGGAATTCATAAATCTCGAGTCTTCTAGATTAAAAATTGGAATTCATCACGTCTTCTGCTATTTACTCTCTCCTCCTTTTGCTATGACTTATCGCTACAAACTTACACCGATACCTCTACTTTTTCTTCTTTGGAAAAATAGGTAGGCATTAGTGTTGCAATCAGACGATCCAGACGAAGTGCCCTCCTCGCTGATTGATCTGAAGAAACCCGCATACAGCGAGAACCCAATGTTGAAGAAGTTGGAGGCTTGGGATTTCTCAGAATACAGACTCAGTAAAGAGATCAACTTCCCATATTCCTTGCGTATATTACGGCAAAATTCTTTGCTTCTAACAAATAAATTAGAGAACAAATCTTAACAGTAACAATTATACCAGCTTGACGTGCCGTCTTTCTCTTAGATGGTAACACTCCAGTATGATCATAACTCAGGCATGGTTCTTCCTATTTTCAAGCTCAATCTTGAAACAAATTGACTAATAATGGGTATTAGCTTCAGTAACAAAATGAGGGAGAAAATGAAAGGGAAAGATGACTGACCTGGCATCATTGATGATGACCTTAAGTCTAGGATAAGAAAAAGCTTCACTGTTCACAAGCAAGTATGCTTTGCAGAACTCTACTTCTTGACATTTGGAAGAACCCTTTGCTAAACTGAACAAACCCTCCTTGGCCAAGCTTAACAGAGAAGTTAAACTTCATAGCTTCATCTTCGTGCTTTCTTGTGTGTATGTGTGTGAGAGGAGCTTAATTTCTCTTCGGTGGAGTCGGTTAGAAAGGGGGAAGACCAGATCGAAGAGAAGGTAGTGGAGAGGAGGAGAAGCCTAGAAGATTCGATGAAATGAAAATATCTACAGTTTTGTTACTTTTGTACATAATCAGTTGGACCGGGTGGAAAAACTGGTCGGTTCGCTAATAAACCAGCTGATTTTAATATATAGAGGTTATTAGTTGAAACTGAACTGGACCACTGGCCGGTTCAAACTTTTTTCGGTCGGATAGACTGGTTCGGTCCGGTTTTTAAAACATTGGGTATATCAATGCTGAGTTATTAATTTCTAGACTTCTTAATGTGATTTTTCTTCAATCCAACAGATGCATTTAATCAAGAATGGAACGTGTGTTTGATATACTAAGAGAGTGTGATCTGAATTATCAAAGTATGTGTAAGTTTTAATTTTATTATAATTTTATTATATATAATTAATATGCTAAATTTTTTTACTATATAAATATGCATATATTTTATTTCTAATTAATTAAAAAACAATATATTATATTAAAAATAATTAACTTAACAATATATTTATAAAAATAGAAAAGGATTATAAAACCAAAAATGTTTTTATTTTTAGTTTTTCATTACAAATCTCACCAAACAGATTTTTGTTTTAAGTTTTTATATTACAACTCTTAACCAAACAGGCTTTTGTTTTTTAATTAAAAAACATAAATAAAAAACTAAAAACTAAAACAAAAAATAGAAGTAAACTAAACGACCCCTTAGTTGTTGAAGGAAAACATTTTCTATTGTAGCATTTTCAAAATTGGCAGATTGAGTTCAATCTGTCAACCCAATCAGTTGATTATCAAACATAATTATTAGCTGTTTGACATGGTCAAACAACTAAACCTTAAATATAATTATCAGCTGTTTGACATAGTCAAACAACTAAACCTTTCTATCTGCCAAAAAATAACTGATAAGTCATTTACCAAACAAGGCCTACGTTTAAGTGTCTTTTACGATATAATATAAATGATATTAAGTTTCAAGGGTAAATTGAAATTCTAGTTACTACTTGTCACACAAAAATATCTTATAATTATAAGGGGATATCGTCAAGATCTGAAGTAGGATTTAATTATTGCAAAAATTATGATATTCAATCGAGGAATAGATATGCCACCTAATTAAGACCTTAATAGGTGTGCCTTATTATTTTTGTATTGATATAGCAGTAATAATCATCTGGGCATTTAAGTCAGCTGTGGAGAGAAAAGGGCAAAGTTCTTGGTAGGGGTGATTGAACAAAACATATAAAGTTGGTCCAGAACAGAACAAAATAATAACACCCAACTAATTGCTGGGCATTAGTAGGCAACAAAGAGCACGTTGTTATTTGTAATCAACCAATTACAAAAGCTCCACCATTTCTTTTATTGATCCCAATGAAGAAACTACCACCAAAATCTTATTCGCATTGTAACTAGAATAGAAACAGGATTCATAGCCTAGATTATGCATTTAGTTCTCTACTTCCTACGTTACATTTATTTTTGAAGGAAGTGAGACCTATAAAGTGCTACATTTTTCCCTTTTTGTAGGAATTAATTAATTAGAGATGTGCTTATTTATCTACCTATTAGTTTAGCAATTAGTTACATAATTTGAATTCATACTATACCAATCCCACTTGCATAAAGATTAAAGAGAAAAATACTAAAATTAATACAGAAGAAAAAATTTTCTTGATAACCAACCAAACCAATATACATAAAATTACATCCACCGAATCCAACAACCACAAAACCCTTTCTCTAGTGTCTAAAAATTACCAACAAACTACTAAAGACTAAACCAAAAGGATGTTAGCTTAAGGGTTATTTTTAACGATTTTGATGATAACAATATAATATTTTAAAATTCAAATTGGATTTATTTTCTTTTATTATTAACGGGTTAATTCTCAAAAGAAAATAAAATCATAAGAAATACACTTTATTTCTTATAGGAACCTTCTTTGTAAGCTTACCTTATTATAAATGATTTATCCGAAAGGATCCTACTAATTATGAAGGTTGCATATTAGCTCTGTGATCATTGGAAGAATTTTAGCAAAGACAAACATCGAAATTATTCAGATTCAAATCGATCTAATTGACTAAGGATGCAAGTGAAGTAACTGCTAATTGAGGAAATGCCTATTTAAGGAAGAGTCATTGCAACTGTGAACAAGAAGAACTGAATGATATAGAAGCTTGCGAAGCTATATTGTTGAAACTCATCAAAAGCATATACATTCTTGAAAGTGATATCCTTGTAAAAAATTCTCTCGTGCGCTAAAAAGTGAAATTCTGTTGAGAGAGATTATTGAAGACCATATCGAGCAAACCTTATTTTTATTTGAGAGTTTGTAAAGGCTAGTGAAATGCTACTAGTGTGGAAGGTTGAAGAACCCTGAAAAATATTAACTTGTGAGCTTGGAGAGGCTCGTCTAATTACTACTTGATTTTATAGTGAAACACTCAAGTTGGATACTTGGGGACTAGACTTAGGCTTGGAATATAAGCCAAACTAGTATAAATCAATTGCATCCTTCTCTCTCTTCTCTTAACTTGTAAATTTTTGCATTATATTTCGTGTGTGTTTATTTTAACAAGAAGCTCTTTTACTTTATAACAAGCTCCTTCTGGTTTTTACAAGAGGTTCTTTTCATTTTTAACAAGTGCCTTCTATTTTTAAATTGTTTTAACAAGATTTATCATTCAGTAGGCTCATTTCATTTAAGCAGGGTCCTATCTCACAAAAAGCTCTTATCACCTAAGTGGCTCCTATCGTTTAAAAGGCTTTATCATCTGACAAGTTCATACTGTTTTTATTCGTTAACTAGGATCTGTTTAATATACGAAATGAAAGAACTTACGATTTTTTTTAAGTCACACACAATTCACTCCCCTTTTGCATGTGTTTGCTTTATCATTTAGTATCAGAGCAAGGTTTCACATTTTTAGGTTTTACAACACGTGATAGATCATGGCAAACACCTTGAGAAGTTTTGAAGGACAATCCGTCTAAAAGCCTCCTTACTTCAATAGAAACAACTACTCATACTGGAAAGAGAGAACAACCATATATCTCCAATATGTAAATATTGAAGTATGGTAAGCAATTAAAGTTAGAGCTACAATTCCCACTTTCGATAACGTAAAAGTATAGACTGATGCTAACAAGAGAAATGCAATATTAAACACTAAGGCAAAACATCACTTGATATGTGCGTTTTCCCTAGAAGAATATGAAATGATATCTTACTGCTCTACAGCAAAAGAAATATGAGACAAACTACAAGTCACGTTTGAAGGAACGAATAAGGTAAAGAAGTATAGAATGAGTCTTTTAGTGCATTAATACGAAACCATTGGCATGAAATAGGGAGAGACCATAAACGAATTCTTTGGATGCTTTAACAATATCATAATGACTTTAAAGAATTTTAGAAAGATATATCCCAATGACGAGGTCGTAATGAAGATTCTAAGATCACTACTAAAGGAATGGAGACCTAAGTTGACAGCTCTAGAAACGACAAAGGATCTAGACACTATTTCACTCGATTAGCTACGAGGAAGTCTGATGATCCATAAAACCAAGCATAGGTGAGATGAAGGATCCTTCTACAGAAAAGAAATGGCGCTAAAAGAAATTGACAAATCAAATGGTGGTGAAAGCGACAATTAGTTGCATATAAATGGAGATGACAAGTTCATCTTTGTGGTCAGAAAATATGCACGCTTCTATAAAAAGAAGTTGATGAGAAAAAGAGAAGGAAACAAAAAAGTCAGAAACAACAAGTTCCTATCAAAAGGTAACAACAACAATAACAATACACAAAACAATTAAATCATACGCTATCACTGTAAGAAGCCTGAACTCACAAAACCAGAATATTTTCTTCTTCAAAAGGACAAGTTAGAGAATAGAAAATCCAGAAAGCAAGCGATGATTGTAGCCCGGTTAGATGAGGATTCTGAAAATTTTAAAGAAGAAAAGCCAGAAGAAGTCAGCAATGTTTGTTTCATGGCTGAATCAGGAGACGATGAGGTGTATTATTTTGACTCTTGATATTGAAGTTGATGAATTCAAAAATGCCTAACATGAATTATATGATTAGTACAAAAGGTTGACAGTGAAGTATTTCAAAAAAGTTGAGAAGTAGAAGAGTAATGAAGCATCTCTGAGGAGTAATATTAAATCGTTGGAATTTGCAAATGAGAATTTGGCAACTAGGAATATGTCTCTTGAGGTTGACTATAAGCAAAAGGTTTCTAAAAAGGAAGTTATGGAAGAAAGAGTAGTTAAGTTAGAAAATATGATGCTAAAAAATGATTATGATAAGGTAAACAGTTATCCGAAAAAGTCGCCTTCTTAGAACTTGAAAAGGAGAAAAGTGTTGGAAAGATCATATCTCTAGAAAAAGATTTGGAAAATTTCGTTGATGGAAGGAAGAATCTTAATGCATTGCTTGGAAGTGGTAAATGCATTTTTGATAAGGTCAGAAGAGGATACAATGAAAATAACAATATCAGCTGATACAAAATTTTTTTGTTAAATCCAGAAACAGCTATAGCCAAAATAGCAAGAAGTTGCTAAGTGGCGAAAATCATAACAACTATCATTCATCTATTTAGTGTGATTACTATGGTAAACATGGTCACATTGGTCATTCTTCTAATTTTCAAAAACAAAATTATCTCAGATGTATATTTGGAGATCGAAAGTTCAAACTACTAACCCGAAAGGACCCAAAAAAATTTGAGTACCTAAAAGGAGATAATGCTTTATGTATATATATTTCAAAACAGAGACAAAGAAGAATCAATGGATAGTTGATAATGGCTGTTTGAGACAAATGACAGGTGATATATCACACTTCAATTACATTGAAAGAAAAGACGAAGGTAATGTTATCTTTTCAGGCAGAAATAAAACAAAGGTCACCAGAATTGGTAAAATTGGTGATTCTTACTGTACCTCTATTGATAATGTTCTTTTTGTTAATGGATTGAAACATAACTTGCTTAGCATAAGTCAATTATGTGATAAAGGTTACAAAATCATTTTTTATTCATCTCATTGTGGAATTGTCGATATTCATAATAATAATATTGTATTTGTTAGTCCTAGAAATTAGAATATATATTATGCTCAACTGGAAGATATGTCCTCATATAGTGTTAAGTGTTTTGCCTCCCTAGAAAAGGATTTGTTTATCTGGCATAGAAGATTTGGACATGCCAGCATGATCATTCTATCAAAATTGTCTAAAAACAAGTTACTAAGAGGACTACCGACCTTAAAGTTAAAAAACAATTAGGTTTGTGAGGCTTGTAAACAAGTCAGAAGCAACTTTCCTCCTAAAAATATTATGTCTACTAGCCAACCACTTGAACTTGTACATATGGATTTATTCTGTCCCATTAGGACTCAAAGTTTTAATGGTAAACATTATGGTTTTATTCTAGTAAATGATTGCTTTAGATTTATATGGTTTTATTTCTTATCAAATAATGATGATGCTTTTGAAGTGTTTAAGAAGTTTTGTAGAAAAATTTAAATAGCAAAAGGATATTGCAACCCTTCAATTCGGAGTGATCATGGAGGAGAATTTGATAATAGAAATTTTGAAGAATTCTGTGATAACAATGGTATAACTCACAACGTCTCTTGTCCAAGGACACCTCAGCAAAAGGAGTTGTGGAGAGAAATTTGGTTGATATGGCCAGGACCATGTTGTGTGAAAGTAGACTACCTCGTATATATTGGGTAGAAGCAATATCCACAGCATGTTATGTACTTAACAGATGCCTTATAAGACTTAGTCTGAAAAAGAGCCCCTATGAACTATGGAAAGGAAGAAAACCAAATGTTGCTTACTTTTGAGCATTTAACTGTAAGTGTTTCATTCTAAAAAAATGAAAAAGACAACCTTAGAAAGTTCGATGTGAGACCAGACAAAGCTATCTTTTTGGGCTAAAGTACTACCAGTAAAGGATTTAGAGTATATAATAAAAGAACAAAGAAGATAGAAGAATTGATACATGTGGTATTTGATGAAGCATTACCTTCGACAACAACAATTGACTGAGATGATGAAGGGCATCCATTGGTACCTAAAAATACATTGGAGAATCAAACTACACCTATAATACCTTCAAAATTACAAAATCAGGAAGGCCCCTTTGAAGCTAGAATAGAGCATGCTCCTTCATCTCAGTAGGAGTCTATGCAATGAAAAACACCGAAAGAATGGAGAGGTCTTGATACGCATCAAAATATTCTGGGTGATCCCTCTAAAAGTCAAAAAACAAGATCATCCTTTAAGAACAACTATGTTGCTCTCATCTCACAAATAGAACCAAAGATAATTAAAGAGGCCCTTACTGACGAAAAATGGCTTTCAGTAATGAAAGACGAATTAAATCAATTTGGTAAAAACAAAATCTGGAATCTAATACCTCGTCCTCAATACAAGTCAATCATTGGGATTGGGTGGGTATTTCGAAACAACCTTGACAAAAATGGTAAGCTGGTAAGAAACAAAGCTAGACTTGTAGCTCAAGGTTACCATCAATAAGAAGGTATTTATTTTGATGAAACTTATGCACCTGTTGCTAGATTAGAATCAATTAGAATTTTACTCACCTTTGCATGTTATAGAACCTTCAAGTTGTTCCAAATGGATGTTAAAAGTGCATTCTTAAATGGTTACATTAACGAAGAAGTATTTGTTAGGCAACCCCACATTTTGAAGATGAAAACCATCCAGATTACGTGATGAAGTTAACCAAATCTCTATATGGTTTAAAGTAAGCTCCTCAAGCATAGTATGAGAGGTTAAGTAACTATATGCTTGAGAATAATTTTGAAAGAGTAAAGGTCGATAAAACCTTAGTTATTAAGAGAAAGGAGAATGATTTACTCATAGTGCAAATATATGTTGATAACGTATATTTGTTGCTACTAATCCATCCTTTTATGAAGACTTCTCAGCATTAATGCAGGGGGAGTTTGAAATGAGCATGATGGGAAAATTATAATTCTTTCTCGGATTACAAATCAGAAAAACAGAAAAAGAAATCTTCATTAGCCAAGACAAATACACAAAAGAACTCATCAAGAAATATCTTTTTGAGAATACCAAACTGATGGGTACTCCCATGTACACTAGAAATAAACTTGATAAAGACGAAGAAGGCAAACTTACCAATGAGACAAAGTATAGAGGAATAATTGAATCACTACAATATCTTACAAGCCCAAGATCAAACATTATGCTTAGTATGTGTCTTTGCGATGCTTTTAATCTAATCCAAAAGAAAACCATCTTCAAGCAGTTAAAATAATCTTTCGATATCTCCACGAAACTATAGATTTTGGACTACAGAATCCAAAAAATGATTCATTTGACATAGCGGGCTATTGTGATGTAGATTATGCAGGTGATAAAGTCAATCAAAAAAGCATAAAGTGGTCACTGTCAATTTTTTGGAGGATGTCTAGTATCTTGGTCCTGCAAGAAGTAAAATTGCACAGCACTATTGACGAATGAAGCGGAATACAAAGTAGTTGTAAGCTGTTATGCTAAAATCTTATGGATGCAGCATCAACTACAAGACTTTTCTCTAAACCTTTGTCATATTCCTGTATTATGTGATAATACTAGTGCTATAAATCTTTCTAAAAATTCTGTGCATCATTCCAGGACTAAGCATATAGAAATCAAACATCATTTTCTTAAAGATCATGTTTTAGAAAGAAGCATTGATCTTTTGCATATTAATACTGAGAATTAAGTAGCTGACATTTTCACTAAGCCACTCTCTGAAGATAGATTCTGAGTGTTAAGAAAAGAGCTTGGTATGTGCAAACTCTCTGATATTATTTCTGCATGAATATTCTCTACTACTTGTCCTTGCATTTCATTTAGCAGGCTCCATCTATTCTGATTCCTTAAAAACTCTTTCTCGGTTTAATAGGCTCCTTAGAGTTTAGAAGCCTCCTCCCAATTTAGTAGGTTTCTTTTAGATTAGAAGGCTCGTCTTCTCTTCAGAAGGCTTCTCTCGAGTTGACATTTTAAGTGACATGTCCTAAAAATAGGGAGTTATTAATGGTGTTGTTTCAGCCTTTTAAAAAATGCACGCACAGTATGAAAACTCTCCATCAACAACTATAAAACATTCAAGCCAATCAAACACAGATGCAAGAACAAATATATAGCATGCAAAATCAACTTCTTGACATGCAGGTTCTACTGAGAAAAATCTTTAAATCCCTTCATTAACTCTTTTGCTATTCTCCTCTTCCTAGCTTATTGAACTTGTTTTATTTTCACTTCCTCCCTATACTATTATTTTTTATAATGACAAAGAGGGAGAGATTTTGTTGATATATTTTGCATATATGATGATATGTTTCTCAATGATGTCTTCATTAGATATATGATCGATTCTGATGTTGAACTTGTAAAAATATGTGATATAAAAATTGTAAGTTCCTTTATTAAGAGATAGGTCCCTTTTGATTATGTCTGAACATATAAAAGTCACATGTATCTTTCGAAATCATCTATCATCTCTTTGAATTTTGAAAAATATATATTATTGCTTGTCATCATAAAAAGGGGGAGATTAGTAGCTTAAGGTTTATTTTTAACGATTTTGATGATAAAAATATAACATTTCAAAATTCAAATTGGATTTATTTCCTTTTATTGTTAATGGGTTAATGCTAAAAAAGAAATAAGGAAATAAAATCATAAGATCAAATATGCTTCCTTTCTTGCAAGAACTTTATTTATGAACTTATCTTATTAGAAATAGTTTATCTGAAAGGATCATACTAATTATAAAGGTTGCATATTGATCACTGGAAGAATTTTAGCGAAGATAAATGCCGAAATTATTCATGTTCAAATTGATCCAGTTGACTAAGGATGCAAGTAAAGCAATAACTAATTGAGGAAATTTCTATTTAAGGAAGAGTCAATGCAATTGTGAACAACAAGAACTGAACGATATAGAAGCTAGTGAAGCTATATTGTCGAAACTCATCAAAAGCATATACATTCTTGAAAGTGATATTCTTGTAAAAAATTCTCTTTAAGTGAAATTTTGTTGAGAGAGATTACTGAAGCTCATATCTAGCAAACCTTATTTTTATTTGAGAGCTTATAGAGGCTATTGAAATACTACTAGTGTGGAAGGTTGATAAACTTAGAAAAATATTAACTTATGAGATTGGAGAGGCTCATCAAATTACTACTTGATTATATATATAGTGAAACACTCAAGTTAGATACTTGGAGACTGAATGTAGGCTTAGGTTGTAAGCCGAACTAGTATAAATCGACTGCGTCTTTCTTTCTCTTCTCTTAACTTTTAAATTTCTGCATTATATTATGTATATGTTTATTTTAGTAAGATACTCCTTCACTTTATAACAAGCTCCTTTTGTTTTCAATTTAGAAGATGTTCTTTCAGTTTTAATAGGTGCCTTCTATTTTTAAAATTTTTTAAACAAAATTTATCATTCAATAATCTCCTTTTATAAGCAAGGTTTTATACCACAAAAGACTCCAATCATTTAATAGACTCCTATTGATTAAAAATTTTTATCATATAACAAATTACTACTGTTTTTATTCGTTAACTAGTATCTATTTAATATACCAATTGAAAGAATTAGCAAATTTTTTTTTAAAGTCACACATTATGTTTGCTTTATCAAAGGAAAATCGTAAACAGCTTGAAACATGGAGAGATCAGGGACCAAAGGCCTCGACAAATCTAACAGATCAACTTAACGTGGTTATCTTAACGTGGTTTGTGTTAACTAAAAACTCTCAACATCTCAGGTTATTGAGACAGACCAGTAAATTCTTGAAAAACCCTATCAACCTAACCTGAAAAATAAATATTTGTTTATATGATAACATCGCATATAACCATAAAAGCTATCGCGATCTACCTTGAAGGCCCCTTTTCTTCCGATTCTTGGGAGTTTTCCCGAAAGCACTGCAGAGCCAACATGCAGAAACCTTCGGAGACGGCGGTTCTATCGCCGGCAATACCTTGCCACCGCGGCACCCTCGCTGCCCACCGTTGGATCGACTTCTCTCAATAGTGGTTAGTGATCTCGAAGACGCTATCCTCACATGCGTTTCTTGCTTATTCTCTTGATTTTCTCCATCTTGACTCACTTGCTTAAGCTCACCTGACAGAAATTTATCGTCCCATACTAGCCCTGATGACCCTTGTCTCCTAAACGACACTGCAGATCTTTGCAAGCCCGCCATGATTCTCTCTCTGTCTCTCTAGATCTTTCTCTGTGAGTTGTGGTGTACTATGAAAATTAACGTTTTACTACTCCCAAGTTGTTTGTGTGAATGTATATATATATATATATATATTATATGAATATTAATGTTTTGTTAACAACAAATTACTGATTACATTAGAAAAGTAATTGTTGAGAAACATAATTTGCGGAGACATCATACATGGATATTCAACTTTTACCGTTGGATCTTGTCCGATTTATGATTTGATTAGGAATCGGCGGATTAAGAAACCCGAGAATGAGACACGTCATGAAGCCGCACACTTTCCGAACCAACTGTACAAATTCCAGCATTTCAATTACGTTATGAAAACAAACAGTTTGGTGAGCTAGTCGCAACCGTTTTGTATAAAACGAGGCAGTCTTGGGCTTTGTTTGTGTGCATACAGAAAGCGCAACATTCCTCTTTGTTTTACGGCAAAAGATAGGAGGGCATTAGAGAAATGTACAAGATAATGCACAATTCATGTTTTTGTAGAATTTCAGAGATGGTTATTCCAATGGAATTATGCTCCATTCCAACCACATATATAGCTAAGGGCTACATTTTGGTTATATAATGTTTGAGCTTTCAAAGTTAGCTGATTTTGCAATGGCAAATAACCAAGGACTTTGTTAATGTAATGAATTACTTTTTTAAGTACTAACTTCTTGATTATTCATATTATCCTTTAATGAGTTGTGTACATAAAATAATAATAAATTTATTTTCATTTCCTAACTAGAATTTTATTGAAAAAGCAAGTTTAATTATATTAAATATGGAAATCCAAGGACAAATTAATACCTTTATCTTATGTGAAAAATAAAAGTATTTAATTAGAAAATTAAGCAGTTCCCACCTGCCATGTGCTAACCGGTTAGCAGCTTGATGATGGTTTCCACCAAAAACATTTCTAAAGCTCAATATATAATTGATTATTGTAATAAAATTCAATCCCTTTCTCAACTACTTCAAGATAAATTAATTATGAATTAATTGTTCTGTGACTGTAATAGTGTGAGTATCTATTCTTATCAGTTTTAATTCTTGATAAAATAATTATGATTAAAATAAGATGTTTTCAACGTTGTTTATTAAATGATCTCTCTCTCAACAATTTACTGCAATTGCCTCGCTCTGATTCTGACTCCAACTGGACTCGACTCTGCTGGGTTTTAATGATTCATATGGCATGCATGTTTATTTATTTTTTAAGAACTCCATCTCCATCTCCATCTCAATGATTTTGTTTTAATAGAAAAGTAGCCAATGCTCACCAATAATTTTGGACAGTGGTTTTCAGTTACTCTATTGTCAATAATCAATTAATATTAATATATTTTAGCCCTTTATCTTCTCATCGTATGCTTCGGACATCAAGCCGGCTTGATAACTCTCATCGGGAAAAAAATCAAATTTCAAAAATTACGGGCTTTTGATTTTCATAGATCAAATTTGAATTAAAATATTAAAGACCAGATTTTGGGTTATATAAAAATTATAAATAAACTCCACTTAATAATATTTGTAATTATTTCAAATTATGATTATCATCTTAAGCTTGTTTTAGATTAACTAATTATACATATCTAATTCTTTATTATTTAATCCTTTCAAAAATTATTAATTTTTATAATTCTTTATCTAATTTAAATTTTATGATTTATAATTAATATTTTGATATACTATTATAAGATATTACATTATTATTTGAAAATAATTTTATTTATTTTAATAAATTATTTATATTTTTATAATTATAAAAATTAAAATCATAGGCTTATAAGTTATGCTCAAATTTAAAAGCTTTATAATAAATATAAATTTAAAATGTTTAAAGCTTTAATTAAACTGAACTGACCCATTTTAATTTATGATGTGCTCACATATTCACACAAAATACTATTAGCTACTTCCTCGGAACAAAAGACCAAACCAATCCAAATAGCTGCCAAAGCCTTGAGGTGGTCGCCAAAGCAGGACTCAAGTGAATTTTACAAAGACGTGATTAGTGAATTGAAAGCTTCGTGGGTTTTTCTTTGCTTCGAGTTAATTAAATTATTGTCTTCCACCTGATTGTTGCAAGAAGCTGCTTATCTGTAGCAGGAGCTATATCAGACCTTTCAAAGCACACTCTGAAGTTTGTTTTCTAACCTGTGAATGCCACCTTTAGCAATTTTTATTACAGCATTATGCACTTTCTTAAATATGAGAAAGGATGTCAAAACTGTGATTTACCCCTCCATCACTCTGTCGAACCGGGGTGTTGGGGCGCCTAGAGTGAGCGATTCCACCTTTTTGAGTGCAAGAAAGGATGTCAAAAGATTCGTGCCCTCATCAAGTCTTTTTCATAATGCATTAATCAAAACAAAATTACTAGTTTGAATACGGATTTAGGAGCAAGGTTAATAATCAAAAGCAATTTAAAAATGCATGGATAAAGTTTTTCTATGCGTTGTTGGGGAATATTTGCTTTTCACCAGATTGTACAAACTAGTTGTTGGATATCATGTCAGAAATATATATGTGGACTAATATAATCACAACATTAATTCCATATGCCTAACCACATCGAATTGCCTAATATATATTTAATAATCATAATAGGATGGTTAATTTACTAATTGCATTTGAAGCATATGGTAATACCCTAATAACTATATGTTGGCCCATTAAGCTATAGTTCACATCATCCATTTAAATAACACAATTAGTCTATTCTACCCCTTAGGGTAGAACATGTCATAATATATGATATAAGGTGAGATTGTTGCATATAGAGTGTGTGTGGGTGTGAAAAGCAAAAGGGTCTTCTACCATTACTCTCTCTTGTGCAAGGTTTGTATTTTTCTCTTTGATAGGTTTTGAAGAAGCATGAAGAGGGTTCAAGACCACATACCAAATGTTGGAGGTATGATTCCATTATCTTGTTACGCTCTAAATAAAATGTGATCTTGGTTGTTGAATGTGGTTAATTACTGCATTAATTATCATAGCAATTGGTATCAAAGCTCCAGGTCATTTGATTTTAGGACTCGATTTTTTGGTTAAAGTTTTCGGTTGAAATAATTTTTCATATAAACAACTTCGAAATGATGAGTTATTGGTTCAGAAAAGATTCTTGGCTGTTGTTGTTGCGTTTCATCTCTGTTTTGGACAAAGAACCACAGTTTTTGGGTGAGTTTTCGTGTTTTCTTCCATGGCCGAAATGGGTTTGATGCTTTCAAATTTTGGAGCACCTTTGGTCGAAATGGATATGGGAAATTCATCGAGCGTGAAAAATGGAAGAAAATCCTCAAAAAATGTCAGAAATGGAGGTCGAGAGAGGGAGTTCCAACCGGGTCGAACCGGCGGGTCTGGGGATCGACCCATCGACCCAGCTGGAGGACAGGGACGACGCATACGGCATCGTCCTGCCAACTGCGGGCGCGGGTTACGCCTAACCCGCACGCGCCCGACTCGACCCGGAGCTTTTAAATTTTATTTTATTTTATTATTTTATTTATGTTTTTAAAAAAATTAAAAAAATTTCTGCACACACGTAGGGACGCGTGCAGACTCTTTTTTGGACCCTTTTTCCTGTTTTTTGCTCCAAATTTTATTTCTAATTTTTCCCATATGTTTATGCATAAGATTAATTAGTAATTTTATTTGATAATTCTAATTGTTTTAATCTTATTATGGCATAAACATGTTTTTGTTAACAATAGTTAATGCTTATTTTTACCTGTTGTAGAATTGAGCATGTGAAACTATTTATGATGAGGAATTTTTTAAATATTAACGTATATTTAAATTTTGTATTTTTTCTCTAAAATAACGTTAAGATCTATACGGGTAATTAATTGTCCTGTCGATAATTACTACTTAGTAGGATGCTTAATATGGTGAAGAAATTTTATTAAAATATTATGAACCGAACAATTTTTCTATCCTTTCGATAGTATATTGATGATTTGGTTGTGATATTTTAATAAATTGTTCTTACTTGTGAATGAGTTCTATGTTTATTTAAGGAACTCTAGCATGAATGATGTAGTTGATTTTGAGAAAAAGAGCACGAATTGCATGATTATGTTTTAACATGCATATCATAGTTATTGCTCTTGGTTCTCATTCAACTTTGAGCAATCCGAGAGTCTTTGCTATCCTAACGTTGAATGGAACGAACCGCAAGCAGTGGATTGAATCTCTTATGATGAATTTGACCATCATGCGAATGGACTTGGCCTTGAAAGTTGATCCACCACAAAAACCTGCTGATGATGCTACCGAGAAAGAAAGCAAATCTTATGAGGAGTGGGAGTACTCTAATCGATGCTGTTTGATGATTATGAGATATCACATGGATGAATCCATTTGTGATAGTATTCCCAAGGTCGACAATGCAAAGGATTTTCTTGCTGCTATTAAGAAGAAGTACATGAAGTTCTCAAAGAATGAGAAGAATGAGTACTTAAACATGC
>JAOQMS010000001.1:23253312-23263889 GCA_027563885.1 Erythroxylum longipes | reverse complement strand
TGAAGGTTGTTCCTTATGCGTCACTTGTAGGCAGTCTGATGTATGCTCAAGTATGCACACGCCCTGATATTGCTTTTGTTGTAGGCGTGTTGGGAAGATACTTGAGTGACCCTGGTCTTAGCCATTGGAAAGCGGCTAAGAAAGTCATGAGGTATCTTCAGGGTACCAAAGATTATATGTTGACTTATCGGCGAACTGACACTCTTGATATAGTTGGGTTCAGTGATGCTGATTATGCAGGATGTGTGGATGATAAAAAGTCCACTTTAGGTTACATCTTTATGATGGCTGGAGGAGCTGTATCGTGGAAAAAATGTCAAACAGACACTCATAGCATCCTCTACCATGGAGGTAGAGTATATGGCGTGCTATGAGACAGCTTGTCAATCAATATGGTTGCAGAATTTTATTTCAGCATTAGGTATTGTAGACTCTATTTCGAGTCCGCTAAAATTATATTGTGATAATTCCACAGCTGTAGCTTTCTCTAAGAATACTAGGAGTACTTCTCGCTCAAAGCATATTGATATAAAGTACTATTTTGTTAAAGAGAAAGTCACTGAATCCCTCATTATTGTTGAGTATACGCCTACAGCTAGCATGTTAGCAAATCCACTCACAAAAGGCTTACCTATATGTGTGTTTACAGAACACGTCTCCCGCATGGGATTGTTAGGGGCCTAGCTGGATAAAATTAGTGGGAGTTTGCTATTTTGTATTGAACATGTTGGCACTTTGTACGGATTGCTTATGACTTTTATATATGAGACATGCATAATGATGTTTGCAGTCATCTTTGTTAATGTTGACATATATATGTTGATATTGTACTGTACACATGTTGTTTTAATGGTTATTGTGGTATTTGAACATCTCCAGGGTCAAATCATGTGTAGTATATATATCCTGTCAATATGATATTGCTTATGATTTATTTGATTGCTTTTGGATGATGGAGATTGATATGGTAGTTTGATTATATTGTCCAAGTAGGAGAATGTTAGAAATATATATGTGGACTAATATAACGACAACATTAATTCCATATGCCTAACCACAATCGAATTGCCTAATGTATATTTAATAACCATAATGGGATGGTTAATTTACTAATTGCATTTGAGGCACATGGTAGTACCCTAATAACTATATGATGGCCCATTAAACTATAGTTCACATCATCCATTTAAATAACACAATTAGCCTATTCTACCCCTTAGGGTAGAACATGTCATAATTTATGACATAAGGTGAGATTGTTGCATATAGAGTGTGTGTGGGTGTGAAAAGGAAAAGGGTCTTATACCATTACTCTCTCTTGCACAAGGTTTGTATTTTTCTCTTTGATAGGTTTTGAAGAAGCATGGAGAGGGTTCAAAACCACATACCAAATGTTGGAGGTATGATTCCATTATCTTGTTATGCTCTAAATAAAATGTGATCTTGGTTATTGAATGTGGTTAATTACTGCATTAATTATAATAGCATATCATTCCTAAGAGAATCGCTGCTTTCCTGCTAAAACTTTGTTTCACCAAAGCTAATGTAAATGAGACCTTGTTTAAAATTAAACCAGATAAATATTTTCAGTGGCTTCTTTCTAAAAAATTCCTGAAATGTAATTGATGATAACAAATGTGGATATCTATAAAAACTGTATGAGTAATTGTTTGAGAAGAAGTTAACTAAATTGATTAGTTATGAGAATTTTATTTAAAATATTGCTTGTATGTTTATAAAATTTTTTAATATGATGATTATATAAATAATTATGGACTTTAATTCACTAAAATATCTCATATTGTTATATTTTAATACTACCTATGACCTATCTTAATTAAGAGTAACTCACTTGATAGTAGTTAGATATAAGATTAACTATAACGAAGTACTTGAAAGATTATTATAATATTTATCACCTCAAAGTAATTAGGAAAAATGTTTCGTTTTTCTTAATTAGTATTAATTTGAAAAATTCTTTTCCATAATGGATGACAATTTGAAAAAAAATTTTATTTGTCATTAAAAGAATCATTTACTAATGGAGAATTAATATAATTAGACTCAAATAAACAAAAAATAATTTTATATTCTATATCTAATCGAAATATTATATAATAAAAAGATAAAATTATATGACAAAAAGCGTACACATAAAGGTTATTCAAAGTATAATTATATGACAAAAAGTGTACACATAAATGTTATTCAAAACCACTTTGATATTTTTAATATTTGGGTAATTATGATGTGTTATTAGACGTCAACCTTAATTCATAAATATAAATTATTTAAATGAAAATTGAAAATAAATTAAAAGAGATTAATTTATTTAATGTTAAACATAGTTTATGGTTACAATTTATACCTATTATTAATATATTTAGGAATATAATGAGTTGCATATATAAAACGATTAAAGAGATAGAAAGGTAATTTAATCTAAGTTAGACTTGATTATAAAGTTTGATAAACTTTAAGATCAAATATAAAATATTTGATAAATAAGGATTAATATTAGAAATTAGATCTTATTTTTACCTTATTAATATTTAATTATATAATTAATTATAATTCTAATCAAAATTTAATTGAAATTGGAATTATATTTCAATTAAGTTACTAAAAAGTCAAACTCTTATTATAAATAGGTGTGAGTTCTTCGGGAGCTAGTACTTAACGCTTACCCATCTTTACACCATTTGTAGAGTTCTCTCAACCTGTTTGTTTGAATACTATTAGAAGCTAGATTATAATGATTTTTCACAAACTCAATTCAAGCTAATATGTAGGAAAAGAAGATTAAAATTCTTTCTTTATTATATTTATACTTTAGTCATATTTTATGTTGAATTGATCTTAACATTCAAAAGTTATTTTGCTCATTCTTAGGTTCTCATGAATCCTTGTAGGATTCCCATCCAAAAGTTCTAATATCCGACATGATAAAGTAGAAGTTCTATATGGTTGCTTGTGTAAATGAAAATATTTGTTCTCTTTCCCAATTAGAGAAATAATATCTACCTTTATCAGCTTATCATTAAAGGCAAAAAGGTAAAGTTGACCCTAAGTTTTGCCTCAATTGATAAATTAAATCTTAATATTTCAGAGTGTTCAAATCTAACCCCAACATTTAAAACATTCATATTAAATTATAAGTTAACAGAACAAGTAATAGGACTACAACGCCATCAACTTTTAGCCATACCAATGCTCATGTGGTATAAAGTAATATTATTTTAATATTGTAATGGGTCCCACTCTACCTCATAAGCCTCACATGGCACTATAGGACCCATATTTTAAAAAATATTTATTATTAAATATATAGGACCCACTTTTAAAACTAATTAATTTTTTACTAATTAATTTCAAACCTTAAAATCCGTACTAATTTTCGTAATCCCTAAATCACCAATGCCTAATTTACTTAAATTATGAAGTTCCTTATCTTACCAAGTACTCAACGTCTCCATCTTCAATGCTAAGTCTTCCTTTTCAATGCATCATCTCCCTCCTTCACAAAAGCTTCTCCTACAATTATCACCCTTTACCTTTAGCACCCTACTCTCGCAAGACACGTACCCGACATCCTGAGTGATATTCGAGTATGTACCTTGCAAGGGTGGCATACTAGATTAGTCAGTGAATCAAATTCAATACAAAAATTTCTTTTTCTTTTGAAACAATGCACATATATTGCGGAAAATTAATAAACAAATCTGGCCCATTTTTATTCATAAACATTTTCATTTATAAGAGTTACAATCGTTACATTACAAAATCATTTACATACATAAGGGTTACAATCATTTCACAAATCATTTGAATTTCATTAGTCATTAGGGCCTATTACAGATACAAAATAGTTAAATTCATAAATTATTATTGCATTACAAAATCATTTAGAAACATTTCCCATTTGGAAAGTTATTATAAACAAAAATAAAGAAATACAAATGCAGATGTGAATTGATCCCGACTCCTATCTCTTACTCGAATGCAGTGTCTATACTCCTGTTAGCCTAACGGGGTAACTCTTCTGAACCTGAAAAAATTATTGCAAATTTTTGGTGAGTTTTGCAAATTCAGTGAGTGACCATCCTCGATGGCTCACTCAATCACATAACACATACAGTTCACATATCCACATAATTTCACATTCACTTGAACCATATCTCACATTTAGAAATCAGTTAAATTATTCATATCATTCACATCAAATGCTTATGTAATGCTTATGAGACTCACTTTCAATTTGTTATTGTTGTGACCGAGTGCCTATAATTATCCCGTATCCATTGTAGATACTGAGCTCATTACTAATTGTCCCGTATCCGTTGGGGATATCGAGCTTATTTTACATAGTGAGCCTTTGGCTCTTATACACTTTTTGAGCTTTAAGCTCTTTTTCACAATCTGAGCTTTAAGATCCTTTTCAGTGGCTACTCCGGTTACAACGGCCTTTATGTTTCATGCATTCATGTAATGGAATGCATCACATTCTCATATTCTCAGTCAATCACATGACTGCACATTCACATTTGGATCACATTTATCATCGGACCTTATTCCGGCACTAAATATAATTGTTGAGCAACATTTATTCCGTCACATTCACATACAAGTAGCACTTTAATATCACATTCATGCATCAAGTCTAGGACCTTCATTGTTTGGCATCAACATAGGAAAATCACATTCATATCAATCATATTCACATTGCATAATAATCATAACTGTAGTCATTCAATGTAGAAATTAAAATCAGTACAAATAATGAAATGAGACCATCTAGGTCGACTTACAGTACGCTCCAGATTAGCATCCGAGAATGGAGTCAAAGCACAGGATCAGTATTCGAGATATCCTTGAGCATCTCAAGTCAAAGGATACTTGCACCATTGCTATGATGAGACTATCATTGACACTAGAATAGAATATCCATATGATTGTTTCATAGTAGTTCAATCCAATGTACTTTCTATCCTTAGTAAGCATCCACATGTTAACTCTAAACAACTCATGTATATAGCTTATGAGATCTACTACTTGATCTAATCAAGGAGTATAATATGCGCTAATCTACCATGATTAATGATATCTCATCTCATTAATCCTATAACTAGGGAAAGTTTAGATACTAAAATAATTACACATGATAGGAATCTCATTATCATGATCTCATAATGATTTCCTCCATGCTATGTTTTGTATCAAGGACTTCATTAAATCAATTTAAGATCAACATCTAATCCATATATGTATGAACATCGAAATAATAAAAATTCCTTTATTAATCATAAAATGATTTATATAATAACTGCTAAAGGTGATTGCTTTTAAAGCACTACTCTAATATAAGGAACTTACCATTTTGAAGCAAGTTCAACACTTTTGCTTCTGAAGATTCCTTTTGTAATTATAAGCTCCTTGAGTCACTTAACAATGTTATGGTAGAAACCTTAGGTACTAATTTGTTTATCCTAGAACATTATTATGTTCTTCCATAAAGCACATATGCTACGACTAAGTATTAATTTAAAAGTTTTTTAGACTTCCTGATAAGTAAATCTTACTTGTTCAGCCTAAAGTAAGAAAAGTGGCCACTTGTTCCCATAGTTGTAGATTTTGCACTTTTTGTAGGCGTGACTCTAGAAAAGTTTATCATATTGGTAATTTAGCAAGAGATTTTCTTGTGTTTTTGAAGTTTGATTACACAACTTGTATAGTGATTTAAGCAAATCAAATGCCTTTTAATATGTCAGTGGTTTGTGGTTTTTTCTTAATTGCCAATTATAATATTAAATAGGTTTTAGCAGAATTATTTATAAACCAAACAAATCTCCACCAAGTGACTCTAACAACTGGAACCTTAAAAAGAGCTAGACAGGATTCATTAATGAAGCATTATGAGTTATGCTTCTTATATAGGATCCTATTTTCTTCCTCAATTCTAGCTCTCTAACCTGGTATTTAATTCATGATCATATCATAGCCTCTATATATGCAATGTCATTTCCCTTCAGAGATGATTTCTTTGACCTTAGCTAATAGAGGGATATAGGGCTTTAAGTTATCAAAAGCAAGATCATTTTAATTGTCAAATCAAAACCAAGTTTTCATCCCATTTCCTATGATGACTTTCATCTCTTAAGCTATAACATCTCTCATTTTCAAAAATTAATTTAAGAGTCCAAGAGTTGCTTAGTTTGGCTTTTATGCTCCATAATCTTTGTTTCTTTAATATATAAGAGTGAGTCCTTCTAGCATCCTTCTAACCTATATTGATTCAATGTTTATAAATAATTTCCATATCCTTTTGGTTATAAACATCTTATTAGTTATTCTTACCAAACTAATTTCCAAACCACCTTCCTCTATTGGTAAGCAAACTTCCAACTATTTGACATTAGCATTTAAAGCATATTCTGTTTTACCTAATCATAAAAAGTTATTCATAATTCTATCCAGTTCCTTAATCATATTTTCAGGTAATTATAAATAACAACTTCAATGGATGTAGAGATTATTTATAACATCTAAGATTGGTTGAAGCTTATCTACATAAGAGAGGAATTTGTGATTCTAATGGCCAATCCTTTTCTGAATGGAATCAAATAAGGGCTGATAATCTTTATAGGAATTCTTTTATGTGAAATTAAGATTCCTAAGTATTTTAAAGGAAACTTTTGACGACAAGTATTTTACTCTTATATCTTTTGAATAATTCTTGATCTATTAATTTATTTCTTATGCTCATTCCTTGAATAAAGGTTCCTTGAGTTGGGCTAATGATGGACTTCAGAACCTCCTTAAGCCTCTTAGTTATCATTTTTGAGATTATTTTGCATATAATATGGAAAAATAAAATAAATCTGAAGTTATATACGAAACTTGCATTCGAATCTTTATGAATGAGATAAATATGAGTTTTACTTACTTTTTAAGCATTATTTTATTGGTAAAAATTCCAAAATACCTCTAATAATCGTATCACCTTTTAAATGTCAAATTTTCTTTAAAAAACTGAACATTCCATCCGTCATATTGTAATCATTCTAATATTGTGAATCATATCAGCAATTCAACATCTTAATGCTGCTACATTATCATGGATGATAAACATAAATTTTGGTCAATTACAATTCCATTAATTACACTATCTTTTTGGTTTCCTTGCTAATTAATTTTCTACTGAGAAAACTACGTGTAAGATAAGATTAAGAAAGACTACATGCCAACAATTATTGTCATTGGTTACTAATTGCATTGTTATGTAACCTACGCGTACCTTATCATATAGAAGGACAAGGTTTGAACGTTCCTACCAAATTAATTTTAAAATAAAATATTGAGAAAATGGATATAATCGACAATTCTTGATGACCTACACCATAAATTTGAAAGATCATTTACTTTGTTGTTTTCCTCTTTTATTTTTTTATCATTAATGGTAGAGCTAGATATTTTGTTGAGTTTGGAAAAATTTTATGATATATTTTTTGTTTTACAACATCATATTTCATTAGTGGGACCAAAATGACATCGTTATCCAAGAGTAAGGATAAACATGGTGAAGGTCCAAATAAATGTTACATCTCTATTAAGTTAGGCCACTTGGACATGTCACATTTAAAATTAATATTTATATAAACATTAGCTACCAATTGGTCGCTGACCTTATGTGGCATACTCAGGTAATCAAACTTAACAGAGGCGTAACGTTTATTTGATGGAGTTAGCATTTTAAAATGTTAGGGGGTAAATTAGTACTAGAGATAACAACAGGAGATTTATTTTTAATTATTTTCTAAAAAACTAAAACTCAAAATTTTCGTAAAACCTAATTAATGACCTGATTGAATCCCTAATTTTACCAAAATTTCATCTATACACAACTCTACTATATTTCTTTCTTACTCTCTAACAACCGAGTATAGACGATAATATGATATGGTTAAAGTGGTAGAGAACTTCAAGCCCAGGAGCACGTTCATAATCCTTATCTGCAAACATCATTTGGTGAAGTCCTCTATCTGTATGAGTTAATCCATAAGACACCACCGTTTTGGTTCCCTTGGAATGGTTACTACCTCAACGTAAAATAGAGAGAAGTTGATAGATCATGGAAAGTTTCTCTTAATCAATAATTGCAGATCATGTGTCCTCATCTATTACTTCCATAACAGTTACAGTCCATGTGTTATGTGTCCAGTCTTCTGCATTCATTACATTGCATTTTAGACGAGTTAATTAGTATAGCACTGACTTCAGAAAGTAGGCCTGGTCAATCACTTCGTGTTAACTTATAAGGGCTTAACCTCGACAAATCTTATAGAAGACGCAAAGTAGGAATCTAACCCCGAAGACTGAAAAAAGAAATAATAATCAGATCAGCTATCGTGCGCCTGTTCTCTACCCATTCCCATCTATACTGGATAGTTAGACAGCAAGGAAGAACCTAGTAGAGTTGAATATAGATGAAACTTAAGATAAAATTAGGGATTCAATCGGAAAATTTTAAGTTTTAATTTTAATTTTAGGAAAATAATTAAATAAATTAGTTAATTTAAAATAAAAAATTAATATCTATTTACAAAATCAGCTGGATGTTGGCAGCTAACCTTTACATGACATGCCCAAGTGATCCAACTTAACAGAGACATAAAGTTTATTTAAAGTAAGCAGGTCCATTTGAAAATGTGAAGGGATAAACTGACATTAGAGATAACAGTAGAGGCTATCTTAGACTTTTTGCCAAACTTTGGGAAGTAAATTGGACCTTTTACCTAAAAAATGAATACGTCATTGTGGATTGAGTCGGAGACTCATAAACGCATCAGGGGGAGGGGGGATGTTGATTATGGTATCTAATTAGTACCAAACACACTTTAAATTATTCTTCCATTTTACAGTTCAGATAAAATAACCATATCTTAACAAATTGCGATCAATTTTGTAGGACCAATGATTGGATCTAAAAATATATTTTCTTCACCAATGATTATTCTTCGTACATTCTCTTAAAAAAAAATGATTAGTCTTCGTACATAATAACGATATCTGATATTATATGTAAACATCAACCAAATATTTATGCAGCTTTCCTTGTGGTTCGTTGAAATTTTCATTCAAGAAAATCAAACGTGTGATCAGTCATGTTTTAGGTATAAATTGGCTAGAAAATTAGGTTATATATACACTGCAAATTGCAAACCACTTCATCAATCAGATAAGAAAGAGAACAGAAAAGAAAATGGGATCAGAGACAGAGACCGCTCCTAGTGTTTCTGTTATAGATTTCTCAACGAACCTAGTACCAGGAACACCTTCTTGGGATTTAGTGAAATCCCAAGTTCTGAAAGCCGCCGAGGAGTGTGGCTGCTTCATGGCGATATTCAAGGGAATTCCTGGAGAGGTTCAGGAAACAATGGACGATGCATTGGAAGAGCTATATGGCCTGCCTTTGGAAACTAAATTGCGCAATGTATCTGAGAAGCCTTACCATGGCTATATTGGGCAATCTCCATTGTTGCCATTGTTCGAGGGCATGGGCTTTGATCATCCTCAGCTCTATGACAACGTCGATGAATTCACTAGGCTCATGTGGCCTCAAGGGAATCCAAACTTCAGGTTTATATGTATTCCCTTTTTTTCTTTTGCCAATCTGCAACATCTAAAAAGTGATACACATGAGAGACAAACAGTACAGCATGATAGTTAATTTAGTACATCAAGTAACAATGATGGTTTTTATCAGAAATAGAATTTGATGTAGGGAAATGATTTACGTAACCCTGAAGTCGTTCTTTTTCCACTAGCGATGATGATATATCTAACACCAAAAAATATGTTCTGCTCACCATTGTTTGTACAGTTTTACTAACATTTTGAAAAGAAAAAGATAGAAAGATATGAATTTGGTAATTATCATGAAAATTGTAAATATTCTTTGTTGATGTGTAATTTTTCTTTTACTCAATTAATGTTGTACAAGTCATCAACAATTATAGTGAAATTTATATAATTTGTAATGTAAAATTTAGTGTGTGTATGTGTATGTATATATATATATATTTGAAATCTCAACAACCGAATCTAATTTTTGATGCAGCAAAACTATACATCAATTTTCAAAGCCACTGGCAGAATTGGATCAAACAATAAGGAGAATGATACTGGAGAGCTTAGGGGTTGAGCACTACGTAGATGAATTCTTGAATTCAGCATACTATGTTATTAGGTTCGCCAAATATGAAGCCCCCGGGACCACAGAGAAGAAGTGGGGTCTGAAAGCTCACAAGGACCAGAACATCATGAGCATACTGTCCCAAAACCAGATTAATGGTTTAGAGTTACAGACAAAAGATGGTGAATGGATTGAAGCCAAATTCTCACCTGACCATTATCTAGTCATATTCGGAGAAGCTTTCAACGTAAGTCCTTGACCCCTTGGTCTTTTATTTCATACTTCTAAATGTGTTTAATATTAAATTCATAAATTTTATTTATTTATATATATATATATATTTATTTATTTTTAAAGTCCCTTAATTTTTATTTGTTTGTTTGTT
>JAOQMS010000001.1:23222047-23252264 GCA_027563885.1 Erythroxylum longipes | reverse complement strand
ATATAAAATTTCTTAAATGCTTATCACTTTGTTACTTAATTATAAGATAGATTTATATAGTTGATTTAATCTAAATTATGATTTCTAGGTTACCATTTTTCTTATCGCAACTAGACTGCATATCACTTCTCTTATGTAAAAATAAAAATGTCATATATCTTTTAATATAGAAAAAGACAGAGAGATCTTATATCTTACATTATTTGCCTTTCTTTTGAATATTGATTTACTCTTTTAGTTTATTTTTCTTTATTGCATTCTGATGTATGCAGATATAAATGAAATGTGCAATTTTCACTGAAAGAAATAGTTAACTAGTATAAAAGAACAGTGCTAGAGACAGTAAAATTTTACAAACTTTACTTTTACTTACTGAAGTGATAAATTGAAATACTAGTACCTATATGATCCGTCAATTAAGCTGGGTAAAGTCCACCTATAAAAGATACGTTAACGAAAATAATTGCAAATATGCATGCTAGTATCTCTAACATCAATCAATAAAATCAAAATTTGAGAACAAAACACTACTGGACATATAAATATAATGAACGTTCAAAGGCCGGATTCTAACAAATGGCAAAATTTCATCGAATTTGTCTTAAAATAATGATGTGGGATCATACTTGAACCTGGTAACTTATCTTGTACGATTTATTTATGATGTAAGAGGCCAATTTAGCTAGAGGGACCACTTTTTTTCTTCAACAATTTATGTTTTCTAAGAAAACCCCAGTTGCAGCTTTTATCACTTAAAGATCTACAGGGACTCAACACTTTCAGTGAAAATTTTAATACAGATATTCTTTATCATGACAGACAAAGCAAAGAGAGTTGTTTATGTTCATATATAATGTGGTCCATAATTTATCTGAGTAGATCCGTTTAACGTAATCAAATATTTAACTAAGTATTAGTCATGTATATTCATCATGGTGGACCACTTCGATTCCTTCTATTTTGGCCTTACTTTCTTTCAAGGACGTCATGTTGTTTATTTAAAAAGGTAGAAGTCGGAATCAAGAGAGAGCAATTTTCTAATGGGAATTGTCCAGCCAATTAAACAAACTTAAGGGTCTGCCATCTGATTGTGATCTCACCACAACAAACATACATTTAGCAACGTTTTCTTTCGCGATATTAAAATCATCGCCAAAAGTCTCAATTCACGACGAATTTACAAAATCGTCATCAAAAGTAAGAATTTAGCAACCAAACAGAAAAGTGTGACAAAAGAGAAAACATTTTGCGACTAATAACAAAAATCGTCGCAAAATGCTGAACATTTAGTGACGATCAAGAAGAATCGTCACAAAATGATGCACAATGAGTGACGATTTTGAATATTCGTCACTAAATATACTTATAGTGACGCTTTCTATAAATCGTCACCATAGTTTATCAAACATTTGGTGACTAATCCTGAAAATCGTCACCAAAGAGTCACAATGGGCGACGATTATGCAAAATTATTAGTAAAAAGACGTTTGGTTTTTTGCTACGATTTTGACATTGTCGCTAAAAATTGTCATTTAGCGAAGATATTTTTAAGCGTCACCAAAAGGTTTATATTTGGCGATAAAATTTGTAAATCGTCACAAATAGTTATACATTTAGTGATGATCACATTTAATGACGATTTCTGAAAATCGTCAACAAATGGTTGACGTTTTCCAAAATTTTTAAACTAACATTTTTATAATCTATCATAGTTAAGATCTGTTTTATTGGAGAGTTGTTTTGAATGTTTACAATGTATTATTAAAAAAAACATAACATAATTTTAAGTGTTAAACAGTAGTAATAATTAATCATTAACATTTACTAACATTATTGCAAAAATTAGTCATTAAAAATTTAAATAATTTTATCAATATAATAATATGATATATAGAGTAATACGAACTTTGAATTAGAAGTTTAGCAATTCATTCAGTCATAGAACCAGAACGATAAAGTCCACATTCAATAGTATATAGTTTGACCCCTAACTAGTAGAGAGGTTGTTTGACAAATTCTTATAGATACAATAATAAATCAACTTTAAAGCTGAGTCTCGTTGATTGCATCGATAAATGACAATGATATAATTATTTATTTGGATTCCAAATAACATGAGAGTCGGTAAAGGTAAATGAGTCCCTAATGTTTGGATTCCCGAGAAGGGTCCTTGCACATTTGAAGGCACCAATTGAAATAGTAATAGTGCTTCCATGAGATGTAGGGTTTTTCACACCCTCTTACAGCAACTTTTCCGCTATAGCTAAACTTGTAGAGGATACAGTGAATGAGTTACTAGATTTAGTATGGAAGACAAGTTTGCGAGATGAACTGCCAGTACGAAACAGTTGACCTAAAACACGATAAGTATAGAACTTAGATATTATCAAATTAGTAAACCGTTAAACGAATCAAGATTAGAGTGACATGCATACATGAATAAGCTGACGAAGTCTGTGGAATTAATGAATTTTTCAAAACAATCGATTTCCCTAATCCTGTACGGACTGTTGTGACATCGTTCCCGCTTCCATGGGCATACATGTTATCTTCGAGACTCAAAGAAGCTTAAAACCACATGTAGTATATACCCTCAAATATGAATCTATATAATAACTTCATAAAAGGAAATGAGATGTACATATATAATAAGGAAAGTGACGTCGTTCGGATGATACTAAACACCTTGAAGCAGAAAATCAGCCATAGAAGGCAAACGATGATTAGTGTATGAAGTGGAGATTTTTTCTGCATTGTTTATTGTTTCAGTAGGGACAATTTTCCCACATTCCTCCTAATGGAATGAATTAGGGCCATCCGGAACTAGTCTCCACGTCGACATTCCTTGTTTAATCTGCAAACGTCGATTTAGAATTAAATGATGATATGTTCAAGTCAATTTTAGTGATAAGTAAATGTATTCCAGTTTATCATTTATACATCTTCAACGTGCCTAATGATATGAAAGCTAACCTTACTAAAATTTCAAAAATCTATTTTGTAGTTTGTATCATAAGCAAAATTGATAATTTAAAGAAAAATAGACATGACTATGCTCTTGATTTACAGAAATATAGTACTATCCATAAAATGAATCAAAGATATAACAAATAAAACATAACCATAACAAATAACAAAGGTAGACAGACATAAACAAATAACAAAGATTAGCAGTAAATCATTTTAAAACATAACCATAAATACAACTCATACATCAGTTACATAAATAAGAACTCACAATAAACACCTAAAGGTATAAGTTAAACTTAGCACAACTTCGTTAATGAAAATAGAAGAAAAGAATAATACTGATTTAGTAGAAGATGGTTCTTTGACAGTGATGACCACAACACAAATGAAGAAACAGAAGAGAGGATTTAGAGAAATGTTGACGACTTGAACGAGAATAGAGTAGCCTCTTATGTTTTTGTCTTTGAAAACCTAATACAAAACAATGTTGTTTTTCTTGTTTAGGTAAATGATGTAGTTTATTGTTTACTGTAGTTGTTTGGAAGTAATATTAATTAATTTGCTACAATCTATTGTATTTGGTTGACAAACGTTAGATGTAGCAACTAATACTTGGTTCGTCACCAAAGCTCACGAGTTCATAAATAATTTTTAATAAATTTATTTTCTGTTCCAAATAAAACATAATTTGAATTTAAAATTGAATTTATTTCCCTATTTTATTATGTTTATCCACCAAATTAAAAATATAGATCAGTAATTCCCAAAAATTAAGCAAATCAAGAATAAGAACTCCATATGTAAGTGCAAAGGAAAATTTTTTCATTTTGTTATTGGTAATAGGAAAAACTCATACATGTTAATCAAAAGAGATAATTAAGAAGGAAAATACTTGGGGTTTTGGCGATGTTTTTGTATAATTGGTAGCGAGATAAGAGTCATTGGCGATGAAAGTTCTGATCGTCGCAAAAGGTACATAATATTGGCGATGATTTCTCAATTTGGTAGCAAAATGTTTTACATTTTGCGACGCTATTCTCTAATAGTAGCAATCTTTTAATATTTGGTGACAAAATATATATTCATCGCCAGTCGTTTTGAAGGGTTCTGTCATGATCGGGCACTCCTATGAGTGAAGGGTTCTGTCATGATCGTGCACTCCTGATGTATCACTCAACTTGTAAAAATCATATCTCTCAATTTTTATGTCCAAAAATTTCAAACTTTATACCATTGGAAAGTTAAGAGGATAAACTACAACTTTTATGAAGACAACTTTGTCTGATGTGGCCTACATCAATACAATTTAATCGTTGAAATTAGGGTATAATTTCTATCAGGTATGGTGCTGCAGCCTCTGCCAGCACCCGTGACGTTATCGTGTAAAGGTCCTATCTCTTTCATCCAGAGTCAAAAAATTACAAGTGATAATTTCAAAAAACGTATATCAGAAAATTATACAATTTCATTACTATAATTTCAGAAAACATTTTTGAAAAAATTATACAATTTAACTTTTATATTTTAGAAAAAATAAATTATAATAATTTAACAAGATATTGTAATATAATTAGAAAACTATTTCTAATAAATTATATTTAAAGATTAGTCATTCCAAAAAATTAAGCAAATGAAGAACAATTGCATGTATCTTTTTATACAAATAATAAGGTTAGTGGTAGATTAAGCGCTAAACAGTATATTTTGTAATGTTAGCGATGAATTTGGTTTAAATAAAATGTGGTTTGCAATCCTTATTAATTTAGTTCTATGTTGAAGATAAATTTTATTTTAAAATTTCCCTATTTTATTTTTTTATCCACCAAATTAAAAATATAGATTAGTGATTCCCAAAAATTAAGTAAATCAAGAAGAACCCCATATGTAAGTGCAAAAGAAAAATTTTTCATTTTGTTATTTGTAATAGGAAAAACTTATATATGTTAATCAAAATAGAAAATCAAGAAGGAAAATGATTGGGTTTTTGCAACGTTTTGTATAATTGGTAGCGAAATAGGAGTGATTTACGACGAAAGTTCTGATCATCGTAAAAGGTGCATAGTATTAGCGATGAATTTTCAATTTGGTAGCAAAATGTTTTACATTTTACGACACTATTCTGTTTTTGTAACAATATTTTAACCTTTGGCGATAAAATATTTATTCGTCGACAGTCGTTTTCGTTGTATTGGCGATGAATCTATAATATGGTAGGTAAATGTTGGGCATTTCATGACGACTCTGAGTTTCGTTGCCAAATGTAATCACTGCAAAAAATTTTAAGTGAGACGACGTTGTTTGTCGTTAAACAAACGACGTCTTCCCAGCATCTGAAAAACATTTACCGTAAACACCCCCCTTGCCTCCTCACATATTTCTTCCTCCTCTCTCTCGACTAAATTTTTTGCCATTTCTGCTCTCTTCGTCATCATCTTTTCTATGTGTTTCTCTGTTAACACACTATTGTCCACTATCTTCTCCCTACAGTGCTACTCAACCTGGTAAGAACTTCTTGGATTTGTTTTGGGTTTATTTTACGTCTGTCATTGTGTTTGTTAAATGTGATGAAGAGGGGTCAGACTTAGGATTAGTTGTTGAGTTGTTTGTCTAGATTAGTTGTTGACTGGTTTCAATTTGTTAATGATGGTGAAGAAAGGCAACAGAGACGATGAATGCTTGAAGAAGACTTGAGTTGTGTTAGGCTTATAATGCCTATTACTTAAAAAGAGTTCAATGAATTACTAAAAAGAAATCTTATTTCTAATAACAAGAATAGCTCACTAATGGGTGATTGTGTCCCAAAATAAATGGTTAAGAAGTGTGGTAATCTCTGACCATTAACTAATATTTGGTGAGAAATCTTAATCAAAAATTGGAATTTGCCACACACTGCTGACCATGGATAACATGGACAAGAACATGGAAAGATGAGACATACTTTTATAAGTCCTAGGATATGAATTATAAAATGACATACTTTTATAATATAAACATGGTCTATAATGAATAGGAGCATCTTTTATGCATCTTTGTTAATAGTGATACCTATAATGATTATGAGCTTGTTTCATACTATTTTGATGATTAAGGAGCCTATACTAATGATAAAGATGTTGCATACTCTTTTAGTGTGTCCTTATATACTTACTTCCAAGATGAATTTGCATTGCATCAAGAATGAAAAAAATGTCTAAAGTTTGTTAATTTTGAATTTGATTTGAAAGTGGAGAAAGTATAGGAATTAGTGAAAGTGGAGAAAGTATAAAAACTAAGCCTATGTGTTACAATTAATTTCTTTTAATTCTAAATTAAATTAATGTTAATAAGCATGTTAGTAAGGCATGATATGATAATGATTCGTTTTTCCTTATGAGTCAAGCCAAACAAGTTTTCTATATCAATAATACTATATTGGGTAGCAATTGGAAGGTTGTTCAAAAGTTTCAACAAAGGAATGCCTTTGATTTTTGTGAAAGGGATATTGGTCAATTGAATGAGGATTTAGATGAAGTCTATCAAGATATTCAATTGGAGTTCAATAACGAAAGCATTCCAGTAGAAGATGCAGATATATCATCATTCCATAAGAGAGATGTCGAGCCTAACATAGTTCAACTAGATAAATTCCAAGGCCATCTTATCTTACAAACAGAAGAAGACTATACTCAGGATGACTTAAATGACAATTACGATATTTTGCTTGAATATATTAATGATGAAGAATTCAACGATAATGTACTTAATGATGATGGTTTTCAAAATCTTGATCATGATGATTGAATGTAAAAAAAAATTATGTATTGTTTGAAATGTTATGTTCATAATTGTCTTATGTTGTTTATGTTTTACTTATGTTAATTAACGATGACTAGATGCATATTTTTAATGTTTGACTTATGTTTTTGCGGAATGTTATGCCGAATGTTTAGTATTTGAATACTGATCTCCTGATATTCATGTAAAAATTGACGTTTAAGTTAAGATTATAACAATTTTCATATTTTGTTTTACACAGGTTCATTATAATGGCATTTGGTAGAAACAAAGGAAAGAGGGTGGTAATGACCGAAGAAGTTCCTCCCACAGAACAATCAATAATTGATTCATCAAATGAAGAAAGTCAGCAGTAACCTTTACCAACATCGTCTGTTAGTCATGAGGGATCTTCAGGACTGTTATTGTTAACCAAACATATTTACATTAATGTTGAAATTACTCATTAGATGTTTATTGTTTTTTTCTTATTATGAATTTTTTGCTTTCAGGTTCCAATACTAACATTAGAAAACGAGGTAGAGATAAGACAAAAGGAGCTGAGTTGCAATGGATGAATGTTGCAATAAACACCAAGTTATCTGTGACCATCGACCCCACACAACATCACCCACTGGATAAGATCTAATATGTAAATTGACCATTGAGTTGGGCTTCATTGTGAGGAATAAGTTGCCTTGCCTTCAGCATGTCAGGCAGTTGAAGGAAGATAACTTGCTCTAAAATGCTTTGGATAAAGTTTCGGTAATATTTCAATTCATTTAATTATATGTTTTGCAATTTTACTTAACAAAATTAATAACTTAACTTATACATCTTCTTCACATATGAAGCTCAATATCGTTGATATTGACACCTCTGAGGTTTTGGGTAGTGTTAGTTCACCGTTGAAACAAAGGATGAAGGATCATTGATATTGACTTTATAAATATTACCAGTCTTTCCCTTCTGATGAAGAGGCAAGGAGTCATATTCTAAAATGGGTGACTCTAGAAAATTGGAGTCAAATGTATGATTATTGGGCCTTAGCGAAGGTTCAAGTTCTTTTTTCTCTTCATATTTTCCTACCATTAATTTTGTTTATATATTTCATGACTACTTCTCTTAATTTAAGAAAAGTGTGAGAAAGCCAAAGAGAACAAACCAAAAATGAAGACTCCTCATAACACCAGCTCCAGATCATTTATTCTCGTCCCACAAGAATTTGTAAATGTAATGTTTTCAATTTATTATTCTATTTCTTAATACACTAAATTCTAATTGGTTATAAAATTTTAAATTCATATAACAGAACCAAACACAACTCCAAGGACAAGAGTGTGATAAGATCACACTGTACAAGCACACACACTACAAGGAAGGTCAAGTCTAGACGTCTGAAAAGGCACAAAGTAATTATGTAAGTACAAACAAATTAATATTACAATTTATTTTTCTATTTAATAGTAAGTAATAATTTTTTAAGTTAACTCAATTTTGTACTTTAAATTATAGGACAAAATGCAGGAGTTGTTGCAGAAGTCATTGTCTGGCAGCAATCAGCGCAATATCGATAACATTTGCTACAATGTCCTTAGTACATGATCAACTATATCACAGGTTTTGGGTATGGCCCTAAGCCTGTTGGTGCATCTTCGTTACGACCAGCATATGTGCCGATGCTTCAAGAGGAGAAGCAGCAACTAAAAATTAAGTTAGATCGTAATATTAAAGAAGTAAAGAAGCTTTAAAAATGGTTAAACAATTACTAGGTTCTACATATGTTAGTGGTAGTGACTTAAATGAAGACTTTTTGTTTGTAAATGATGTGTAAATATTTTTTTTATATAAAACTCCTTCCATTTTATATGTTTATTTTATTTCAATTTATTATTATCTAAAAAATATTTCACCAACATTAATTATAAAATATATCATTTTTGTATTTCAAAGTTTCTTAAAATTTGTAATAAATTAAAATAAATTTGTTTTTTAAAAATTAACATAATATTTAAATTTAAAATAAAATTTTGTCACTAATTAATATTAGCTACCAAAACAAATCATCACCAAAAGTTATTACCTACGTTTACAAGAACATCTCTAAAAACATTTACTTACAATAAAAAATTAGTAACTAAAACTATTCTGCTACAAAAGCAGAATCATCACCAAAAACTATTAGCTACTAAAAAGAAATCATCACAAAAGGTTGTTAGCTACATTTGCAGGAATGTCTCTAAAAACATTTACTTACAACAAATAATTAGTCGCTAAAACTATTCTACTACAAAAAGGAAATCGTCACTAAAACTAATTATCTACAACTACAGTTTAGTCGGGAATAACTTTTTCTACAAAACAAAAACATCGCAAAAACCTATGTACGATATTTTATGTTCTCGTCAGTTATATTTTTTACTGACGAATTTGTTGTGTCCCAAAAAAATTTTTTCGAAGATTTCACGAAAACGTCGTAGGTGTTATTTTGCTACCAAGATTTAGTGACGACTATTTTTCGTCGCAAATTAGAATTTGCCACGAATTTGAAGTGTTTAGCGACATTTAATTTTGTTTGCAAATAACCTTATCTATTGTAGTGTCTTTAAAACCAATGCAGCAAAGTAAGAATATCATCTCATGTAAACTCACTAAGGAGGACTTTGCAGCTCGAATCTCCCCAGGACCTGTATAGGAAATGTTCTCCGGCACGTGGTCTAGGTCTTTCTGCAGTTTTCTGATAACACGGGCACTCTTAATGGGTCAGAGTACTTTATGCTCGCGAATCACCTCAGCAACTGCAGGAGACCGAGCTTCCCTATCATAAGGCTGACATGGACCAGGTCCACACTAAAAGGAACTCATTTTCTATCCGAACTTCGACCCATTAATTTAGACCATTTATTGGGCCACTGTATTACCTTTATCTGAATCAAATTGCATAATATAATCGGTAATTTATTGAAAAATCAAAATTACAATTAATAACTGTCCATCACATGGGAAATTACAAAATTGTCCCTAAGGGCAAAATTGTCTTACAATCTCCCCCTTGGACAATTATTAATTGTTGTTTTAATCAAGTTTAAAACAGTTTGAAAAATCCGGTTAAGTCACGCTACTGTAATGGTACCAAAAGTTTTAAAAACATTTGATCCAACGGTAATGAAAGTCTTACATTCTGTCCTGCAAGGCTTTCGATACTGGAAAACATCAGACACATGTGTCATGCGTGATACAGGTCCAATACAATCACAAGTACCAAATACCTCACTAACATGAATTGAAAAATGGGGTGTGGCAGACTATGATGATAACTTTATGATCTAATATGCATCATCTTCGTTTATAGGTCTCAATTTCTCCAACTTTATGCTAAACTGCAGTAGAGAAATCTTGTTTTCTCTTACCAAATGCTAAACAACAGTAGAGAAAACTTGTTTCCTCTCACCAGATGCTAAACAACATTAGAGGAAACCTTTATGGATTAAAACTTTCCCTTATGTCATATGAAACTTTAAGGATATCCATCTGCACTTTATGTGTTTCATGACATAGGCTTGAGGTCAATCTTTATAAATGCCCAAGAACCTTTTAAAAATGCTTAAGATCAACACCAATCTTAAGACTTCTATATGTATTATGACTATATACAAAAGCTGTACTTACTGAGGAAAAACCAAATATGATCATCTTTATTACTAATTAGTCATAATACATAATACAACAAATGTACAATCATTTACGGAGCAAAATACAGTGATCCCTAACTACTGCTATCTAAGGACTTCAACACCCCCATACTGGATACATGTCTAGCAAACACTAGTGGACGAAGTCCTTTAGTTAGCGGATCAGCTAACATATCCTTAGTCTTGATATGCTCCACCTTAACGTCACCCTTCTGGATCAGCTCCTTTATAGTCAAGTACTTGACCTTTAAATGCTTAGACCTTGTGATATTCTTGTTGTTGTTACTAAACAACACTGCAACAAGATTATCATAGTGCAACCGTATGGGTCTAGCAATAGAATCCTCCACAAACAACTTAGAAATCAAGTTTCTAAGCCAAACCACCTGTGTAGCAGCTCCATAACATGCAACAAACTCTGTATACATGGGCGAGGAAGTAACTAGTGTCTGCTTGACACTCTTCCAGGATACCGCACCATCTGCCAACATAAAAATGTATCCTGATATAGACTTGCAATCATCTGGACACATAGCAAAATCGGAGTCTGTATACCTTGTGAGGTTCAAATTGTTGACTTTCCTGTATGTCAACATATAATCCTTGGTACCTTTTAAGTATCTCAACATCCACTTGACTGCATTCTAATGGCCTACACCTGGGTTAGCCAGATATCAACCTAGTAGTCCAACAACAAATGCAATGTCCGGTCTAGTGCACACCTAGGCATACATCAGACTACCAACAGCACTAGAGTATGGAACATTTCTCATAGCCTCTTTCTCAACCTCATTCTTTGGACACTGTGCCAAAGATAATCTCTCTCTAATGTTGCACGAAGTGAAGCAACTTTTGGCTAAACACTTTGACATGAAGGATTTGGGTGAAGCATCTTTTATTCTCGGTATACAGATTCACCGGGACAGATATCAACATGCACTTTGCGAGAGGCTCAATGCATGTTGATATCTGTCCCGGTGAATCTGTATACTGAGAATAAAAGATGCTTCACCCAAATCCTTCATGTCAAAGTGTTTAGCTAAAAGTTGCTTCACTTCGTGTAACATGGTCAAATCATTTGACGCGAGCAAGATATCATCGACATATAGAACCATGAAGATGACCTTGCTTCCCCTGACCTTATGGTATAAGTATCTTTCGACTTTGTTCTCTACAAAGCTGAATAAGGTTAAAACCTCATCAAACTTCAGGTGCCACTGTCTGGAAGCTTGCTTTAAACCATATATTGACTTGTTCAACTTGCATACTTTGTCAGTAGCTTCCTGATCCTGAAATCCTTCAAGTTGCTCCATATAGACCTCCTCATAAAGGTCACCATTCAGGAAAGCGGTCTTTACGTCCATCTGTTGTAGCTCCATATCATAATGAGCTACCAATGCCATAATCACTCTAAATGCATCCTTTGAGGACACAGGAGAGAAGGTGACATTGAAGTCAATTCCTTCTCTCTGAGTGAACCCTCTAGTAACTAGACGCGCCTTAAACCGCTCAACTTGACCCTGTGTGTCCTTCTTGGTCTTAAATAGCCACTTACAACTAACAGGTCTGCAATGTTGAGGCAAATCAACAAGCTCCCACACCTTATTATGCCTCATAGATTGCATCTCGTCCTTCATTGCTTCCCACCATATATCCGCATGGGGTCCAGAAACGGCATCTGAAAAAGAAACTGGATCCTTAACATATCCAATATCATAGTCTTGCTCACCCAAATAGACTATGTAGTCTGATGAGATAGTAGATCGCCTCTCTCTGGTGGATCTGCGTAACTGCACAGGTTCCTATACCTCAGAAACTTGCTCCTGAATAGGCGTAAGCTCCTATGCCTGCATAGGCACAGTACTGGGACCTTCCACCGGAGTTGACTGTATGAGAGGCTGATACAACACGATTGTAGTATCCGTCCTGCTAACTTCTGGAGGTTGTGAGGATCCTCCCTCATCACAGACATCTAATTCTAGGAACTTTGCTATCTGCGATTCCACAATTCTGGCCCCCTCCGTCTCTACAGTAAAATCTGTAGCCCTTAGAGTGGTCGGGATAACCCACTAAATAGAAACGAGTTGAACGAGGTTGCAACTTACTCTCATTAGGATTATACAACCTTACCTCAGCAAGGCAGCCCTACACACGAATGAGTGCAAGGCTTGGCTTCCACCCTTTCCAGAGTTCAAAAGGCGTCTTTGACACTGACTTACTTGGGACTCTGTTCAGGATGTACAATGCCGTCTTGATGGCTTCACCCCATAAGTACTTAGGTAGGTTAGTCCTGCTCTGCATTGATCTCATCATGTCCTTTAGGGTGCGATTGCGCCTTTCGGCCACACCATTTTGCTCAAGACTACCTGGCATAGTGAACTGAGCCACTATTCCAACTAATTCCCAATACCTGGCGAACGAACCCTTTTCCTGTCCTGCAACTCGATGTCTGCCATAGTATTCTCCTCCTCTATCAGATCTGACAATTTTTATTGATCTTCCCAATTGGTTCTCTGCCTCAGTCTTGAAGATCTTGAATTTATTAAGGACTTCAGACTTTTCTTTAAGCAGGAACACATATCCATATCGGGAATAATCATCTATAAATGTCAGAAAATATCTCGCATTGTACAACGTAACTATATAGGGACCACTAACATCCGTATGTATGAGGTCCAATAAGCCTGAAGCACGAGTTGACCCCTTCTTCTTTATCTTGGTCAACTTGCCTCTACAACAATCGATATATGTCTCCACATGTCTCCAGCTCACTGAAGTCCAGGGTTGGGAGAATGTTGTCCTTTATTAGTATCTCAAACCACTCCCTAGAAATGTGGCTAAGACGTTTATGCCACAACATGTACGATGTGTCCTTTATGGAGGTCCTCTTTTGAGTAACAGGTTCGGTAACATACGAAGAGGCATACATCTGATTAGGAGTAAGACATATACTATATAGTCCGTAGCATAAGAAGGCTATACTGATATGTCTTGTATTGATAGAAATATTTACAACTATATTATCAAATACAAAACGATAACCTTCCTTGTCCAAAACTGATACAGAGATCAGATTCTGTCTAAAAGACGGTATATAAAATGTGTCTCGTAGATACAAAACAAACCCCGTATCAAGGTTTAATCCTACGTACAAAACTTCGACCTCCTCGTTGTTCCCGACCATCAGCTTCAGCTCCCCTCTAATCGGCCTTCTCTTGGATATGAAACCCTGCATTGTGGAAGCAACATGGTTAGAAGCTCCACTATCTAACCACCAAGAACTTGATGTAGTTAGAGCCACATTAGATTCATGAATCATGAAGGCCGAGCAGTTACCTAACATATCCTGCTTGACCCTCCAAAGCTTGTACTTCGGGTAGTCAGACTTTCTGTGCCCCTTCTTCTTACAAAAGAACCATCTCATACTCTTAAGCTCATGTGGGCCCTTGGCAATGCTAGATTGCCCACTCTGAATCTGAGGAGAGGGCTTGGATGTCTTACCCTTTCCTTTGCTCTTAGGCTGTTGGGGTTTGGCCTTTCCCTTGCCCTTCTTGGCTGCCAACATAGCTGAATGAGGAGAGCTCTTGGTCTTCTCCTCTGCTGCAGCACACCGGGAAATCAAAGCATTAATGTCCCAAGTCTCATCCTGTAAGATGTAGGACGCAGCCAACATCTCAAACTCCGGCGGAAGAGTATTCAGTACCTGATGCACTACAAAGTCATCTGAGATCTGCATATCAAGTGCCTTACGCCTCCCTCTCCAGTATACCTCATGGAGACGAACTCCTTTATCAGAGCGCTCTTCTCAGCATTAGAAGAGACTCTGTACCTCTAGGAGATACCATCCATGTACTCCCTTGCTATGGTCGTGTCCGCAAGTCCACTCAGCAGGTGGTCTAGTATCGACCTCTTGATGGTCAAATAGCACAGCCTATTTAACCTTTCCCAGGTCGCCATAGCTACCTTGTCAGCTTCTGGGCTGACATCTGTGAGTGGAGGAGGGCGCTCTGTATGCATGACCAGGTTGATGTCCGCAATCTCCAACGCGAACTCCACGTCCTTCTTCCACTTCTTGTAGTTGAAACCAGTTAAGTTTTCAATAGTGACAGCATTGTTGTTCACTGAAAAGGTGATTGAAATGTAGAAAAGACAATGTCAAAATCAGTATAAATGCAGGATAACAACGATACTTTAAGACAAACAATAGTATCTCAAGTGAAAATCCGATCACACATATTATGAAACACCTGTGAGTAGAATACATAATATATGTAACTAAACCTCCACACATAAAAGCGATCAGAGTACAAACTATCAACTCCCATGACACTACCACCTGTGGGTGAATAGATCATTAAAGAAGCAGTCTTCCTCTATCAAATGCTTTTATGTACATCTCAAAATTTCATACAAGGTCAATACCTGTGGGCAGAATAACCGAATATGAGATTAGAGACATCCCCAAACATGCAAGTGATACAAGTCAAATACTAACTCGAAGGGTCACTGTGGTGGCTGCAATCTTATCAGTATCCAAAAAGAATCATAAACATAAGGGATACAACTTTATGTCATCCTCACATTCTATATGGGCATAATGCATGTGAAAATTAATCATAAATGCCAAAACTAAAGGCATAGTCAAATAATCACATGCAAAAATTGAAAACATTGTCCTTAAGCTTTATTTGAGATTTTCATTCTCAATAAGAGTGTCCATCGTACTTTTCGTAATACCGAACCTACCGCATGAGACATAAAAGTTTAAGTGTCTCCTTTATGTGCTGTTCGGAGTACGAAACCGCACTCAAAATTGGCTTGAAAAAGTGTTAAAAACTTTTTTGGAACCCAATTACGTATGTAATAAATCCAGAAAAATTAGAAAAACACTTTAAAAATTCCCTAACCGGAAAACTGACACAAAAATGCCCGGGATAAACTTCATGGGAATTTTTGAAATGTTTTTAAAATTGTTCGTACGGTTGACATGCGTCCACGTCAGCTGCGCGTGCGGAGTGGGCGCGCGTGTGATCAAATGCGGGTCAGATGCGTCTAGCACGTGCACGTCACGCGTTTCCCATGCGCAGATGCGCGGGCACTCTGCAGCGCGTGCATCACACGCATCGACACCTGTCACCCCATCGCTGGGACCACGTTGACGGACCAGATGGGCGCATGTGTCGCACGCGCCCGCATCCCCACACCCTTTGGGCGTGCAGCAGCGTCCCTCGCGTGCGTGACACTCGCGACATGTGTCGCGACCCACGTGGCGACGTCCTCTGCTTCCTTCCGACGCCGGAGGCGATTTTCGGTGTCCTAGGACCCTGTTTTTTGATCTGTTTGGCCCGTTTTTGACCCGTTTTTATGGCTAGCTTATGTATACCACTTCTACGCAATTATATACATAAAAAAATCGAAAAACGAATCAAAAACTTACAAAAACGATATGAGATGAAAAACTGAAAAACGTTCATTTCCGGCAATCCGATCACGTCACCTCTCTGATACCACGTGTAATACGTAGCTCAAACCTTATTACGTACCTAGAATCGGACGTGAAAGGATTAAAAATGAAGAAATGCGGAATACCTGATTTCGGTTCAATCTCGAGTTTCTGATGCTGTTTTCAGCTACCAAACGAGCTCGAATCTCCTCGGGACCTGTATAGGAAATGTTCTCCAGCACGTGGTCTAGGTCTTTCTGTAGTTTTCTGAGAACACTTGCACTCTTAATGGGTCAGAGTACTTTATGCTCGTGAATCACCTCAGCAACTGCAGGAAACTATAACCTATTTATATAGCTTTCATATCAGGTTTCCCCATCACAAGGCCGATATGGACCAGGTCTACACTAAAAGGAACCTATTTTCCATCCAGACTTCGACCTATTAATTTAGACCATTTATTGGGTCACTGTATTACCTTTATCTGGATCAAATTGCGTAATATAACCGGTAATTTATTGAAAAACCAAAATTACAATTAATAACTGTCCATCACATGGGAAATTACAAAATTACCCCTAAGGGGAAAATTGTCTTACATTGTTTACATAAATAAAATACCACACAAGGTACCACAACTGTATATGTATTTACTATGTTAGGATTGTGGTTATTTCGTATCACTTACAATTAAATATCCGTAAAAATTAATGCAACACGTCATTCTCGTTTTGCAAGCCAATTAGGTACCAGCACAACTGCATTATTAGCTTGAAATTATCTGCCTAAGAATACTAACAAAGGCCTGCTTACATCTACCATAACTCCGAGCATGGAGACCTGGTACCTTATTCTCCTCTCTCTAACTATTTCCTGTCTCCTCATATTCTTCTTTTCCAAGAACAATCCCACCCACGACCTTCCTCCAGGACCTCCTGTTTTTCCTGTCATGGGCAACTTTTTAACACTTCCCAAGTCTCCACTTGAACTTGAGTCATTACTTAGATCACTTCGTTTAAAGTTTGGCCCTATAATCACACTTCACTTAGGCTCTCGTCCCAGTATCTTTGTTCTCGACCACTCACTCGCTTATGAAGCCCTAGTACAAAATGGTGCACACTTCGCTAACAGACCACCACCTCTTGCCACTCATAAAATTGCTAGTAGTAATCAACATGATATCAACTCTGCATTTTACGGTCCTACTTGGCGTGCACTTCGTCGAAACCTTAGTTCAACAATTCTCCACTCTTCGAACGTAAAATACTTCTCTGACGCTCGCAAATTGGTACTCAAAACCCTTAAGAATGAGCTTCATTTGCAATCCAATTCCCGTGACCCTGTTGGAGTTCAAGAACATTTTCGATACGCTATTTTTTCCTTGTTAGCGTTCATGTGTTTTGGTGAACATTTTGATCAAAAGCAAGTTGAAGAAATTGATAAAGTGGTGCTACGATCGTTTCTCAGTATTTATACTTTTCATAATCTCAATTTGTGGCCACGACTTACAAGGATCATCTTGTACAAACGTTGGAAAGAGTTTTTGCAAATATACAAGGACCAAGACAATATGCTAATTCCTTTAATAATCGAAAGGAAGAAAAAACTAAAAGAAGATGGCGAGCAAGGCAAAGCTGATAGTTGTGCGTTATCATATGTTGACTCACTGCTAGCTCTGCAGCTTCCTGAAGAGCATAGGAAGCTCACAGACCAAGAAATCGTCAGCTTATGTAACGAGTTTCTTGTTGCGGGCACGGATACTACTTCCACATCTTTGCAGTGGATTATGGCGAATTTGGTTATGTACCCACATATCCAGGAGAAGCTTTTCATGGAGATCACAAGTGTTCTTGGAGGTAGACATCAAGAAGCGGAAGTGACAGAAGATGACTTGAAAAGGATGCCATTTTTGAAAGCAGTAGTTTTAGAAGGTCTCAGGAGACACCCTCCAGGACATTTCCTGTTTCCAAGGGCTGTGACTGAAGATGTTTCATTAGGTAACTATGTTATACCAAAAAATGGAAAAGTAAATTTCATGTTAGTAGATATGGGTAGAGATCCAAAGGTGTGGGAGGATCCACTGGAATTTAAGCCTGAGAGGTTTATGAACAACGATGGAGATGTAATCTTTGATATTACAGGAAGCAAAGAAATTAAGATGATGCCATTTGGGGCTGGAAGGAGGATTTGTCCTGGTTACGCTTTGTCAATGCTTCACTTGGAATACTTTATTGCTAATTTGGTTTGGAGTTTTGAGTGGAGGCCTTTGGAAGGAGATACTGTTGACCTGTCCGAGAAACAACTGATTACTGTGGTTATGGAGAAGCCATTGCAGGTTAACATATCTCCAAGATAGAAAATTTGATGGCATCCAAATATCAAAAGCTTGATTAATTCAGTTTCAAAGTAATATGTAAGATCTGTACTTGTTATAGTAATTTGATGTAAGATCTGTGCTTGTTATAGTAATTTGATGAACTTTCTTCTAACAATGGAACTAAATTTCGTACTTACTTATTGGCCAATGTCTCACATATAACTGTGAATCAATATTTCCAACGGATGCTAACAATGCAAAATGTTTCAGTGGCCTTTTCAAATGAATTTAGTAAGGAACCAATAGTTTTGGAATTTTTAGATATTGTTTTTGGCATCTTGTGCTTGTACTCTACAATCGTTTGATAATTGCAGTCTATATATTTTGATAGGTGTTTTAGTGCGTTTGTGGGTGTTAATTAGATGATTATTGCATGTTTAGGCTTATATGTTATTATGATTGTTTGAATGTTTAGGCTTCTAATGATGTTAATATGATTGTTTGTTTATGTTTTAAGTGTTATCTAGCTTAGGGCATGATTTTGGACCTTAATCTAATGTTCTTGGGATGTTTTGAGGTGTATGATAGTGAATGAAACTAGATAAATGAAGATTGAAGGAAGCTGGAACATGCTTGAGCTAAAGACAAGGTCACGATAAAGCATGGAGTGTCACAATTGTGGCAGAGGATTCTTCCCCAATGTTGATCATGACAGAAGGTTTTTGTACTCGGTCACGATTATGATAGACATCGTTTAGACACGGGATTCTCCATATGTTTTGATATTTGAGGGGCATTTTTTGACAAAATGACCTAGTTAAGCCCTGTAACTTAACCCTATGACAATCATTTACTATAAATGAACATAAAAGAAACCCAAAAACATCAACCTCCATCTTACCAAATTAGGTTAAAGCAAGGAAGATCAAAAAGGAAACATTGGGGAGTTTTAGCTATTCCAGCATTTTCTAGACAAATCAAACTTAAGTTTTTTCTTTTTCCTTTGTTTATTTTCTTTAATCTTGATGTATGAATTGAGATTGAAGATGCTATACACATTTATTATGTTTTAATTCCATATTAGGATATGTTTTTTAGTTCTTTTGTTGTTTGATCATTATTGATTTTAATATAATGTTATGGTGTTGTGACATTTGTGTTTGCTAATACTTTATCAATAAATCAAGAGAGTGAGTTGAAAGTAATCCGATTCTGTTGGTTAATGAGAGTTAACGATCTAATAAGTCACACAAATGTCAAATTGATAAACATACGAAGAGAGATCTTGTATGAAAACTCAATTATTCGATAGGTTGTTAAAGAACTAGTTAAAAACGTTAGACTATCTTTGTGAATCGAGAGATTGCAAAAGCTAGAATTTTGTAATCAATTAGGGTTAAATGATTAGGTCTTGAGAGATAGTAATCAGCCCTTCAGAAATCTAGGATTGACACCCAATTAAGTCAAAAGTGGTTAAAGGAGCAAAATAACGATAGAACGAATCCTAGACTTTTATCCTTGATCATCCTTTTGTTATTGTGACAGTTCAATTGTTTGTTGATTAACTGCTCAATTTTATTTGATTATTTTAATTTCTTATTATTCACTTTCATTCAATTCATATTTTTATACCTTATACAAAGTTAGGTTCACTTAGTTTTTTCTATTTCCTCATGAGATCGACACTTTTAATACTACAATTTACGATATGTATATTTATGGATATTGAGGGTTTTATTATAGGTAAAACTTGCTCAACAAGTTTTTAGCACCATTACTAGGGAATTAGTTTAGGACTAGTTCAATTCCTTTGTTCTAAGGAATTTCTTTTATGCTTTTCTTATGTTCGTGCGACAACATGAACACAAGAGTTACTCGAAATTCAAGAAAGGTTACAGAAACTCTAGCACTTAATATCATGAGACTAGAACAAGCAATTCAAAGAGAGACCGAAAGAATGATGACGAAGGAATATAGTCAAAAAAACTAGCCGCGAACCTTGTTGGATTTCATAAGACTAGGGTTCAACGCTACTATCACTCGACTACCGGTGCAAGCAACGTCATTTGAGATCAAGCCAGCTTTGTTGAAAATACTGCATATCAATATGTATTTTTATGAGTTAACTAGTGAGGATCCTAACGCTCATTTGGTAAATTTTCTTGAAATATATGATATTTTTGGTATCACAGAATGTTGGAAAATGCTAATAGGATGAGACTCTTTCCCTATACACTAAGGGATAGAGTCAAGGCATGGTATCACTCCTTAAACCCTACAAACATCACAATATAGGAACAGTTGGTGTGAGCATTTTTAGACATGTACTTCCCTTTGACAAAGATGACAAGGTTGATAAAGGAAATTACAAATTTTCAACAAAGTGATGGGGAGTCACTATACGAAGTGTGTGAGCGTTAGAAGGACTTGCAAAGGAGATGTCCTCACTATAATCTACCAAAGAAATTTCTCTTGTAAACATTTTATCATGGAATTAATCCACCCACGAGGGGCACCATTGATGTAGCATCTGGAGGATCTCTAATGAGAAAAATAGTTGAGGAAGTGGAGGAATTGTTATAAGAGATGGTGAGCAATTATTATCTTTGGACGTTAGACAGAAGTAGACAACAAACAACCTTCCACTATCAGAAGGGAGCCATTACTGTTGATTCGATTACAGAAATGCAGGCAAAGATTGTCAGTTTAACCTAACAACTCAATACCATAAGATCCTCTTCGTCAACTCCAATTAAAGCAATTCAGCGTAGGTTTGAGTTATGTGGACAAGAAAACCATGATACTATTGATTCCTTTTTGATGCAAAACAATGAAACGGAGCAACTCAACTATATGGGAGCACAACTTGGTCAAGGAGGAAATAATCCTTATTCTAACACTTATAATCCTAAGTGGAAGAACCACCTAAAATTATTTTGGTCAAACAAAACAAGAGGTCAATTTTAAAATCAAGGGCCACTTGGATTTCAACAAGATAAATATGATTCTACTGACTCTAAACTCGACAAAATCTTAGACAAGCTCATAAATATGGATGAATCTCATAAGAAACTGGAAGAGAAGTTCAAACAATTCACTAAAAATCATGCCTCTTTCATTTATATCTTTGAGGTCCAAATGAGTTAATTGGTAAACACACAGTCGACAAGAAGTATGGGAAGTATATCGAGCAATACTGAAGTGAACCCAAGGGAGCAACTCAAATCAATCACACTCATAAGTGGGGAAGAAATGGAGTAACTAATGGATAAACAATCTAAAACCCACCTAGAAGAAAACTAAGAAAAGAAGAAGGATATTAACATGAGTGAGTACCCTACTTATGTTGCCTCTCTGCCATATCCACCAAAGATTTCATTCCCTCAATGATTAATAAAAAACAAACTGGATGCATATTTTGCAATGTTTATGGAGAAGTTGAAAACTTTACAAATTAATTTATCCTTTGTGGACGCATTGGAACATATGCTCAAGTATGCAAAGTTTCGTAAATATACATTAACAAAGAAGTGAACTTTGGAAGAGAATCAAACTGTAGCACTAACTGAAAGTTGTAGCTTTATTATCACCAGTCACATGCCTTCTAAGCTAAAATCTCCTGGAAGCTTTACAATACCCTGTGTAGTTGGTGAGTTAGAATTCGCTAAGTGTTTATGCGACTTAAGCGTAAATATAAATCTTATGCCTTTGTCAACCTTTAGTAAATTGGGGCTGGGAAATGTGAAGCCAACTTTGATGCATATTCAGTTGGTAGATCAATCCATAATGAAACCATTTGGTGTGGTGGAGGATGTTATCGTAATGGTGGATAAGTTCATTATTCCTGTGACTGTCCTTATATTAGATTTAGAAGAGGATAAGAACTGTCCACTAATTCTTGGACAATCCTTCATGAAAAATGGTAAAGCACTGATAGATGTTTATGAAGGCAAATTGCTTCTTTAGATTGGTGATGAGCAAGTGGACTTTAGCATGGACAAAGACTTGAAACATCCGAAAGAAAGTAGCTCTGGTATGAAAATAGACATAATGGATGATTATATCAAAGCACAAGAAAAGGATTGTTTTGAAGAAGTAAGCTATGAGGAATAAGTGACAAAGTAGGTAAAGTTTGATGAATATTTAGAAGTCTTTGTTCAAGAAGCTGAAGCGGAAGAGTGGACGATGGTGATTACAAAGGAAGAAGAATAATTCACCTTCCTACAACACAAACTTTTTGATTTCGACGAAGATTTAGAGGATTTTATCATTCATGATTATGCTGATAGTTTGTTATCGAGAAAGGCGTTATTAAAGCTACTTGGATTTCCTAATTTAATTGATCATGACCTTTTTAGTATCTCACCATATTTAGCTTATGTACAAGCTACTAAATTGAAAGTGACCAAAAAGGATGGTAGCAAGACACTTCTAATTGACCTCGACTGAGTTTTGAAGAATGGATGGACAAGATGACGACCATAACTTAGCATGTTTGATAGTTAGATAACAAGTTTCAGTAGTTCGATTTATTTTGAATTCTATAATTAGTTTTTTTCTTTCATTATTATAATGATTTTGAATAGTTTGAATGGCTAAACTATGTGGTGTTTAAGAGAATATAAGTTAGGGAAGAAATATTGGAGGTTACATGAAGAAAAACGACAAAACAGGACAAAGGAAATCAAATTCACCATGTCACGATAGTGCATGCTATGTCACGACAGTGACTGGTTAAAATCCTTTCTATCATGAACGTTACTGAGTTAAAATACCTACTGCCACGATCATGCACACCATGGTCACGATTGTGACATAAGGTAAAAGGCTACTGTCACCATTCACGATTGTGATATATAACTTGGAGTGCCAAATCAAGGAAATTTTAAGCCCTTTACCTCATTTTACCCCACCTCTTCCACCCTAACCCTTATATTCATCCTTCTCCCCATTTTGCTCACATTTAACTTCTCTCTTTAGGTTTAGTTGCCACTATGTCTCTCTCACTTCTATCAACACTCATCTTAAGCTTTCTTTGTTTTTCTTGTATCTTTCAATCAAATCTGCCTCTCTCCTACCTATATTTTGCATTTTAAACACATCTTGCATTCTTTAAGCGGTTTTCACAAGATTTGGTGATATTTTATTCATTCATGTTTTTTGGTAGTGTTTGTGTGTTTTGTTGTGTTTTCTATCTATTTTTCATATTTATACATTCAAAATGGGTCCAAGAATCAAGCAAAGTGCCAAATGATCATAACCAAAAGGAAAGGCACAAGTAGCAGGGCAAGGTGCTTAGAATAAAGTAGCAGACTTCGGAGCTCCTTTTCTGATATATTCGGAAGAGGAAGGTATTCGATTCCATTCTATTCATTCTAAAACTATTTATGCACTTAGTTACTTTGATTTTGATATCTTGGATACTTTTGGATTGAAAGAAAAGGTTAAGAATTTGAGTAGTGAAGTTCAATGGTACAAGTTCATTAACTTTACCTATATTATGTATGAAGAATTGACCTTGAGTTTTACACTTGTCTTCAATTTGAATTATGTAACCTAACTGAATTTTGATCTCGATTGTAGCAACCATATCAATTAAATTATGATGTTATATGTGAAATTGGTGGATTATAAGAATCGAACATAATTGATCAACATGATAATTTTCGTGCGAAGACATATTGGGCCCAATTAACTAGGTTGGATGAATTTAATGTTAGGAATGCTCACAAAAATGTTATTTGTAGTCCTGAACATTTATTACTTCAACAAAACCGAAAGCAACAAGTATTCTGTGAAAGAATTGTTCATTTTATGGTGTGTGGATAATGACATTAAAGGTTGCACAACCACACACATTTTTAATACTATAACTGCTACTCTTAAAAAGAGAAGTAGTCATCTTGGCATGGGTTATCTGGTTACTGTAATTACTGACTATTATGGTGTCAATGTTGGGGGACTAATTATTGTTATGCCCGAGTTTCTTAATCATCATCATCTAAGGAGAGCTGAGATCTTGATAGTCCAACATATGGAACTTCAAGATGTCAGCTTTAAAACACATGTGAAGCACAGGACAGGGTAGACTAGCTCGAGCTCAGCAACACCTCAGTAGCAAGTTGAAGACTCAACCAATAAGGAGACTAAGGTTGAGGAAGCAACAGAATGGGAAAAGGTGCTTCATATGGCTTTAAACAACAACAAATTGTTGAAAGAGACGGTAAAGGAACTACGTCGATAGCTTTGTGGCATTAAGAAAATATATAAATGCTTTGATGTTCAAGGTGTTCAAATCCCATCTCCAACACCGTGACCACCTCTATCACCGTAGCAGGTTTCATGCTCGAAATTTTCTTTTTCTTTTTCTTTTTCTCATCCTATTTTTGTTTCCTTTATGTTGTGTTTGTTCCTTCACATTGAGGACAATGTGTTGTCTAAGTATGAGGAGATTTGCATTTTGCCATCATGAGTGTGAATTTTTTGCACGCCATATTGTTAGTTTTTTTTTTAGTTTGACATAGTGTGAAGCATATGCGTGAATTGTATAAATATTTCAATGACAATGATTTGATGGAAGTTGTTTAGCTTTGAACATAATCATTAAAGTTGTAAAGGTATATGAACTTGTGAAATTTGTATTCTAAGTATCTTTGGTTAAATATGCATGCTAATTAGGATATGACGTCAGTTCGTTCACCTTAGGAAATTTGTTACATACATTTATAATTAAAAGTCAATTGAATGTGTTAATATCATTAGTAGTCTTTCATAAAGATGATAAGCTAAAAAGAAATGAGGTAGGCTATGTGGAAAAAAAATGTCGTAAGTAAATAACTATTCCACTGGCCTTCGAGTTATGAATAGAGTTAGTAGCCAGCTGAGAATGTGATATAGCTGAATAACTGGGGACATTCACAACAAAATGTTTGCTTCGCCAAAAGGCTAGAATAATATTCTAACCAAGCTAATTAATATAACGTGACCTAGTCGAGTACCACATTCATGACAAATATTTTCCTTCGCATCAAAAGACTAGGTCAACATAAAAGAAGAATAGAAAAATAAAAAATAGTGTTTCAATAAATAAATACTACTAATCTTTGAAAATATTAAGAATTTTCATAAAAAGATACTTAATGACAGTTGCAATTTTGATTGACTACTAATTATCAATGTGTGTGTATAAGTGCTTTAGGTGAATGAATACGATGTTCACGTCTTGATTAGTATGTATATTCAATCCAAAGTGCTTAGCCATAAATTGCATAGGTTAATTTATTGGAACAACTTGAATGATTATTGTTTGAGGTTAAATTGGTTTCATGAAGTTAGATGTCATTGTATCATTAATGCATGTTGTATGAATGTATGTGTTATTATTTGATTTGTTTGAGTTTTTTTTTTTGATGAGGACAAGAAAAAGTTTAACTGTGGGCATGTTGATAGTTGTAGTTTATATTATGTTTTGTTAGGTTTTTTCATGTGTTTATAGGTGTTAATTAGATGATTATTGCATGTTTAGGCTTAAAATTATCTCAATATGATTGTTTGTTTATGTTTTAAGTGTTATGTGGTTTAGGGCATGAGTTTGGACTTTAATCTTGTGTTCTTGAGGTGTTTTGATATATTTGTTGGTGAATAAAACCAGATAAATGAAGATTGAAGGAAGCTGGAACATGCTTGGGCTAAAAGATAGGGTAATGATCGTGCATGGAGTGTCATAGTATTCTTCCCTAATGTCACGATCGTGCATGGAGTGTCACGATTATGACAAAAGGCTTTTATGCTAGGTCACGATTGTTATAGACACTCTCTAAACAATAGATTATCTATCTGTTTTGATGTTTGGGGGGCATTTTTGAATCAAGTGACCTGGGTAAGCCCTAAAACTTAACCCTAAGACACTCATTTACTATAAATGAACATAAAGAGACCCAAAAACATCAAAATCCATCTTAGCAAATTGGGTTAAAGCAAGAAAGATCAAGAAGGGAGCATTGGAGAGTTTAAGTTGTTCCAACATTTTCCAGACCAGTCCAACTCAAGTTCTTTCTTCTTCCTTTGTTTATTTTCTTTAATCTTGATGTATAAACTGAGATTGACGATGCTATACACGTTTATTATATTTTAATTTCAAATTAGGATTTCTTCTTAAGTTATTTTGTTACTTGATCATTATTGATTTCAACCTAATGTTATGATGTTGTGACATTTGTGTTTGCTAATACTTCAAAAATAAATTGAGAGAGTGAGTCAAAAGTAATCTGATTATGTTAGGTAAGGAGAGTTAACGATATAATAAGTCACCCAAATATCAAACTGATAATTATAAGAAGAGAGATCTTATGTAAAAACTCAATTATTCGATAGATCGCTTAAGAACTGGTTGAAAATGTTACTGTTTATGTGAATCAAAAGATTGCAAAATCTTGAATTTCGTAATCAATTAGGGTTAAGTGATTAAGTCTTGAGAGAGAATAACCAACTCTTTGAAAATCTAGGATCGATACCTAGTTGAGTCAAAAGCGATTAAAAGAGCAAAATAACGATAAAACGAATCTTAGACTTTTATCCTTGATCATCCTTGTGTTATTGTGACAACCCAATTGTTAGTTGATTAAGTGTTCAATTTTATCATATTGTTTTAATTTCTTATTATGCACTTTCATTCAATTAATATTTTTATACCTTAGTTAAAGTTAGGTTCACTTAGTTTTTAGCTATTTCCTTATAGAATCGCTATCTTTAATACTACGAGTTACGATCTGTAGACTTGCGGATATTGAGGGTAACACTAGATCAAAAGCCAGCTCACAATTTACTAAGCAATTTCAAAACTTGGAGATTTTTTTTTTAAATTTTACAGGCAAGCCTGTTTAAAGATATCAATCAACTAATAAGCTAACAATTCATAATCTTTGTAAGAGCATTGTCTTTGGAACTTGGAATATTTGTTATAGTATCCAACACTGCCAATCCAAACCATCTATTGAAGCTTCCTAGGAAATGATGGTAGAATCGCGATAAGAGCATCACCATACCCTACAAAAGCACATTATGAGTAAAATGATTATATGACTACAGACCTTAAAAAGGAACAATCAGTGATAGATTGAATTTACTTCCATCCTCTCGAAGTATTTTGATAACTTCCCCACTTACATCAGACTGAAACAGAACAGAAGAGGAACGAAAATAAGAATTAAGGACATCCACGATAACCAGATAGCCCAACAGGCTGGATAATAAACCTGTTGTATGCATGAAGCTCAAACCTAAATCACCAAAGTTTGCACGGTATGCCAAATACAAGGAAGAGAAAACAACTTGACGATGGATCTCAAAAATTTCAGAGTCAACTCTTGCAAACAAATGTTACAAACCTCGATTGGTAGTTCACAACCCAGCTGTTCAATGTTACAGAGCACTTGATTCTCCTTTACCATCTGCTTCTGTTACAAACTAAAGTCACCAAAATAAATTGAAAAACTATCACGGTGGAATTATTTTGGCAAAGTGAAAGTACGATCTAAAGTTTAATATTAGGAGACCTTAAGACAGCACTCCGAACAAAAAGGATACCTAAGCTGAAAGCTATGCCATTTAAAGATTCTATCTATGATATGATTTGGCCCAGAATGCAATGCTTCTTCTCTCTTTTACATCAGTTGATAACACAAAAAGAGAGAGAGAGAGAGAGAGAGAGAGAGGTAAAAGGAAAGAGAAAAACTGATGTATAAGCAAAAATAAAACAATCTTGAAGTAGGGGGTAAAGCAAAAATCTACGTCACAGCAAAAAGAACACATTTTAGTTGAACTGAGTTACTTTTCAAAGCCATTGAAACTGATATTGAAGAACGGAAGGAAAATAAACTGCTATTGATATATAACTGCTTTTCCCGAGCAATTCAATATATAGATAGTATCCCTGGTTTCTTGATACCTCTTTGCATGCAGGGGGAGTGCGTTTTACTTTTATGGAACGAGATCTCCGAAAATATCCCACCTGTAGTGTTGATAATTTTAGATGAATAATTCAATGCATATAAGGTGTTTGACTTAAGCTACTTACCTTAGGGGACTTCAGTATCGTTAAGCCTTAATCTGAAGCTCTATCCAGAAGGGCCTGGATTCCTAATGCAGAAGGTTCTCGTTTGGTAATAGATAAAGATGAGGAAACTGACCCATTGGAACAAGATGCATCTTTAACACTTATGCTGATAGAATCAGGATGAGTAGGTAGAGAAGCAAAAGCTGGTGGTGGAGGTGGTAGAGCTTTACTTTTTTACTTCAAGTTCTGCATCGCATAGAGCCGAAATCCACCACGGTGTCAACATGGACCAAGAGGAAGTATAATTGAAAAAAATATGAACGTGAAAAGTTAGTTCCAGTTTGCAACATGGGTAAATAAATAGGCCTAATTATCTTAATTAAATCATAATTGAGTGAGCGACAGATGCAAAACTGATTAGGATTGCTTACTTTCAGATCGAACTCTGTAAATGAAGTTGCATCACATATTTGTGTCACCAGAGATTCAGTCTGCAGATATAAGAATATTCATTTTAGTCCAACGCAATCATTATAATAGTTAGCATACAAGGTACATGACATCGGGAGAAAGAAGCAGCCTAAGTTATGGTACATGACAACCTATTACATAGTGAAGTTTATAAGCAGCTATAGATCTATCAATAGCAACCAAATTTAAAAGTTGCATATAAGATATGAAGTTTCAAGAATGATAGAGCTAGAAGTTGATAGATGTTGCAAAGAACCGTAGTATATTTTTCTTATTAAACTGTCAACCTTTAAAGGCCTTTGCAAACAGACTCCAAATAACTGCTCCTAGATTCAAGGAATCACAAAAACAGAGACTATCTGAAATCAAGCTAACAATCTACTGACTTCTAACGTTAAGAAACTAACTAGTTACATGCAGAATTAATAGACGTGTAAAACACGTCTAACCTCACTGACCAAGTTACTAACTAATTCACCTAGTTTCGGATCAGGTTTCAACACTCCCCCTTGATCCAAACTGGTGACAAAAAAGTTTAGCCCGAAGTTCTTCAAAACGTTTTTGAGCTAACGCCTTGGTGAATATGTCTGCAACCTGTTGTTCGGTTGAACAAATCTCTAGCTTCACTTCTTCCTTTGCAACAAGCTCTCTAATGTAATGATGCTTGATCTCAATGTGTTTCGTCCTACCATGCATGATTGGGTTCTTAGTAAGTGCCACAGTTGATTGATTATCACAATGTAGCTTTGTTGGTTTCCTTTGAGGCTGATGCATATCTTTTAAAATTCTCCTTAGCCACACTGCTTGGCAAGCTGCAGAAGTTGTCGCTACGTATTCCCTTCTGTTGAGGATAATGCTACTGTGGCTTGCTTTTTTGATGACCATGACACCACTCCTGATCCAAGCATAAAACAGTAGCCCGTTGTACTCTTCCTGTCATCAGTTGCTCCTGCCCAATCACTGTCAGTGTATCCTTCCAACTCTAAATTTTCTCCTCCTTTGTACCAAATACCAAAGCCTGATGTACCTGCTATATACCTCAGAATTCTTTTTGCTGCACCATAGTGTTGCTTGCTTGGTGAGTGCATGAATCTTGACACAAGTCCTACAGCATATGATAAGTCAGGCCGAGAGTGAGTGAGATATATTAGCTTTCCCACTAGACGTCTGAACCTTTTAGCCTCTACCATTCCAATTCCATCTTCCATTGTCAATTTTTCATTCATGTTCATGGGAGTAGCTGCTGGCTTGCATTTTTCCAAACCAAACTCCTTCAGTAAATCTACTGCATATCTATGCTGAGACAAAAATATTCCTTCCTTGGTTTGTGAAATTTCCAAACCAAGAAAATAGCTTAGTCTCCCCAAATTGGTCATATCAAACCTTTCCTTCATTGCCTCCTTGAACTCAGACATTAGTGTTGGAGAGGAACTTGTATAGATCATATCATCTACATAAAGGCTTACCAGCAAGATATGCTCCTGTCCTTGTTTCTTCAAATACAAGGTTGGTTCATT
>JAOQMS010000001.1:23211744-23221947 GCA_027563885.1 Erythroxylum longipes | reverse complement strand
CTCTAACATACCATTATCGTAGGTTATGTGCCTAAAAGCTTAGGTACGTGCCCTATGGTAGTGGGATGTTACATTCATATTCAATTAGGATTAATTGATTAGGTCTTAAGAGAAAATAATCAATCCCATAGGAAATATAGGATCAATACATAAATGTTTCAATAATAGTTAAGGGAGAAAAATAATGAAAGAATAAATCCTAAGCATTCATCCTTGATCAACCTTACATTAAATTGTCAATTCACCTATTATTTATTATTTGCTTGATTTTATTTAATTGCTTTAATTTCTGTTATTATTTTCACTCATATCATATTTTATTACCTTAGACAAAGATAAGTTTAACTCGTTTTAGCTAGTTCCTTGTGGGATCAATACCTTCGATACAACAAATTATGATCCATATAGTTACAGGTATTGAGATTTTTATTATTTATAAAACTGGCTCAACAAGTTTTTGGTGTCATTGTTAGAGAATTTTAACATTAGAATGATTTGAATTCCTTTGATTTAATGAATTATTAACCTTTCTTGTGTGATTGAGGTACCCAATCACAAGAAATAAGGGGAAAAGAAAAGGAAGAAGAAAGTTGGACACAAAGTAGAGGACACATCAATTTAGGCATCATAAGGCAAGAATGAGGAATCCAAAGAGTTGAATGCCAAAAAGATATATATAGAACAATGGTGGAAGAAATACATCACAAAGAGTGAAGGATCCTTATGTGCTTCATGAGGCTAGGATTCAATGCCTATCATCAAGGAATTACACAACTAGTAGTGCAACAGGCACACTATTTATTTAAAGATATGGAAAACAATAGTTGTTTTTAGACATCGGAACATACTATACGGTAGCCAACCTTCTGCGACCCCAAAGGAATGATTGCTACAAATTCATTGACAACATTATAGGCTAAGATCGACAACCCAACCAAGCAATTGAACAGCTTGACAGCTATCTCTTTCTCTCTATTTAAAGCAATTCAGGTAGGATAAGATCTATGTGGATGAGAGAGCCATATCATAGCTGTTTGCTTCCTAGTGGAAAACAACAACATACAATAATTCAACTTTATAGGAGCATAAGTTAGTCAAGGAGGTAATGATCTTTATTGGAACATGTACAATACTAAGTGGAAGAACCACTTGAATTCCTTTTGGTCTAATACTGTGGGGACTTAAATGGGGAATCAAGAACTACTAGTATTTCAGCAAGGCAAATCCAATTCATGGGATTCAATAATGGACAAGCTTATGGACAAACTCACAAGTCTAAAAGGAAAGTTCCAACAAGTATTGAAGACTCAAACCTCTTCTATTCACAATCTAGAGGTTCAACTGTGCTAGCTTGCTAAGGAATTCTATACGAGAAGTGTAAAAAACTTTTTGAGCAATATGAAAGTAAATCCAAAAGAGCAATTTAAGGCTATGAACTTCTTAGAGGGTTTAGGTAGTTTTATCATTCCCTATTTTGTTGAGAGTTTGTTACTAAAATGGACATTATTGAACTTACTAAGTTTTCATAATTTGATTAATTATGTCCTTATTATTACCTTGCAATATGTAGCTTATTTACAGGATACTAAATTGAAATTGGGTGACATGAGTGGAAGCAAGCCACTAAAAATAAACCCAGTTTGCGTATATAAGGAAGAGCATGTCAAGCTAATGAAGATAACTAGGCGCTACTTAAGAGGCAACCTAGGAATTAGGATTTTGTTATTTTATTATTTTCTTTTCAATTTTTATTTTTGGTTTAATTTTTTGATACTTTGTTACTTTTATTTTTTATGTTTATTTTTTAGGGAATGAAGTGCTAGAATTTATGGCATAGAAGGTCTCCAAATTTAAGCAACCACACCGTCACCACCTTGAACTCCTTAATGATTTTCATGCTCTTACCGTTTTCTTTTTTTCTTGTTATTTTCATTCATGTGTTTTTTGTTTTTCTCACGTTAAGGACAATGTATTGTCTAATTGTAGGGAATTTTGTGCATTGACATGCCATATGTATGAATTTTGCATATCATATTGTATTAGTTTTGATTAGGTTGACATTTTGTGAATATTGTGTTGTGTATGTGTGAATTGTGTGAATGTGTCAATGGCAATAATTTGATGGAATTAACTTTGAACATGGTCATTTAATTTGTAAAGGCATATTGACATATGTATTTTATATTTTAAGTACCTTTGGTTGAATATGCATGTTAATTAGGATATGACTTCTATTTTGTCCACTTTAGGAAATTTTTTGTATACGTTTATAATTATAAGTCAATTGAATGAGTTAATTAGTAATCTTTTATAAGGATGATTGACTAAAAAGAAATGAGGTAGGCTAAGTGAAATAAAATATTATGCTAAATAAATAACTATTCTGTTAGCCCTTTTGAAACAAATATTGGGTTATGAATAATAGCTAGTAGCTAGTTGAGAATGTGATATAGCTGAGTAACGGGAGGCATTCATGATAAAATGTTTTTCTTCGAGTCAAAGGCTAGAATAAAATTCTAACCAACCTAATTAATAAAACATGGCCTAGTTAAGTAACCAGGGGACATTCATGACAAGGTGTTTGCCTTCTCATTAAAAGACTAGGTTAACGTTAAAAAAAAAATAAAAAGTGTTGTTTTGATAAATAAACCATACTAATAATTGAAAATAGTAGAAATTGTCATTACTTAATGATAATTGCAATTTTGATGGATTGCTAATTATAAATGTATATGCACAAGTGCTATAAGTGAATAAATATTATGTTAATATTTTGATTAATATGTATATTCAATTCAAAGTGCTCATGAAATGCATAGATTAATATGTTGGCATAACTTGAATGATTAATTTTTGCAGTTAAATTGATTCCATAAAGTTAGATGTCATTTTCTCATTATTGCATGATACATGAATGTATGTGTTTGTGATTGGTTTGTTTAAGTTTTTTCTTTTTTTTTCTTGAGGACAAGCAAAGTTTAAGTATGGCAATGTTGATAAGTGTAGTTTATACTATGTTTTGATAGGTGTTTTAGTATGTTTATAAGTGTTTATTAGATGATTATCGTATGAATCAACTTAGAATTATGTTAACGTGAGTGTTTGTATATATTCTAAGTGTTTGTTTAGTTTAGAGCAAGTATTGGATCTTAATTTTATGTTTCATGAGATGTTTGATGCGTTTATGAGTGTTGAAGAAAGGAGAAAAAGTTGGATGAAAACGTGACATAAAATGAAGATTCAAAGCACAGAAGAGATGCACGGCTGCGCGTCATCCCGTGCATGTCTCTTAGGCTATGCAAATTTACAAATTTCAGCAATTTTGGTGATGCATGGTTTGATGCACTACCTTGTATGAAACTATGCATATGCTAGACAACAATTCTAACGAATTTTAGCTTTCTCAACGCGTGAGTTTGTTTAAGTCTTTAAACATTTTGGAGATATTTTGGAACCAAATTAAGTGGAGAAACCATAGAAATAACCCTAGGATCCTAAGATACTATTTAAGAATGTAAAAGACACAAAAAAATGGAGCTTCCATCTTACGAAAGTGGATTAAACAAGGGACATCAAGAAGAACATCCAAAATTCCAGCTTTCCAGATCAAGCTCCGAACAGAGTTTTTCCTTCTTTCTCTTTTGTTGTTTTCATCATATTTGATGTGTAAACTGAAATTCTAAATGTTTATTACACTCATGAAGTTCTAATTTCCATATTAGGGTTTATTCAGAATTTATTTTGTGAACTTAATTATTATTGATTCAATACAAAATTCTAGTGTTGTGATAATTGTGCATTTCATACTTTGACAATAAATTGAGAGAGGGACTCAAAATTAATCTTATTCAATTGTGTAACAAAATTTAGAAGTTTAATAAGTCACGTGATTAGCAAATCAACTATCATTGGAATAGAGATCTTGTGTGAGAACTTAATTATCTAATAGATAATGATAGATCTAGTTGAAAACATTACAAAAGTTTTATAAGTCAAAAGGTTGAAAAAAATGGAATTTTTGTCTTCAATTAGGGTTAATTAATTAGGTCATGAGAGAGAGTAATCAATCCTGTAGGAAATCTAGGATTGACATATAATTGTTTCAATAATAGTTCAGGGAGCAAAATAATGAAAGAATACATCATAATAATTCATCTTTTATCAACTTTACATTAAGTTGGCAGCTCACTTATTATTTGTTATTTACTTGATTTTATTTATTTACTTTAATTTTGTTATCATTTTCACTTATTTAATATTTTATTACCTTAGCAAAGTTAGGTTCAACTTGTTTTAGCTAGTTCCTCGTGAGATCGATACCTTTTGATACTACAAGTTACGATCTGTATACTTGCGAGTATTGAGAGTTTTATTATATATAAAACTTGCTCAACAACATGATTGCATATTTTGTATATTCTTTGTTTTGTTATTTTTTGGTTTTGGTTTTGGTTTGCTTGGAGAAAAGCAAAGGTTTAAGTGTTGGAAAGTTGATAGGTGTGATTTATAATGTTTTTTTCTAGGTTAAAGAGTGTGTTTTTTAAGTTTTTTTAGGTGTTAATCATGTATTTAGGACTTATATTTATGCTTTTATTAGTGTTTTTTTCGCGTTTTGTTTGATTATTATTGATTAAGGCAAGAATGTGATCATCATACATGCTTTAGGGGATATGTAATATGTTTTTTATAAGTGGCGATAAGAAATTCCAAGAAAAAATGAAGAAGAAGCTAGACAAAGGAAACAATCATGATCATGCATATGCATGGTCATATAGGAATGCTGGATGGATAGTTGAAGATTGTCCATGCAGAATCGTGACAGAGAGTGCATAGGTAGTCAATACATGATTATGCAAATTTCAATATTTTCAAATTGCGAGATTTTTATATTTTTGTTGATTTGGGGCTATTTTTGGAACAAAAAAAGTGTGAAAATCCTATAAGGAGTCATAGGAGGATTAAGAAGTATAAAAGGCAAATAAAAACAAAAAAGAGGTGGCTAGAATCATAAAAACTGTATATCAAAGAGATAAAACTGTTGAAGAACACAAGCTGTACAATTTTCTAACTCCAAGCAAGAGAAGACAAGATTCAGAATTCAAACCTCTCACTATAACAAAACTTATTTTTATCGAATTTTTTTACGACAATTTGAAAATCATCACTAAAAGTTAACTTTTGGCAATGATTTCTAATAACAACGCAAAAAGCTTATCTTTTCGCTACGTTTCTCATAATTTTCACTAAATACATGTCTTTGGTGACAATTTATTGGATTCTTCACAAAAGGCTCAACCTTTTCTGACATTTTTTCTTCACAAAAGGCTCAAACTTTTTTGACATTTTTGACATTTTCGTCACCAAATGTCAAGCCTTTGGCAATGAATTTGTGAAACATAGCAAAAGGCTAAACTTTTGTAAATGAATTTTTAAAATCATCGCAAAAGGTTTAAAAAGTTACGATTTTTACCTAATGAATTCAAACTCTATAAATTTATTTAAATATGTTGATTTATAACAAATAATTCTTTAATGATGCCTATTGTACACATAGCAAGTAATTAAAATTTTGAAAAGTAAATATTTTTTGATATAAAAAGATAAACATACCTAAAATTTTAATGTTTATAAGGTCCTAATATCATAAATTTAAAATTTTACAATAGAGTAATAATAATAATACATATAAAAATTAAAATATGATAAGCAATATAATACAAGTCTAGCTTTTTGCTATGTTTCACAAATTCGTCGCCAAAGGCTTGAATTTTTAAAATCATCGCAAAAAGTTTAAACAATTACAATTTTTACCTAATGCATTCAAACTCTATAAATTTATTTAAATATGTTGATTTATAACAAATAATTCTTTAGTGATGCCTATTGTACATAGTACACCTCCATTCATACAAATTTTTCGTGAAAATAGATTGAAACATCTAAAACTTGTAAAAAAATTTCAAAGTTTTAAACATATTATTGAAAAACATATGGTAGGTGATTAAAATTTTGAAAAGTAAATATTTTTGGATAATGCTATATGATAAGTAATACAAGATTTTAATTATAAGTGTAACAATTCTTACAGACAAAACAATAATAAAGTTTAATGCCTATTCTATCGAAAAAGAAAAGAAATAATTATTTTTATGGATTCTAAGTGATATGAGACTCAGTAGAAAAGGCAAAGGAGTTCCCTTTGTCTGGATTCCCAAAAAGAGTCCTTGCACATTCGAAGGTATTAAGTAAAATAGTGAAAGATCTTCCTTCAAGAGTTAGTTTATTGACACTCTCTTACAACAACTTCTTGGCTTTAACTAAATTAGCAAAGATACAGTGAACAACCTTAAATGCAATATAGATTAATGAATTAGATGAACTGCATGTATGATGCATTTCACCTAAGAAACAAATAGTATAGAACTTAAATAGCTAAGTCAAATGGTATAAGGACCAAATTTGAACACATGCATACCTGATATACTCTTTTCCTTTCTTTTCTTGTTGTTAAATGTCAAATTAACAGAAAATTGAAGAAAGATCATACTTTTTTACTAGTTACCCATAAGATTACTTCAAATTTAGTTAGATAGTTAGGAAGAGTTTTGATAGATCAAGTTGGGAATATTTGGTTAGATTTCGAGAGAAGCTAATCATAATTATTGGATATATGGGGGCAATTAGTGTTAAATCAAGAAGGTGAAGTAAAAGCAAATAAGGATATAAGTAATTCCTAAGTTTTCATCATTGATTAGTCAATTGTTTCACTGCTTCTTGTTTCATCATTCCGTTATCAATTATTTTATTTTTAGTTTAATTCTAGTTATTTCATCATATTGTTTACCTTGAAGAAGGTGCACAAAAATTGTTAGGCGACTAATACAATCCTTATGAGAATGATGCTTTGATACTATAAGATACGATTTGTATACTTGTCACAAAGAAATTTTTTAAAATAAACATTAACAATCCCAATGCAAAAGACTATGTCTATTAGTTAAAACACACATTGAAGAGATTCACAATAAAAAAAACCTACTTAACCATTTTCAAAGAGCCTTAGTTAAAATTTCTATAGAGTAAGCTAGTCTGGGATATTAGGAACTTACCAAAAGCTTCTTTCATTTTATGGTTGGTAATAAAACAAAGATTCATAATATGGGATATAATCAAAATTACAAATAATGGTGACATCTTTTACAAACTCTACAAAAAAAATCACCTGAATCAATAAATCATCTTTTATTTAAGAGTGAATTCTCTAACCAAGCATGCAAGCATACTAAAAAGTTATGCATGCTCTATTGTTAGAAGGATGATTGGGTGTAAATGATGGAATGGATAAATACAAAGTAAGAGGGACAACATCAATATAAGAAGTAAGAGGGACATAAAGATCTTCAAGGTGGTTAATGTTGTTAGTTTTACATCCTCTGGAGAGAAAAAATACAAGAACATTCTAGGATGATGAGAAGGATATAAAAACTGTAATAGGCTTTATAATCAATTGGATAAGAGAAGTGACAATAACCAATAAGATTCATATAGATTGCAGTGGCAACATGAGGATAAAATGGAACCCTCCATAAATGGAATAGGAACAATGATCTTTAATCATGAAAAATAGGAGAGCATGGAATTAGCTAGATCAATCAAAGAAAAGTTGGAAGAAAGGAAACTAGGATTCAAACTGCTAAATTCCTACTATTTCATTGTTACCTATGCTCTATTTCAAAAACCATTAACATAATCTAGTAAGTTAGTCTGTCTAATTAATAATGTAGCCAGTAGTGTGATAGTCTGTCTGATTAATAATAAAGCTAGTAGTGTGATAAAAACTATGAAGATAGTTAGTTTGGTCTCTTAGAGACATATTTTGTCTTGTATACTCCAACTTCTTAGGGGCCGTTTGGTTCCACTTCTATTTTCCTGTTGTTGTTTTTGGTTTTTGTTTCCTATTTTTGGTTTCTGTTTTTTTTCCTTAAAAAAACGAAAACCTGTTTGGTTGAGATTTGTAATATAAAAATTGAAAACAAAAACCTATTTGGTTGAGATTTATAATAAAAACTAAAAAAAAACATATTTGGTTTTATCATCCTATTTTTATTTTTTGTAATTATACTCTTGTGTGTAATAATTATAATATAATGAATTATATTTTAAAATTAATTAATTATCATTATAGCTAAAATTAAAATATATGCAAATCAAATATTATTAAACAATTACACATTAATTGTATATAATAAAATTACATAAATTAGAAATTATATTAAGTCATTCTAATCAATAAAATATGTACATCATACTATAATTCTTGAAAACATAATAGTACTATCATTTACAAAAAAGAAACATAAATCAATTAGAAATAATATAATCACTCCACATTTGTCTAGTAATTTCATTTCGCTTCCAAGACATACCTCGAAGTTGTGCTGGAGTGATGTTATACTCCACTTGAGAACTTGCATCTACATTTTCACTTTCCTTAATTTGTTCTTCATTTTCAACATAACTGTCAAATAATTCATTGCTTTGTCCATTCATTCTAATATAGTTGTGTATAACACAACAAGCAATAATGATGTATTTTTGTTTCTTCATATCATAACTCGACATGTTTTTAAGTATAGGGAATCTTGCTTTTAGAACGCCAAAACATCTTTCAATAACATTTCTTAATAAAGAATGCTTGTAGTTTAAAAATTCCTGTGGACCTTGAGGTCTTCCTCTACCTCTGTAATCTTGTAAATGATATCTTTCACCTCGGTATGGTGAAAGAAATCCAGGATATTAGTGTAACCCGAATCAACCAAATAGTACGTGTGTAACATATAAAGAACATTATATTAACAAAAAATATTTAAAATGAATTATAATTACTATGTTTATTTAAAATAATATATTACCTTGTGGAGGCATATGAAATTGATTCACAGGATTTGTCACTGTTTCCAAAAGAACTCGAGATTCATTTGCAGTACCTTCCCATCCAACCATTACATATGTAAAATGCATGTCAAATGAGCAACAACACATAATATTTTGGGTTGGATTAATTTTTTTGCCCCTGTATGGTATTTATTCATCGGTCGGAACATATGCATCAATATGAATACCATCTATTGCTCCTATACAATCCTAAAAATTAAAAAATATATTAAAATAATTTTTAATCATAAGGAAATAATTAAAGTAGTAATTAAATATAAGAATGTACTTGAAAATATAGGAAGAATTTTGAATTATGTTGAATATCAAGAGGTGTATTAGTAAAAGATGGTGGAGTAATGACTATTTTTGCAAGATGATTAACTGCATATAAGACTTTTCGAAAGTACTTCAAAATTGTCCAAGTCGAATGTTGAAAGCGTTCTGCGTTAACTATAGTTGTCTCACTATGCCCTATAGTAATCAAGAAAATTGCTACTTATTCCTCCATAGTCAAATGATTTGTTGCCTTTAAGCTTCCTAAACTCTTCAGCTCATCACATAAGCTCAAGAAGATTGTCTTTCTCATTATTAAGTTTTCGTAAATTCTTGTAGGATTCCCATTCAAAAGTTCTAATATCCAATCATGACCTGGTAGAGCAGAAGTTCTACATAGTTGCTTTTGTAAATAAAAATATTTGTTATCTCCCCTAGATATAGAAATAATGATTACCTTCTTTTGTTCATCATCAGAATCTGATTCGAAATCTGATAAGAAATCCATGTATCTACAATGCCAACATTAAATAATTAATAAAATATTAATCAAATATAGAAAAATATTCGTACAAAATATATACTTAAAATTAAGTCAAATATTCATACAAAGTACAAACTTAAAATGTTCAAAATATGGAATAATGCTTAATATAAAAGTGTCTAATCAATAAGAATTCCATATACAATAATATGAAAAAATAACTAAAGCGACATAATCCAATCCGGCTTCTTTGTTTGTGTCAACTTTAAAAAAATCCCTATAAAGAGGAGAATCATGTAAAGCCTTCACAGTTTTTCCATATTGCACACTGTCAACACCCAATTCATCTAAAGAATTCAGACATTCCATCATTATGTTAGACTCTTGAGATCTATTATCTGCAGTGGATGATGTTTCACTAAGTTTTTTCTCAAATCATTCTTCCTTTTTGATTGTTCACTAAGTATAAGTAAGGCTTCTTCTACAATGTTAGAATGTGTCTTCTTTGC
>JAOQMS010000001.1:23199832-23211644 GCA_027563885.1 Erythroxylum longipes | reverse complement strand
TAGCCCAGAGACAAGTATTTGTGTGAAGTAAGGACTCAACCACGCTGATGATTAAAGGATTCAGGTTGAAAGGTAGGGATGAAGTAGTCGACTGCTCTAAGAGCTGAGCTGAGACTAATAAAGGGGAGTTTTGAGAAGATAATCAGGAAGTAATCAAGGCGTTATTGTATGGGAGATAAACTCACGTAACTACGATATTCCGCATGGTTACGATATTCTGCATGGGAGTCGGACTCCGAAAACGGGGTCCGACACGAGTAATCTTCATCAACATCATCTCCATATTCTTCTTCTGTACTATTCGATGGAGATTTAGTTGATGGATGTGCATACACACCAGTTGCAATAGTATCTCTAAAATATGACACAAGTCTAAAAATTCCTTACATCTTTTTTTCTTGAATCTATGAGCCATTTTATGCACCTATAATGATGAAAAGATATAAGAAAGTGAATATTATATAATATGATATATTAATAAAATAAAGACATATTTTACCTTAAATAGATTTTCCCAACATTCGTTTGTAGCATTAACTTCACCAGTAAGAGAGTTGTAACCGATTCCAGTTTCTTTGAGTAAATTCTTGAAATTCTTCAATCTGGCCCTTAATCCATTTTACTTATTCTTCAATTGAATATCAGTATACTCCTTATTGAATTTTGTTTGAAGCCCTGCTTTAATATTCTTCCAACCAGATTTGGAAAAGGTGGTAGTTGTTCGATTTCCCTTCTTCACTTCTTCAACCATCAAGGAAATTAAATACATCTCTATAGTATCATTCCATACCCCATCTTTTTCATTTACTTCCATACAATCATTGTAATCATTCATATTGTTCAAGCCTTCCATCATTAAATGTAATAACAAATAAGTGATATCAATCACAACAATTTCTATAAAGTATTAAATACAACAATTTCTATAAAGTATTAAATACTAAATATGGTTCAAAATAAACATGTGACAACTATAACAATTTCTAAAAAATATTTAGTGCCTAAACTTGTACATAAATTAGATTTTCACTATATGTGAATTTCAAGTCATAGGCCACTTCAACAGGATTCATGAGCAAAGGGTTGAGAAGCGATGGCACAAATGGAAAATTTTTGAACACAACATAAAATTGATAGAAAAAGATGGACTTTAATGTGCTACATAATGTCTTATAAAAACGTTTTCAACTATTGTAAGACAACTTTGTCAATATGTATTAACGTGTTATCAATGTTTTCAGGTAATGGTCAAAACAAAACTTCTTTGTTAACATGTATTAACGTGTTAGAAGCCTCACATGCCACGAATATATGCTGATTGCAACTAGGCAATAAATGACGTGAATGTAACCTCACATGCCACAATAAATGACTTGAACTCCTAAGTCAAGAAGACAACGTTATAGCCTCCAACCACAATAAATAACATGAAACAAGAAAACAAGAAGCGGCAGATGCCACAATAAATGACTTGAAGTCCAAGACAAGAAGACAATAGCCACCAGCCACAATCAATGACGTGAAGACAAGAAAATAAGAAGGCTCACATGCACATTAAATGATGTGAATTCCAAGAACAAATCAACTAAAAAAACCTGAGGAAGAAGAAAACAGCTTCAGCTGTCTCAGCTTTAAAATAACGTGAGGATCAAGAAAACAGAGCCTTCATATTTAATAACGTTATTTCATGACGTTATTTCATGGTCTGTTCTGTGTTGATTCTTTATAAAGGATTAGTTTGCCACAACAAAAGAACTGAAACACAGAAACATATCGAGGAAGAACGGGAGTGCAGCATCTTCTTTATCAACCTAAAAGAATGCAAACACTTATGGTTAAAGCAGAATTTTTACATGGTTGCCTTTAGTAAGTATAGTTACATCTATAGTACTGTTATTTTCTTCATATTTCTCTTCCTTTTCACGTATCTTTGTTGGTTCATATCTTAGAGTAACACAAAGAAAAAACAAGAAAGTTGTATTGACAGTGGGAAGAAGTATGATGAGTCTGATGTTTCTGGACAAGAGAAAGAAGAGAAATTGCAGACTCAACAGATAGATATGAAACACAAACCTGGAGATATTGAAGATGCAGAAGACGACACAGAGGAGAAAAAAATCGTTTCAAAAAAGATAAAAACCTGTTTTTAGAAATCACGAAAACGTTATTTTTACGTTTTCATAAAGTTGTTACCGTTTTTATCTTTTAAAATGAAATATAGAAACATTTTAACCAAACATGATTTTAAGGGTCATTTTTTAATTACAAAAACTGTAACAAGAAACCTTAAAAAGCAACGGAAACAAACAGCCCCTTAGCTTTATATTTGGTGGGTGACTCTTATTATTTTAATTTACTTCAACTTAAAAAAACTAATTTTAGATTTGTAATACTTTGATACTCATAATATAGTTAAACTTCAATATTGATCTATAAGTATAAATTGTTTAAGTGAGGAATTAAGGCTAAACTAAAAGAAAATAAACATGTTAGAAATCTAATGGATAACATAAATAAAGCAATTAAAGACAAAAAAATTAACTTGAATTAAATTAGCTTTCTTTGTGAATTTTAAAAATATTCAAGGATCAAATTGAGATATTTAGATTTATTAAGATTATATTGTAGTTATTTAATTAAATTTTAATTTAAAATTAAATTATAGCTTAAATACTTAATAAATCGTAGTTTTTTTTTAATATAAAAGACTCGACATTAAGTTACTATTTTTCAGTCAAACCTTATCTAATGTTACGCTCTTAAAGTTCTCTCTTATTATTACGTGGTTACAAAAAGTTAAACAAAAATGTTTAAATAAAATTTATTTCAATTCTTTTATTTTTAATCAATTCAAGTTATTTATTAAAACGGTTTGGATAAAAATTATAAAAAATGATTTGGATGGATCGTGAATGGGTCATGATATATTTTCCAATAAATAAAGCAACCCAAGTATGTTCATTTGATCAATGCACGCAATTGCTCTTTTGTCTAATAAGATCCTTTTCTATTTCTTGAAGTGTTTTGGTTTCCCTAAAAAGTTCAAAAATTGGATAAGCTTGTGCATCACAATTTCAGCATAATTGTTTATATTATGAATAGAAGTTCCATGTAGGTTAGTGATGCATAATATTATACTAGATCCAAGCTTCAAATACCACAGCAAATGCTAAAAACTTTCTCTCATTTGTTAATGATTTAGTTTTGTTTTCTACAGCACATGCATGATAGGTTAATAAGTATTCTTAATGCATCTTTTAATACTTTCAGAGATATCTTTGGGTTGGAAATCAATAGAAATAAAAGCCACATGCTACTATTTACCAGTGATCAACATTCAACTAACTGTTGGCTAACAATTTCTAGTCTCCAAGTTATTTATATTGTGTTAACCATTTCAACAAAGAGGCTCTAGTTTAGGGAAAGTTTCCCATTGATAGAGAAGATTCAGAGGAGACTAAATAGTTAGTGCAACAAATCACTATTATATACTAAAAGTGTGTTATTCATTAACTCAGTCTCAAATTCTTTTTATGTTTATTGGTCATCTCATTTCTTCCTAACTAGAGTACGAACAAAAATCATTGAGAGAATGCTGAGAAGGTTCCCAAGGACTAAACATAAAGAGGGCAAATTTAATGATAAAATTGGGTAGGAATAAGTTTGTAAACCAGTTAAGGAAGGAGGGCTGGGGATCGCTCCAATTAGCCTTAGTAGATTGCTGGAGCATAAAGACTCTCTACTAATGAAATGGATATACACCTACTTTCTAAGAGGAAAAAGCTTATTAGAGTTCAAAAGCAGTCTCTGTTGCTCATGAATTTTAACACAGTTGCTAAAACTTGGAAAATTTCTATTTAGGTACATAACATGCAAAGTTAGTAATGGTGAGGCAGCTTAGTTCTCTATGATAATTGGAGCAATGTTGACCTCCTCTATAACATTCAGATGATGTTAGGGTTGTTAAGTAATTTTCCAAGTCATGGTAGAGTGAAGTTTTAATCAATGCTAACTCTAGAGCAAGTCCATCCCGCTTACATTTACAACTTGGAGAGAGCTGACACTTACTTGTGACTTGGACACTTTTCGGGCTCATTCACCGACCATTCGTGTAGAGAAATCACAAGTAGGGGACAAAACATAGCTTGATATAACTTGGTGTGGAATAAGAAACTTCGCACTAAGTTGTCTCTTTTTTCCTATGGTTGGTAATGAGGGACAAGGTAACAACTTTTTGATAAGCTGAATTATCTAATCCTCGGTAACAGATGCTTCTTATGCAACGAAAGTTCGAATCTCTTATGCATCTCTTCTTTAAGTGTAGATTCTCCTCAGCCATTTGGAAAGAAGTTTTGTACCTATGCCACTTGAACAAATCCAACCTCAACTATCTTGAATTCATGGAGTGGCTATAGAAAGAGAAACATTGGAAGAGTCGTCGGGATGTATTTATGATAGTCTTTAGATCATGCTTTTACATGATTTGGAAGGAAAGAAACTCAAGATGCTTCCGTGAGTATGGAGAAAACCGGGAAAAGTGTACAAATGGAGCTTAAACTACGGGTTTGAGAGCAAATAGTTATCAACAAGAGATCCACAAACTGTAGCGATGGGATTACAGTGACATGGAGAATATAGGATATTATTGTGGATATGTTTAAACAATTTATAGAAAGGAAAGATGAGCTTTGGTAAGGAATGGGTATGAAGGATGAACCTTTAATTTGAGATATTGGTTGTAGAGGCTAGTCTCGAGGTTGAAGCGTGTAACAAAGAAAGGGAGTTGCTTTAATAAGGGTTTTAGTCTTCGGAGAAGTCAGATATCCTAAAGCGGGTGTTGTACGTTGATTTATTGTCCTCTTCTCCAGAGTTTAAACACAATTTTTTCTTTTCTTTTCTACTTTCAAGCTAGTACAGTAAAACCTCTATAACCGAATATTTTTGAGATATGAGAAATTATTATTTTATACGGAGTTATTAATTTATCGATAAATTAATATTTATTAATTTATAAAATAATTTTTATTTTGTACATTATATTTGTTAAATTAAACAATTAATTTTTTCCGTAACTAAGAAAAGAAAATAAATAAACAATTAATTAATGATGGTTTATTGTATTTAAGTTTATTAATCTGGTCAAAAATAAGTTTATTAATCTTATATTAGTGTGATTCAAAATAGAGTGTATGTAGATACATTAGAATATGAAGTGTTGTAAATTGTTTCAAGTACACAGTATTGCGTAAAATTTAAAATAAAAATTGTTTAGGAAGTGTTTTATTTTATGAATTATATATGTAATTTTCATATTTATTTAATGAATTATTATTTTATATTTTCAGTGGGCCTCAAGGAACTTTTTTTAAAACTATTATCTTATGCATTTAGCGAAGTTATAATTTTATCCCATTGGCCCAAGTTAGGATCGAAGAAAATTATTATTTAATCGAGATTATTAATTTATCGAATATTCAGTTATCGAAATTTTACTGTAATAAGCCGCCCAATGAATATTACCCTCAAAATAAGGTAGCATACAACTAGTTGGAATGTTGTATAAAGCTAGAAGAATACTGCTACCTTTGGTTCCAATTTGTCATATTTGTGAAATCAAATAAGAAGGGGAAGGATAGGGGCAAAGGAGTGTTTCGTTAAGAAGCTAAAATACCTCCTTCCTGTAGGAGTTATATTAGAAAAATAATTTGAATATATTTACATTTGATACAGAGAATGTATAGATTTTGTATCATAACCCATTTATGATCCGTCAAAAAAGAAAACTCGTTTTCATTTTATCAATGGAGCGTCCAAAACTTAGGTTCATCTCATTTGGAGTTTGTTTAGTGAAAGCCACGGCAAAAGCAGCAAAACAAAACAAAACAAAAGTCACACTCTTGCTCTGTCCAAAAGGCGTAGGTACATCATTTATATACAAGCATTTGGTGCTTACTGTTCATATCACAAAGCCAACCTATCAGGTTTATGAGTTTGCTCAACTCGAAAAAGAGCCAGTGTCACATGTCAATTCACTTGAATCAAATTAGAGTTGATAAGCCAATGGTGAAGTTGGTCGCTATGATAGTGTTTGGTATGAGCGAAAGCAATGAGAGAAGCATTTTTGTAAAGCCGAAGTTACGATGTTTTTCTTTCTTTAAAGTCACAACAAAATAACTCATTCATTGGGTTATTGGCAACACAAAATCAGCAAGATATAAGCTTTGAGTACTTCTTATGGAAAAAACCAATCGAACAAGTTCAGAAGCTCACTCTGACTAATAAATGACCAGGCTCCTGTACTCAATCACTGCACTAAGTTCCAACTTAAAGTTGACTAGCCAGTGCTGCAGATTTATACATAAACCGATTAAAGAAGCATTCTCTAAACAACCAAAACTCACAACTGCTTTCAAACCACCTTCACCAAGCTTAGGAATTGGTACAAACGCAAAAGGCTCATTTTGAGGCCTCATCAAGATTTGACAGGGGATCTTAATTCTTAATAAGGGAACTCAAAATGAAAAAGGAACTTCTTGGTTAAAGGAAATTTAACTCTATGCATCATAATTGCAGATGTTCTCGAATCCCATATATTCATGATGATCAATCTTCCAAATCATGTTTGATATGCCAACACCACCTACCAACCAAAGCAGATTTTTTTTAGAATGAAGAGCTGTAAATGATTAGGAACATATGACAAGGGTGGAGAACCAATTCTCACCCAGGGAAATTGCACTAACAAATATAGTGAAGGCCAGGATGAAGATGATGATGGATGCTCTTCCAAGAATAATGATTAACCTTCTCACAACATGCTGGCCAATAAAAGCAGCAATTGTAGCCACAGCCACAAAATACAGAGCTGTCAAAGCACAATTCAGTATGTAAGTTCATTACACATCATATCCATCCACTCATCCTAAATTGCAAGGTTCTTTTCTTGCATAATTGGCAGCCTTCAGATTTACACTTTTAAAAGAACGGAATAACAACAATTTGTCAGCGTTGTTGACAAATGACATACCATAAGGGACTGGAAAACGTTTTAGAAGGTAGTATTCTACAACAGACATGGATGAGGAGAATGTCATTGCAAAAGTGGCTGTTGCACTTGAGACCTGCACAAAAATTCACAAAACATTTGATGCCAGACTGGAATGTTTACGTGGACCTCTTCCATTCATCAGATAATAGTATCATAAGATCTAACTAGTTAGGGCTTTGTGAATGTGTAATATACAGGACCCCACATTGTTTACTTGTTGGATGAACTCTACATGAATATCTACAAAATCAGGAAAAGTTACAAGAAGTTGATTATGTTTTTATGATAAAGAAAAAGTTTAAAATGTAGGCATCTATAACTTTCAATGAGTAATTAATTCACATAAAAGGTTATGCAGCAAATGCCAAGACTTGAACTTGAAAACCGAAGCAGTTGTTTCTGAGACCCATAGTAATTCCACTTTTGAGAAGTCTCGTTTTAACTTCTCCAAACTTCTCAGGGACCGTAAGCATTGTGTCCTCCCGTTACTAGTTTCCATTCCCATATTCATTCTTTGAGCTACTCTGAATTGAGTCACAATTTGAACCGTGGCACAAGCTGATTCCATGCTTTAGAAATGCTAAACAAGGGAATTAATCAAGAAATTCTAAGCTAGGGACCGATTATCATGTCGCGAACTATATCAGAATCTGTTTCCTTTTTGTTTCTTTTTATTAACCAAAAATCAAACAAAATTTGACTCACTTGAGGAGGGACTCCCAACTCCAAAAATAGTGGACCCATGATGAATCCTCCACCTAGCCCAAGCAGCCCACCAACTATTCCAGCTATTACGCCAAAGCTACAATAAATAGCAAGCTGAGGCACTTTGAAATCTGTGCCCTGGTCTCCCTTGGATGCAATTACTCTCTGTCCCTTATACAGGCTTACTGCCTCATAAAGAGATACCCCAACAGAAACTGGGATCTGTCAAACATCGAATACAACGTCAAGGAATTACCATGATAAAAGTCAAAACTCATTCCAACACTAATCAGATATCATAAAATCGCTTCTAGCCCCAAACATTCATGAATAAAAACTCAAATGATTGCATGTGACACAAATAGAACATGTGATAGAGATCATTACTGTTGGGAACATACCTGTAACAAGTTTAATACCCAATATGATGGTGAACAAGTGAATGTATGATTCTGTTGACAAATTTAACACTTACTATCAGTGGAAATGGACATGGCATAAGTTAAGAGAAGTGGCAGAATGAATGTCATACAAAACTGAATAGGCTAAACCTTTGCTATCTGCAGTGCAAGGAATACAACCCACACAAGAACAAGCATCCAAAGTTCTTTCCAACAGACATTTTCGAGGACACTGACCTGCAATAATCATACTACTTTAGCTTTGAGATGCCTGCGTAGAAGACTTTAGCCAATGGAGTATATTTACCTCTGGTTCTTTATTTTCTTTTTGAGGGTCACTGCTGGGACCACTGGGAAGAGGTTTGTATTCCACTTGAGCATTCTCTGACACAATATTGAAATCGTTAAGTTTCAGAGAATTATAATCCCCTTATGATCTTCTATAGTATCAAAGGAATATACAATCAACTCACCATTCGACTTTGAATGTCTAGCAGACTCCTAAAATGGATTAAAAAAAAAACTGATTAATCTTTCTTGCCAATGGGTGGAATGCAGAAATCCAACCAGAATTGTCTCAGTTTTAAGATGCATGAAAAACAGACTACTAACGTCAATATGAGATTAGCCAAAGAATTTGAGCTCATGTCCATGTAGGATATAGTAGTGTTCATTTACATAAGTACTTGCTAAATGTAACCAGTGAAACTTTAATGAGTGAGCTTTAACAAATGAGAAACACGACCTGAAACTCGAACATAATGGCACAATGTTTACCTGTTTCATTATTGTTTCCTTTTTCCATGTCTCAATACCTTTAAAAAATGCCTTTGTCGAGGTACCTGTAAACCATGACTCAATGGTAATTAGACAATGATGGTTGCAGGAGCAGAAGACAAGAAAAGGGAAGAGCAAGTGAAGTATATACCTACAAAGAGTATAATAAGTAGCACTGTCACCATCCAATCTGCAAATAACAAATTGAAAGCAACACCAATACTAATTCCCAGCATAAGCATGGGTTGGATAAGCAGAGCCAGATCATAGTCAATGATGGGCATGTCGAGCGTAGGATGCCTTAGCTTAAGATTACAGTAAACAGTTGATGCAGCTGCACCCATTATCATACCTGTCAACAACAGAATAGTCAGATAAATCATGTCATCGTGTAAAAGAACATAACAATTTTCAGAAGATGAAACTACAAATTCCATATGATTTCATTGCCTCGTTTTGCCACTCCAGTGAGTACATCGTAAATAGCTTGTTAGCCAAACTGGCAGTTTACAGCATTCACTATAAAAATACGTCATAATACGATATTGAAGTCGTCAAACATAGTAATTAGTGTCTGAAAGTTTCTCACTTCTTTGCAACAAAGTGGCTAATTATATAATAAAATTAAGTCCAATTTGTAACTGCACTTAGAGAAGAAAACTACAGCTCGACAAATTGCATCAAGCTCCAATTAGGATTTAAAATCAATGCTATTTTTGTCAGATAACACACAATATTAAAAATAACGAGGTAGGAACGGAGTTAAGTCAATGAAACAGTTGTCTCCTTCAAGAAGCCTTTTCTATCTTAGAGAGGTTGACTGGTTAGTAATTTTTTTTTCTGTGATCGTGATTTACTCTGCAAACCACTCAAAGTGCAGTAGCAATACTAAAATATTTTTGCAGCCACCTTCGTTTCCTTATACCTTCCTGCAAATCCAATGATTGAATCAATGAATTCTTTTCCCTTTTCCTTTTCCTTTTCCTTTCATTATCTATCAGCTTACGGACAGAAAAAAAAGGAACCTCTAGCATAAAGATACAACAGTATCTTACATTTAGAAACAGCAGTTGCGGACTTAGGATCAAACCCAATAATTAAGCGGAGCATGGGAACAAAAATGCCACCTCCACCAACTCCGCCGACACTCCCAAAAGCTCCTCCAAAGAATCCAACGAAAGTACCCAACACAATTCGCCAGTCAAATTTCATGTCCTGTGTACATAATGCAAATAGAGCACGCACCCATCACAATTCGCCAATCAAATTTCATGTCCTTTATGCATAATGCAAATAGAGCACGCAAAACTACATCAACTCTAAGAGAAAAAAACAAGCAAGAAAAACATTGACTAAGCCTTAAAGGACCTTTAAAAATACAAACTTTCCACTAATAAAGCCAAGTGGATTATTTGACCCCTTTTCAAATACATCCACAAAATACTCATCATCCCAAAAGTTAGTAACCTTTTCCACCCTCTCCCAACCCACAACTAACACCTAAAGTTGATATAACCAAAGAGATTTCAATACCTGAATTCAAAGAGAGAAGTGATAGAAAAACAAAAAAAAAAAAATCACCGGCCAAACGTGTTCATAACTCGTCCTATCAGATTGCCAGAAGAAATTTGCAGCTTTCAAGAAGTAACTAGAGAGAGTTTCCTCTGTTCCGTTCACTCCTGAAACTTGATGTCTGAATCCTCTCTCGGCCGAAACAACCAAAAAAGCTAAGAAAAAGTTGAGCAAAAATGTTGCATAGGTTCTCAAAATCCGTCTTTTGGCCCCGAAGTCACCCATCAGAATCTCAATTATCAGCAGAATTGTCCTTCCAAGCAACTTGGATAAGTTTCACCTCGGAATCTGAAATTGCCAACCAATTGGGAAGTTCTAACCTAGCGGCAACAGGACAAAACAAAAGCAGATCAGTGTTTCATAGGAAGCAAGAACAAAGACAAGTGTTTGCTTGCTTTCACGATAAGGACATGAAAAAGAAAGAATGCAAATTCAAGTGAACAAAGAAACAAAAAAACAAAAGAGGGTATTATCCTATTATGATTGAAAGCGTAGAAAATGGTAAGTGAATCCTCGAGACAAGCGGATCCTTAAATAGGAAAAGGTTGCGACCCGTAAAGTTTTTCGGGAAAATAAGAGGAAGTAGGACAAGGTTCGAGGAATGACCAAAGGAACCTTTCGAGGTGTGATCATGGAAGCCTACAACTACAAGCGTTCTTGTTATGGTTTTTATTACCCTGCTATTAGAGATGCGTACATGACCCAGAAAAGAGTTTAGTTTAAATTTTTTTGTTTTATTGCAATTATTTCAGTGGACAATGTATAAATATAACATATTGACAACTTGAGAAATATTGTTTCTTCTTCTTTACAAAAAAAATAGAAAAGAAATTTAATCTTTTCATCAAAAGAAGTGGTTTAACCCTGTAAGCTCCAGTCGTTTTCATTGTCATTCTGAACTTCGAAATGTATATGTATTATTTAAGGAAAATAAATAGATTAAAATGGAAAGCACAGGGTAAACTTGCACTAGATGTAATTTCGTATTAACAATTCATAAAAGGAATTGGACATCAACTAAGGGACTCAGATCCTCTGTTCCGCCTATTCTGTACCTATTCTGTGCTATAGAAAAAACGTCGACGTTTTAATAAAAACCAACGTTGAAGCCAAGCGCCAAGCCAATGCCTCCTCCTCCTTCTTGATAGGCTTGGCTTCGTATAAAAAATAATTTATACGATTTTTTTAAATTAAATATATTAATATGACTTTAATTTAAAATTAAATTAAAGTTGAATTGTTATTAATTAAAAAATAAGAAAATATTATAATTAGTTATTATTATTAAATTTAATTTATTTTACTGATT
>JAOQMS010000001.1:23135408-23199732 GCA_027563885.1 Erythroxylum longipes | reverse complement strand
TCCGACAGGTATGGTATCAGAGCAAGTATGCATGAACAAGGATAAGCAAGTATGCATGAACAAGAGTCGGACTCCGGAAACGGGGTCTGACAGATGTGGTATCAGAGCATGCATGAAGAGCAAGAGTCGGACTCCGGGAAACGGGGTCTAACAGTAATAAACAAAAGTTAATTAAGAATAGGATGATACAAACACCTCCTCCCCCTCACAAAGCTAGTGAAGAGATATTGTAGGAGATTGATGAATTAGGCTTGTTGAAAGTTATAGAACTTGAAGCTGATGAAGTTAATACAAATATTAGTAAAAACTTTGGTTGGAGAAAACGAAGTATCTTTTGGGATTTTCCATATTGGAAAACTAATTTGATATGTCATAATATGGATGTGATGCATTTTGAAAAAAATATTTTTGACAATTTATTCAATACCATAATGAACATTAAAGGGAGGACAAAGGACAACAAAATCGCCAGCTAATTTGAAGCTTTTTTGTAGAAGGAATGAGTTAGATAAAGATTTTCGTACCAGTAAATATCTAAAAGCATGTTACATATTAGACAAAAAGTAAAAGAAAATTTTGTGTGAATGGTTAAAAAGTCTAAAGTTTCCAGATGGATATATTTTAAACTTGGCAAGTTGTGTGGACATGAGAAAGCACAAATTATTTGGGATGAAAAGTCATAATTGTGATTTGTTTATGCAAAGGCTAATTCCAATTGCATTTCAAGAGTTGCTACCGAATAAGGTTGGGAAGCTATAACAGAATTAAGTTTGTTTTTCAAAAGCTTAACATCATCTGAAATCAAGTTAGTTAAAATGGAAAAACTAGAAAGGGGAATTCTAATAATCTCACATTAAAAGGGATTTTCCCTCTAAGCTTCTTTGATTGTATGACGCATCTACCTATGCATTTAGCACACGAGGCTAAACTTAGTAGTCTAGCTCAATATCGATGGATTTATCTGTTTAAGAGGTAATTATAGTAAATATTTAAACTAGATTTATAACATGTTTTAATCACAGAATTGTATATCAATAGCTATTTGAAATGTATGTACTTACATCGTTTGAAGAAAAATGTCAAAAACAAAGCTAGAGTTAAAGGTTCGATATGCAAATCTTATTTAGTGGAGGAAGCAAGTTCATTTTTTCACATTATTTTGAGCCGTATGTGTGCACAAGAGAAATAAAAGTTCCTTGAAATGACAATCAATAAGAAGAATGTTAACAGAGGAAGAAATAGAGGTTGCCTATGGTTACATTTTATTGAACTATCAAGAGGTTCAACCTTTCGTCTAGTAAGTTGAAGTTGATTTTCAAAGAAGTTAGTGTTGTTCACAACTAAAATACATAATAATGCCTTTAGATTATACAAGGAATGATTATATGAGCTAATGCCTAAAAAAACACAGGATGATATCAATAAAGAAGTTGAAAGACACTTTTCTCGACAGTTCGAGAAATGTATAAGTTTTCATTTACAATTACTGAGATGGTTGAATTATCATATCAAAGTGTTCAAATGATGTTATACTATTTAATATGATATTTTTTATAGGTGTCAAAAAATCCAATCGAGAATAAGTTCATATGTGATCTTGCGAAAGGACCTTTATGAACTATTAAATCCTATCAAGTGTATTTCATTAATGGATACAAATTTCATACAAAATATCATAGTCATAGCCTGGCAAAAGTAAATAGTAAGGTTTGCATACAGGGAGAATTGATGGATTATTACTTTGGTAAAATTATTTAGATACTTGAAATTGAATACCCTGTATTATCAATAAAGTGGAGTATGATATTTAAGTGTGACTGGTTTGATCCAACTCCTGATGTTGGTACAAAAGTACACAACTGATATAATTTAGTTGAAGTCAACTAACGAAGAAGGTTTAGACAATTTGAACCTTTCATATTGTCAATGCATGCGATCTAGGTGTATTTTGTCCATTTTCCTAGCTTATGACGAGATAAGTTAGTTTGGTTGGCCATTTGCAAAGTAAAATCTATAGGGGTTTTTAAATTACATGGAAAAGGAGAAAATAAGAGAATTGAAAGTGAAGCGTTTTAGGAAAATGCTTATGAAATAAATGCATGTGTTACATATGGCGAGAATGAACTTTTGAATGATCCAAATAATGAATATGTTGAAATTTTTACTAGAGAGGATGAGAAGGGTGAGAAATCTGAAGAGGAGCCTGAATTCAATTATAATTCTTCATAAAAAGAAGATGATGATGATTTTGATTTACAACTAAGTGATCATGATAGCTATTAATTTATGTTTGTAATAGAATATTATATGAATAAATATATTATTGCATCAATAATATATTGTTATATATTCAATTTTTATTGTTTTATTACTACAATATTCAATAAAATGTGAATTTCAGGTGAAAAATATGCCACTAAAGAGAAAACAGGATATGATGTAGCCAGGGGTAAGGTTACCACGATTTGAAGCCAGTTACTTTTCCAGATGAAGCATCACATTCTACAATTACCATAAAATTAGGTGTTGTACGTCCAGCTACTACTCATATAGATGAGACATCACCTTCTGTAACTACTGCTACTCCATCCAACAGCCCCACTACACCATCTAGTGCCTTACACTATCCACCACCCCTATACCGACAGAGATATTAAAGATAAACGTTGCGATGAAAGAAGCGACCTCCAACCCTGAGCTAAGGGAGTTAATGGAAGAACTTACATCACAATTGTCAATAATCTGTGAGTAAAAATACATGCATGATAACACCATAGGTTTATACTAAAGTTATAGGTTTTAATTTAAAAAAGATATAAAATTGCTTATATATTGGTTGGTTCCATCTAGAACGTGCTCAAGAAACATGACATCCAAGTTTAAGGAGAAGATTGATCTTGAGGGTTCTATATGGAAGAATATCTCTCAAATGACAAAGGATTTTATTATCAGGAGTTTGAGGTACAAAAAATATATTCTTTGTATTTTTTTCTAATTAATTTTATACATTAATTAGATAGTATGTTTTTCTTTTTTTATAAAGAATTTTTTAGGATTCCAAATTTAACGTGGTAATTTATAAAGTATGGGATAGGCAAGCTTGTACACGTTATAGAGACTTTTTTGGTACGATACACAAGATTGGTGTACGACCTCCTTAAATATCTGAAGAAATATGGAGTCGTTGGTAGCAGTATTGGACATCACCTGAGGCAATGTCCATTTCAAAGTGCAATTCTGCCAACAGAAGTGGAGGACCGAGGTGAGAGTCTTCCCGTACACTGTGGGAATCTATTACCCACCAAGAGCATGCAGAGAATCTTGTAAGGATCTATACTTTTCATTTATATTCTGATTTTTTACTTTGATGTATTTCAATTTAATTTGATGTGTAAACTTTGGAATGAAAATATATGTGTATTATGAATAATGATAATGTTATAAATGTTTGGTGCCATAAATGGCTATATTATTGAGTTACTTTATTTGTTCGATAGGGGGTGAATATCATAAAAATATATGAAACTCTGCTGAAATTTTTGAAAATTGTTGTTCACTTACAATATTTTATTCTAATGCAGGAAGTCTATGGGCAAGAAGCCTACACCCTGTCAGCTCTCTTTACACATGCATACTAAGAAGCATGATGATGTGACCTTCGTTAACACCCGATGTAAATAACTTAATATATGTGAACGCCCGATGTAGAGAACTTAATGTTGTAAAATTTATGCTTTAATATTAATTTTTAATAGTCATTCTTTATTAACATAAACATTACTTCCTAATAGGATCAAATAAAAGAAAGCATTCAATGAGAGTCTCAGCACTTTGAAACTGTTGATGAGAGTCAGGTATATCTTATGAAAAATAAAAAAAATTGGTGCATTTAGCTACAAAAATATGATATCTGTCGGTACATTTAGGATCAAATTTACCGACGGAATAAGAACATTCCTTCGGTAAATAATTTACCGATGGAAAAACTTACCATCGCTAAATTTTCTAGAAAAATTTTAACACCTTTTCTGTCACTAAATTTACTAATACGAAGCAACTTACTATCATTAAATGTTCTGATGAATTTTCAAAACTTTGTTTCTATTCCATTGGAAAAGTTACAAACAGACTTAAAAATTCATTTGTTATATGTAGCATCAGAAATAAAAATGTTCATCGGTAAATTACCGATGGAATATATGTATTCTTTTGCTAAAGATTACTGACGACTATTTCTCCAACAACTCGTGCGGTTGGTAATTTCTGTCAGTAAATTTGTTTGTCGACGGAAAACCTTCATATTTCGTCGATAATTTCTGCCACTAAACCCCCATTTTCTTATAGTGAAGGTTATCTATACCTCAATTTTAGACTCAACTGATTGATAGTCTAATTTATTCCTTAATTGGACCATTGGATCTAAAAGTTAAAAAATTATTATACTAATTTAAGAAAGTTTCCAACCCAATTGCACTTAATAATCCAACGTTATTTCCTTTTTTTACTTTATTCTTAATTATAAAAATAACATCCTACCAACCTAACCACCATAATTACTAAAATACTCTTAACTAATTAGAAGTCCTATTTACCCTCATTCACTTCAATTAATACCAAAAATACCCTTCTTCGAAAAAAATTCCAGATTTACCCTTTATTATTTGCATTTCCTATTTTACCCCTTAATGCAACTTAAAATTTTCAAAAATCATCTTCTTCATCCTCTCCTCTTCTCCTATCTCTTCTTTTCTCATTTTCCAACCACTTTTTCTTTAATTTTTTCTCTCTTTCCTTGACTTCAATTTGTCTTAAACAACCACAACACGTAATCCAATTATAAATAGTGTAGGGTGATCAAAATGTTAGATTAATTTAATAATCATAAAAGTATGGCCTATATTACTTGGGTTGATTCTAATATAAGGTGGGCCTAAGATAATGGTTATTGAGCTTGTAGAGAAAATTAGTCATTAAGGTTTTATTATAATAAATAAAAACCCTTCCCTCTTCACTCCTAATGTAAGCTAACAGTTATCAAAGAAATGTATGTTCATGTACCATTAACAAAGGAAGAAAGAAAAGCAAAAGGAGAGAGACGATAAAATTCTTTGCATAGAGAAGGTGTTTGCAATCAGAAAAGGATTAAAGATCTACCATTGTAGACAAATATTAAGCATAGATCAACGTCATCATTTCTTTTTCTCTCTGATAACTTGAATCGTAATTGAATGGGTTAAATTAATTGTGTTATAGATGATCTTGGGAAAATTCTAGACTTGAAATATTTTCAAGAATATTAAAGATTAAATTTATATGTGGTATCAGAGTAATATTATGACAATTTGATTTGTATTAAATTTAACCTTAGGATTCACGGTAGCTATTAATAGTACTTAAGGTTATAGAATGTAATCAAAATTATTTTATTGCTTCTGCTATACTCATGTGTACTTTGTTTTTGTTCAATTGATTACATGAATTGTTTACTGCAATTATTGAATATTATCGTTTTCTTGAATGAAGAATAGATATTATGTTGTTTGGGATTGACATTTTTTAGAAAGAGAAATAACATAGAGTACTGAAAATTGAAGAAATTAGCATATTAGAAAATTGATAGAAATATTATGCAAGACTTAGAGATATTAAGTCTACATCTCTGCTGAATTTATATGATATAACAGGCACTATAAGTAAATTGTTCTAGATAGGTGCCAAACAATGTTCCGGAATGTGTGTGCATCACATTGCATTAAACAGATGCTTGGTCCATCTTTTAATGTTATCTGTTATTAAAAAGTATATTGACCTTTACAAGTGTAAGGATTTTGACCAGTTAAGTTTTTGAAAGAACAAAAAGATGGAGAGAAGTTTTAGCCAAACTTGATGTGGCACTTTTGTGAATGTGCATGAGTGTGCAAAACAAAAGGTTAAAGAAAAGATTTCGTAATACCATAGAAAGACTTTTGGTTTTATGATTTGCTAATGTAAAGACGGACATGATGGATTTATAATAGGTCGAGCAAAGATTGGCTAGAATTCGCAATGATAAATAAGAATTTATAAAAAATTTCAATAATGGGCAACAACAAGGCATGTGTTGGATTGCATTCTCTAGAGTGGATAAGGATCGCTTATATAATTGCCAATAATAGGCATAATTAAGTTAAACTAAATTACAATGTCAGTAGAGGAATTTAGGTTTGACTAGGGAGCCTTTTCATAGGTCAAATTTAAAATCAAAAGGTTGAAGATGGTCAATTACATTTTGGTCCTTATAGTTTTTTGGACATTACAATCTAGTAATAAAATTACAATTTAGTCCCTAAAAGTTTTTGGACTTTACATAATGATCTTTCAACATTATAGTTAAATTCCCAAATTCATTAATACTTAATCAATTAAATGTTTACTTTATAGAAAGCTTGATATTCACCAAAATGACCTTGCTTAAAAAGATATTTAGACATTTAATCATGCATTCCTTCAATTGTTCATGTTATATAATACTAATAAATGACATAAAAGATGAACTAAAGAATTAAGATTATCAATTATAATGTTAGGAGATTGCCCTAAGGTGGATTATTGGTTATAATTAATAACATTAAAGAGGCTTATCGACATACTTGGTGAATATGTTTGCATATCCAAAGAAATCATGCATACTAACTTGAGTATGATTGAATGTCTATTAAAGTGTGTATATATAAATATATGTTATTATCATTATCATAGATTAAGGATATATATTTAAGTATTACCTAAATGTGAACTTAAATATATATATTAAATTTTATTATTGTCTAAATTTTTTAATTGTACTCAAAACATTAATGTGTGAGTTTGTATTACGTTTACAACTTCTAATAATTTGTTAGCTATGGGCAATTGTATGATCAAGTTTAATGGGCTAAACTAAGTTGATTGGTCTGAGAAAATTAAATTTTAGTTGGGTATTATGGATAAAGACTTGGCATTAGTTGTGGAGAAGCATGCAACCATTGCTAAGACTAGTACATAAGTCGAAAAGATATATTTTGAGGCTTGAGAAAAGTCTAATAGGCTGAGTCTAAATTTGATGCAATTGACAAATGTTGAAAATGTTAAGCCATCAATGCCTCATACTGAAAATGTAAGGGAATTCTTGTTGAAAATCAAATAGTACTTACAATCAGACATAGTTATGAAGTTTATTGTAGGAAGCTTGATAAGTGAATTAACTACCAAAAAGTTTGACTGGTCTCAACCTATTCATGATTATGTAATAGGCAAGTCAAAACTAGCTGCAAAGCTGAAATCAATGGGCATAGATATGAGTGAATCGTTCCTATTACAGTTCATTGTCAACTCACTACCTCCTGAATTTGGTCAGTTCCAAGTGAATTATAACACTCTTAAAGAGAAATGGAACTTTTAAGAAATAAAGGTCATGTTGCTGTAGGAGGAAGGGAGATTAAAGAAAATGAAGGAGCACTATATTCATCATAAAGTACATGAAGCTAGTAGTAGAAAGGGAAATCTAGGAAGGAAGAACAACAAGAAGGACAAAGCCCCAGTGAAGGTTAATGAGAGTTAAATCCATAAAGAGCAGTGTTGTTTCTTCTGTAAGAAAGCTGGTCATCTTAAGAAAGATTGCCCTAAGAGAAAGGCTTGGTTTGAAAACAAAGGTAAGTACCATATTTCAGTATATTTTGAATCAAACCTTATTAAGGTGCCTAATAATACCTGGTGATTAGGTTTAGATGCAACTACTTATGTGTCGCACATTATGTAGGGATTCTTTTTAATCCAAAATATAAACAAAACTGAAGAGTTCTTGTATATGACTAACATAATAAAGGCACAAGTAGAAGGGATTGGGACGTATAAATTAATCTTAGACACTTGTTATAGTCTAGATCTTGAAAAGTGTCTTTATGTTCCTGAATGTGCTGAAAATTTAGTTTCTGTTAGTAAGTTAGATAATATAGGTTTTAGTTTCAATGCTAGAAATGATGTTTTTTTTTGTATAAACGACAATACTATTATGGTTCTGGTACATTAATGGATGGTTTATAACATTTTAACCTTGATGTTAATTATTTTGAATCCCTATTTCATGTTGAACACAATATTGTTAATAAACTAGTGCATATAATGAACACTCTGCTTACTTGTGGCATCAAAGGTTAGGTCATATATCCAAAGAAAGGTGATGAGGTTAATAAAAAGTGAAATCTTACTTCAACTACATTTTACTAATTAGGATGTGTGTGTAGATTGCATTAAAGGCAACCAAACCAAACACACATCTAAGAATTTAGCCACAAGAATTACTGAGTTACTTGAATTATACACACTAATATATGTGGTCCTTTTCATGTTCCATCTTGGGTGGTGAAAAGTATTTTATCAACTTTATTAATGACTATTCATGTTGTTGTTATCTCTATTTAATGCATGAAAATTCTTAATTAATGGACATTTTTGAGGTGTTCATTAATGAGGTAAGAAGGTAGTTAGATAGAAAAGTGAAAGTAGTAAGGTCTGTTAGAGGTGGTGAATATTATGGTAAATAAGATGAGAATGGACAGTGTCTAGGTCTATTTGCAAAACTTCTTCAAAGTCAGGGTATTTGTGCAGAGTATACAATGCTCGATACACCAAAACAAAATGGTGTAGCTTAAAGGTATAATCGTACTCTTATAGATATATTTAAGAGTATGTTAAGTTACACTAATGTACCTTTATCTTTATGGATGTATGCATTAAAGATAGCTACATATCTACTTAATACAGTTCCTAGTAAAGCAATTCTTGTGACATCTTATGAATTTTGGACAGTTACGAAACCTAACTTGAGGTGCTCGTATGTTTAGGGTTTCCCAATAGAAATAAGGAGTTATAATCCTCATAAAAGGAAGCTTGATGCAAGAACCATTAGTGGTTACTTTATCGATTATCCAGAAAAGTCTAAAAGGTACATATTTTATTATCCTAGCCATGGTACAAGAAAAATTAAGCCTGGTAATGCTAGGTTTATTGACAATGGACAAATCAGTGGGAGTGGGGAACCACAAAAGGTGAATATTCAAGAGAATCAGGTGGAAAATCCTGTACCCAATGTCTCTTCTCAAGTTGTTGTTCCTCTTGTTGTATCATAATCACGTAACATATCGGAGCAACAAGTTAATATTTCAAACCCAGAAAAAAATAATGTCAATAATAAACTAGTAAATAATGTGAAAGTCCCAAATAATCAAGTGATACAATAAGAAATAGTATTAAAAGGGTCTATGAAGGAGAAAAGACCACCTATATCATATGATTATATGGTGTATTCACTTGAGCACGGGTGTTACTTGAGCATTGATAAGGATCTAATCTCATTTAAAGAAGCCATGAAATGTAATAATTCTAAAAAGTGGTTCAATGTTATGAGAGAAGAGTTAAAATCTATAAATGATAATCAAATCTGGGAACTAGTTGAGTTAACTGAAAGCTTAAAGCAAGTATGCTGTAAATTGGTCTTTAAAACCAAAAGAGACTCGAAAGGTAATATTAAAAGGTACAAAGCCAGACTTATAGCTAAAGATTATACTTAAAAGGATGGCATTGACTTTAAAGAGACATTCTCTTCAGTTTTGAAGGACTCTTTAATAATTGTTATGGCATTGGTAACACGTTATGATTTAGAGCTTCACCAAATAGATGTAAAGACCACTTTTCCAAATGGTGACTTAGAAGAAGAAGATTATATGACCATCCAGAAGTTTTTGTGACTGCAGAAAAGGAAAATATGGTGTGTAAATTAAAGAAGTCGATTTATGGTATGATATAAGCTTCCCCATATTGGTATCTTAAGTTTAATGATACCATTTCCTCATATGGTTTTGTAAAGAACAATGTTGATAGATGTATCTATATGAAGCTCAGTAGGAGCAAGTTCATTATTTTGTACTATATGTTGATGATATTCTTTTGGATGCTAATGATTTGGGCTTGTTACATAATGTAAAGAAATTTCTCTCTAATAATTTTGAAATGAAAGATATGGCTGAGGCATCTTATGTGATTGGAATAGAAATATTTTGTGACAAAACACAAGGATTGTTAGGGTTCTCTCAAAAAGGATATATCAATAAAGTATTGGAGAGATTTAGGATGAAAGAATGCTCAACAGGGGTAGTTCCAATTCAAAAGGGGGATAAATTTAATGAAAAGCATTGTCCCAAGAATGATTTGGAATGAAAAGAAATGTAATATATTCCCTATGTATCTATAGTTGGGAGTTAGATATATATTCAGACTTGTACACGGTAGGATATCAGTTTTGCTGTTAGAATGTTAGGCCGATATCAAAGTAATCCCAGATTGAACCACTAGAAAGCTGCAAAGAAAGTTCTTAGGTGTTTACAAGGCACCAAAGATTACATTCTCACATACAGGAAATCAGATCACTTAAAAGTGATTGGTTATTTAGATTCATGCTATGTCAGTTATGTAGACTCAATGAAATCTACCTTCGGTTATTTATTCCAACTAGCAGGAGGGGCGCAATTTTTTGAAAGAGTGGAAAATAGCCCATTATTGCTACTTCCACTATGGAGGGTGAATTTGTGGCGTGCTTAGAGGCCACTATTCAAGCGTTATGGTTGTGGAACTTTTTCTTAAGGCCAGGTATTGTCGATAGTATAACTAGACCGTTAAGAATTTATTATGATAATTCCGCAGCTGTTTTCTTCTCTAAAAATGAAAAGTATTCTAAGGGTGCTAAACACATAGAATTGAAATACTTATCAGTTAAAGAAAAAGTGCAAAAACATAAAGTGCCAATTGAGAATATTGGAACTTATGTAACGGTAGCATATTTGTTAACTAAAGGATTACCACCTAAAACTTTTACTGGACATATTGAAAGGATTAGCATTATAGGTAAGCCTTTGTTAGTATGAGATCATTTTATGCATATACATATGTTTGGATATTTTCCATTATTGTTTTGACACTTATGAATTAAATTAAAGTTATGTTTTTTTCTTATTTGTTAGTTGTCACATTATGTTACGAGCACGCGTTGCTTTATTGTGATGACAAATTATGTTTTAAGAAAACATTAAAGTTGAGAGTTACAGTATCTCTTAATTATAGTTAATTTGAGTTGAGTTAATTATTTGATACTAGGAAGGAATAATGTCGTTAGATATCGCCATAATCCTATCATTTCCGTTTATTTAACTTTGATGGCTTAATAGATTCAATATATGGTGCACACTTGTATTGTTGGATTATCAAGTCGTATTGGGAGATTGTGAGATTAATTTAATAATCATAAAAGTGTGCCCTATATTACTTGGGTTGACTGTAATATAAGGTGGGCCCAAGGTAATGGTTATTAGGCTTGTAGAAAAAATTAGAGTCATTAGGGTTTTATTATAATAAATAAAAACCCGTCCCTCTTCCTTCCTAATGTAAGTTAATAGTTATCAAAGAAACGTACATTCTCGTAACATTAAAACAAGAATGAAGTAAAGCAAAATGAGAGAGAGGATAAAATTCGTTGCACAAAGAATGTGTTTGCAATTAGAAAAGGATTAAAGATTTACCATTGTAGACACATATTAAGCATGAATCAAGGTTAATATTTTTCTTTTTCTCTCTTATAGCAAGAATCCTAATTGAATGGGTTGAATCAGTTATGTTATATATGATATTGGGAGAATTCTAGACTTGAAATATTGGCAAGAATATTAAAGATTAAATTTACACAAAAATCACAAAAAATAGACATAAAATAGTAGCTAGAAATTTCACTATGTTTTAAGAGATTTTGGGGTTGTCAATCTCCACAACTTCCTTCCAATTTTTTGCAAAACAAGCACAATGAGGGAACTTATGAGAGAAGTATCACATGCAGGGGAAAGAATGGTGCATTTAGACACACTTAGCAGTTGGAAAATGAAGAGAAAGATGAAAAAGAAGAGCTATTTTTGTTGGTGTTCTCTTCATTTTCTAGTTGCTAGCCTTTTATATATGTTTTATGGTTTATGGAGTGGGTTACTTTTATTTTGTGAGTTTTACATTAAATCTTTCTTCAAAGTTGACAAAAGCCTAAAAAGTTTCTCTTGAATTTAAAAATAATGACAGATTATACCTTTTTGTTTAAAATATAGTCACTTCCATTGTATCATAGAAAGAATATCCTTATCTTTTAATTTTATCACTTGATAATTCATAATTTTCCAATCTCACTGCGTCACGTTCAAAGTAGAAATAGGTTGAAATAATTCAAGTTTGATAAATTAGCCTTCTTTTTGTTTGAAATTTACAATTTATAATAATAATAAGCAACTTAAAGATCAAAACTGACATAAATTAACATTTCTTCTGATGGATATTGTAACATATTTTAATGTTATGACATTAAATAATTTTTAAGTCCAATTATGATAGCTTTGAAATTAAAAAGCATAAAGTATGTTCGAATGAAACCATAATTCAGGTTGTTTACACGTTTTAATCACTTAAAATTTAATACTATTTCATTTTATCATTATTAAGATTAGATGCTAAAAGATTAAAAGCTAAACATAGTGCCTTGGTCTTTCGATATTATAATTTTTAATACATGCGTCAAAAATGTTAGGTCTCAATCAAGTTGAAAGCCAGTAGCCCTTCAAACTTCTGTATGATCAGATTAAATATACAGATAGATTGTACTTCAATAAGGGAAAGTAGGGAAAACAATAATAAACTTTGTCCTTTAGGTATTATCAATTTTATGTTACTCTTATTTTATAATATAATAATATTCATCTTCACATGTGTTTATTTTTATATGTTTATTATATGTTTATATTGGTTATGCCAGGCTTACAGATACCGTTTTGTACCGGCTGGACAATACCATACAAGTCGGTAACTGAAATGGTATCCTTGCTTACGGTACCAGTTGAAATAGCCGATACCGACCGGTACTCACAATATCAGAAAATACCGGGCCAGTGTTGTGAAATGTCAAATTTTGGAGGACCAAATTGAAAAAAATAAACCCTAAATAGCCCCGTCCCCTGACTCCTTTCCTCTACTGCGTCTTCTTATTTTGATAATTCGCTCCTCTCTTTGTCTGTGTCTGTTGTCGCACTCCACTCTCCTCTCCTCTCGTCGTCAACGGTGGTCAACGGTCATGATCCAGACTCCAACAGTTCTCTTCGTTGCCTGTCGCGTCCCTCTCCGTCACCTGTTGCCTGTTGTAAGCCGCAAGTTGCAACATCAGTCGTCCTCCTCCCTCTCTATCACTTGTCGCTCTCCTGTTCCTCTCCATCGCAACATCAGCATTCAGATTTGGGAATAATACCCAGATCTCATCGTCTAACTGATTATCGACTGTGTTTCTGTTAGTTTGACTTTGGCTTTGGCTTTGGCTTTGGGCTTTGGGTGTGTTTTTATTATTGAATTTCTATTAGAATTATTATGTTAATTGTTTGAGTTGTGAAGGATTGTTTAGATTGTGATAAATTTTTGGTGGATTGTTTGTCGATGGTTGGAGAAAATAATGGATTGTCTATGGATTCTTTATCGATGGAGTTGGAATGTTGAATTGGATTTGAAGGTTGTAATGTGTGGGTTGGTTTTTGGTTTTGGTTATGAAAAATTGTTTAATTCGTATGTTATGTTGATCACTTGATTGTTTGTGGTTGGTTTGAAAGTGGTTGGTTCGGAATTTTGGACTGTGGAATAATCGATTGATAATGAAAATATGAAATGAAAAGTGAAAACCGTATTTGTTGCTTTGGTTCATGAAAGGTATATTGCAATGTGGTTAATTGTAATGGTTTGGTTCATTTGTATTTGAAGTTTGAGCTTTGTAACAAACAAAATTTGTTAACTAAATTTGAAAATAAAAACAGAATTAAAAATAACAATAAAAAATTAAGAAGATCCAATCCATAATATCCATTCATGGCTTATGTTTTACTAAATGGCATCATATTCATAAGAAGATCCATTCATGCTATCCTAAATGACATGTAGCTGCTAAATGGCATGTAGTTGTAGCCTGTAAGTGCAATTACATTATCATTATTTGAGGAAAAGATAATTTGTTTAAATATATACAAAAAAAACTAAATTGAAATTGGTTAAATGGCATCATATTCATATAGAAAAACAACAATTACAATTGATTACTTTAGATATACCTAAAGTTTGAGTTATTAAATTTTAGATTAAATTAATTTTTTACTATTTGTTTAAGAAGTCATAATTAATTGCAATGTTTAAGGTGTATACTAGTTTTTAAATTTCAATTTAATTCTAATAATCTTATCCAAATTTACAGTGGAATATTTTATTATCCCTAATCTTCTTAATTCATCTTGATTATTGTAAGAGGACAATTAGTAAAAAAACTATGTGGCAATGGTTTGGGAGCTTCTTTACATATCATTGCTAATTTTGTTGATAAAACTACTAAAGAATTAATTTCTTACAAAACTAACATCTTCATATTTTTGTTACAGATAAATGGAAAGAATTTCAACTACTCCTGATCAAACTTCAAGAGGAAGGTATAATGATCTAGCTTGGGCTTATACTGCATTGGTCCCAGGTATGAGGAATCATACAATTTGCTTGTTTTGTAACAAGCATTTGAAAGGTGGAGGAATCACCCGATTGAAGAAGCATTTAGCTGGGGTTAAAAAAGATGTAGAACCTGTAAAAAAATTAAGCCATAATGTGAAGTAGCAAATAAAAACATTGCTTGATGAATATCAACATGAGAGAGATAGAAGGGAAAGGTTGAATTTTGAAATTGGTAGTGAAAGTTCGTTTTCTAGTTTCCACGGTAATTATGGAAATGTTAAAGGTGGTAGTGGTAGTGGTGATAGTGATACTAGTAGTGTTTCATCTTAGGCCCAAGAAAATGTATCTGAACCTGATGTGAGGAAGAGAAGAAGGCAGGTGACTAGTTTCTTTGCACCATGAACAACTCCTAGAGCTCAACCTTCAATTTGTAGTGCAATGCAATCAAGAGATATGGCTCATAATGTCTATATGGTAGTAGCTAGATAGTGGTATGATACAGGTTCATCATTCAATGCTTATCAATTTTATTATTATCAACCTATGATGGATACAATAGCCTCTTATGGTCTGGGATATAAAGGTCCTTCGATTGATAACTTAAGAGGTAAACTTTTGAGTTGTTTTGTTTTTGAAATTAGAATTTATTTGGCTGAAAGAAGAGTAAATGGGAGTACTTATGGATGTTCAATCATGTGTGATGGTTGGACAAACAGAAAACAAGAGCCTATTATAAATTTTTTGGTTTATTCTACAAATGGCTCTATGTTTTTAAAATCTATTGATGCATCTGGCCTTATTAGAAATACTGAGACTTTGTTTGGAATATTTGATGAAGTTGTGAACAAAGTTAGGCCAGAAAACATTGTTCAGTTTATTACTGACAATGATTCTGCTTAAAAAGTGGCAGGAAAAAGGTTACAGAATACGTATAATTCTTTTTTTGGATTTCTTGCGTTGCATATTGCATTGACCTAATGCTGGAGAATATAGGAGATCTTAGGTATTTTCTTATTATTGATGGGACTATGCAGAAAGCTAAAAAGGTGACAAAGTTTATTTATAATCGTGCATGGGTATTGAATTTGATGAAAAAGGAATTTACCAATGGTAAGAATTTGTGTCGTCCTGCTGTGACAAGATTTGCAACAAATTTCTAATCACTTCAGTCTTTTGTTTTGATGAAGAAAGAGTTAAGACAAATGTTTACAAGTGATAAGTGGATTGCACCTCAGGATGCTAGGTCTAATGTTGGAGTGGAGGTTTGTAATATTATACTGGAAGATAGAGAATTTTGGTCTTAATGTCAATTTGTTATCCAAGTTTGTGAGCCTTTGGTGAAGGTACTTCGGTTGGCTGATAGTGAAGAAAAGCCAACTATGGGTTACATTTTTTATGCCATGGAGAAAACGACAGAAGCAATCAAGGCCAATCTGAAAGATAGGCCTTCTTTGTGCATACCATATCTTTCAATCACTAATGAGAGAAGGGAAAGAAAACTTTCTTCTCCGTTGTTTGCAGCTGAGGCATTTTTGAATCCTAGTGTTTATTTTAGACTGGATCTTAGTAAGCAAGCTGAAGTTAATAGAGGAATGCTTTTAACTATTACAATAATAGTTAACATTAACGCGATGCAAGATCTGTTAAGCTCACCAATGGAGCTTTATAAGTTGTATTATGGGGATTTTGGAATGTCGATTACCATTCGCCAAAGAGAGAAACTTTCTCTAGGTATTAGTTACTTCTTTTCTATTATTTGTTGAAAATTAATTATCACTTTATTTTGTTTATAATGCCACTTTTGTTATCTTATAACTTATAGTTTCTTGGTGGGATCAATTCGAAAATGTTGTTCCAGAATTAAAAAGGTTTGCAATTTAGATTTTAAGTCAATGCATGAGTGCAACAGGTTGTGAACGAAACTAGAGCACATTTGAATATATCCACTCCAAAAAAAGGGAAAGATTGGAGCATAAGAGGTTCAATGACTTGGTTTTTATTTGATATAATTTAAAGCTTCGGAAAAAGTATGTTATTATCATTATTTATTTCGATAGAATTTCTTATAATTTTCTAATAATTAAATTATATCCCTTTTGTGATTGTTGGAAATATGAATTGTTGGGAATTGTTGAAGTTAGAAATTGTTTTATGAATGTTTTGTAATTGTTAGAAATGTTAATTATTGGGAATTGATGAAATTGGAAATTGTTTTATGAATGTTTTGTGATTGTTAGAAATGTTAATTGTTGGGAATTGTTAGAATTGGAAATTGTTTTATGAATGTTTTGTGATTGTTGAAAATGTGAATTGTTGGAATTGGAAATTATTTTATGAATATTTTGTGATTGTTGGAAATGTGAATTATTGGGAATTGTTGGAATAGGAAATTGTCATATGAATTTTTTGTGATTGTTGGAAATGTGAATTGTTGGGAATTGTTGGAATAGGAAATTGTTTTATGAATATTTTGTGATTGTTGGAAATTTGAATTGTTGGGAATTGTTGTAATTGGAAATTGTTTTATGTCTGTTTGGAAATGTGAATTGTTGAGAATTGGAAATTGTTTTATGAATGTTTTGTGATTGTTGGAAATGTGTATTGTTGAGAATTATTAGAATTGGAAATTATTTTATGAATGTCTTGTAGTTGTTGGAAATGTGAATTATTGAGAATTGTTGGAATTGGAAATTGCGTTATGCATGTTTTGAGATTGTTAGAAATGTGAGTTTTAGGAATTGTCGGAAAATGTATGTTATTATCATTATTATTTTCGATATAATTTCTTATAATTTTTTAATAATTAAATTTTATTGTTTACTAGGAGTCTTAATAGTATAAGTAGTTCAACTGATCCAATTTCTATTGATAACATCTATTTTTCAGCGGATTAGGTTTTTGAAGAACCGAATTTTGTAGATGTCAATGACTCGGAAGATAATCTTCAATAGGAAAGAATTGACATGTCATTTAGTGCATTAAATTTGAATGATAATGATAATGAAGCTCCTTTCAATGATGGAGATTTTTTACCAAATGATAATTGGAGTCAATGCAGTTACAGCAGGTATCCTCCCATTGAGGATTGAATTTCGTTCCAAATTATTTTTACCTCTTCTTTTATTTTTATTTATATTTGATGTTTATTAGTTTATGTTAAATTCTACATATGTGATGTAACTGTAAATGTTTTTATTTCAGGTTTATGTTCAACTTCATTGTTTCCTCGTCATGATGAAATTGTAACAGTTAAGGATATTTATTGTTCTTTTATTATATGTTTTGATGTAATTATTATTTATTAAAATAATGAAATTGTATTATTGTAATATTTTAAATACTTTGTATTATTCTTATTTTTATATTTGTATTATGATGATTGTCTTTTTCATATTAATTGTGGTTATTATTTATATGTGAAATATTTAAAAATTATTATTATTTCATATTAAATTATTAGCTGTGATTATTATTTATTATTATGATTTTTAGAAACAGAGTTAATGTAAAATTATAAAGTATACAGTATATAATTGTATAATATACTAATGGACTATTTTAAAAATTTTATAAAATTTTAGGAACTATTTTATAAATTTAAAAAATTACTTGAAATGATATCCAGTATTGACCGATTCTAATAAAATAATGTATTAAAACTCAATTTAATACCAAATCTAATATGATATTTGCAGCTTTGGGTTATACCCTTTTACAAGCGTAGCCCCGGTTGCTTGAAACATGATTACAACGCCGCATGGTTGATAAGGAGTCATAACTAAGACATAAACTAAACTGCCAGTGAACAGTTGATTGAGCACCATAACAAGGCGAGGATAAATTAGCTGGATCTAATCACGGGAGGGTGCTTTCCTTTTCAATAACTCATCCCAACGCGAGGATTAATGGGCCAGATCTAATCACGTGCTCTGTGCTTGCTATACATATGTATCATAATTTGAGCCGAAATCCAAGATTCTTAACAGAGATGTCATCATCAGGTGCTACTGTGACGGTTGTTTTACTGGCCAGCTAGTTTTGTCGGTGTGAACTAGTGGAAGCATGTGGAGTTCGTGGAGACCTATTACGATCATGTGGGTGGTGCTTTCCTTTTCAATAACTCATCCCAACGCGAGGATTAATCGGCCAGATCTAATCACGTGCTCCGTGCTTGCTGTATATATGTTTCATAATTTGAGCCGAAATCCAAGATTCTTAAGAGAGATGTGATCATCAGGTGCTATTGTGACGGTTGTTTTACTGGCCAGCTAGTTTTGTCGGTGTGAACTAGTGGAAGCACGTGGAGTTCGTGGAGACCCATTACGATCATGTGGGTAGTTTATCAGTCTTACTTCCTTTTCCCTTTTCCTTGGCAGTGCAATGAAATCAGGTAATAACAAATTAACTCTTAGTGTTACTCTTGAACATTTATTTATTTAATAAATGAGATTAAAAAATTAAATAAATAGATGTTTACAAAATAAAGTAAGTATAAAATAATAAAAGAAAATAATTTAAACCCATAAATTTAATAAGCATGTTGTTCGTATTTGATCTATGCATGTCGAATCCATCTTATCAACCCAATTGACTAGGGATGAAAAGTTCTTACTACTTTATATGTCAGTTATATGGGCCATCTACTCAAAGACTCATGGCGCTTCACTCCATATTCTAACAAGGATGGACTGGAAGGATGCGTATTAACTTGTAAATTTAGTCATTAGTTTATACTTTATATTTAACTTGATAAAGAAAAAATTAGAAAATTTTACCTCTTATCATTACTGATGTTGTGCAAATATATTTTCTGCCTTTGACACACTAAATTCTATCAAATTCTCTAATCTCGTTTTAGATGATATATGTGTGTGAGTAGATGAGATTGGGCTTTAGTATCCCAAGCTGTCCTTATATAAGGGAGTTTTCATCAAACTCGCCATATAACTCTAAAAAACAACTACCTCAACTCCTGGTAACATTACTAATACTTCGGTTAACGTTATTAAGCTTTAGTATAACTGTTAGATCATTCTTACATTTTTTCACTTAGTTCAGCGGTCAACTTGGCAATTGTAACTAATTACTGCTACCAGATATATGTTAAATGTATATATTTTATTTTTATTTTAGTATATTTTTAAATTAGCATTTTTTATTATTTTGAATTCAAACACTAGTTAGATAATGTTATAGATAAAATAGAATTCTATCTTATATAGGAGTTAATTTATTGAAGGATTATGTGTCTTACGTGGATGAAGAGTTAAAGGGTATTATCGTATTTTTCACTGAGTGTATGAAGGGTTTTCTGCTGAAAAATACGTGGGTTTTTTTTGGTGAATTATAGACATTAGACTGGTGGCCTATTTTGTGAGTGTGTGTGCAGTGTGCGTATGAAGAGTAGTGTGAGTTTTGTGTGCAGCTTTGAAAAATACATGGGATTTATGGCTTATGGTTTGTGAGTGCAGTGGGTGTGAGTGTCCTGGAGTTTGCGTGTTCTGCTGTTGAGTTTATTTTGATATTATGCGTTGAAGTAATCTACGACTAATGGGTGTGTGAGTTGTCTGTGTGTTTAGTGCAGTGGATGTCAGTGAGAATATATATTTAGGGTTGAATAGGTGGAGTGTGTGCATGTCCTTTGGTGGGAGCATCGAAGGAAATTGTTCACAAACCATCAGATGCGTAAGTGTAGGTGAAAGACTGATATTAAAGAATTAATTGAAGGGTTGTGATTGGAGTTGTTGTGTTGAAAATAATATTATGGCTAATCTGTGAGTGTGTAATGCATGAGTGCTCAAAAGGAGTGTGTGATTTTGGTGCTGGGTTTTCTGATTTGGTATTGAATGCTGAAGTAACACACGACTAGAAAGGTAACTGTTCTTGCGTATTGTTTCAGCTGGTCGACAATTGTTTAGATTTATTTCGGAAAGCTAATAATAGAGAAGATTCTTTTATCTCAAGTATATTGTTGTTCTTTTATCAATTGATTAATCACTTGAGTTATTTTTATTAATTGTCTTTCATTAAGTTGTTTAGAAAAATCCTCTTACGAGGTTAACATGAGTCGTTCGTGTTATTAGATGTGAAAAACTTTCAGGGGAAATCAAGTTGAGAGATAGTGTCAAAGGGTGAGTGGTGTCGGCTCAATAAGGTGTTGGGTAAATCTGTTGTACTTAAGTGAAAGAATTAATCTAGGTAAGGGCCTCGCAGATGTAAGCAAGGAGTGTCTAACTGCGTCAACAAATTTTTGGTGTCGTCAGTTATTTTTCTTTTGATTGATTTTTGCTTTTACTTATAGCAGAGACAATTTCTTAAAATCGGACAGTTTGCGAAACCATCAACCTATACAAATTTTCAATTGGTATCAGAGTGAGGTCACTGATTCAGAACTTGGCAGCAAGTTGGTGCAGATTCTAGTTTCGCGAATATGGCTATTAGACAGGGAGCATTGATTACCAGACCACCGCTATTAGATGGATCTAACTATTCTGTATGGAAAGCACGTATGAGAGTCTTCATCCAAGCCAAGGGCACAAAATCTTGGCACTCGTTAATACATGGGTGGACGTATCCGATGACTACTGATGACAAAGGAGAGGCAGTTCGAAAAGATCTGGCTGATTAGACAAGAGCCGAAGAAGAAAGTGTGCTTGGAAATTCACAAGCAATGCATGCAATTTTTAGTGCTGTTGATGAAGGAGGTTTTTCAATTATATCAACATATGAATCGGCCAAAGAAGAGTGGGATGCCTTTCAGACTATTTATGAAGGATCCAAATCGGTGAGAGCGTCAAAATTACAGATGTTGGTTGTGAGGCTTGAAGAATTGAAGATGGATGAGAATGAGACCATTGGGGACTTTTATGAAAGATTGCGAGATATAGAAAATCAAGCACATTAACTCGGAAAAAAATATTCCGATCTAAAGCTTGTCCAGAAGATGCTGAGATTGTTGCCTCTAAGATTTATTCCTAAAATTGCAGCAATAGAGGAGGCTCACGACATCAATGATTAGTTATTGGAGTAGGTAATTGGAATTTTACTAATTTCGAGATGAATCTTTTAAGAGACAAGCAAGAAAGAAGCAAAGGACTGACGTTACAGGTTGAGATTGGAAAAGGCATGAATGATGCAGAAGAGGAATCTTATGAAAATGAAGACTTGGTACTACTCACACGGAACTTTGGTAAATAGCTAAAAAGAATGAAAAAGGACAAACCCGAATTTAAACAATATGGGGGGAATTCATCAAATATTAATTTAAAGCAACAAGTCAAAGCTCAAAAGGGTGAACGAAAACTAAAGAGAATCCAGTGTCATGAGCGTCAAGGCTTTGGGCACTTTCAAGTCGAATGTGCAAATACTTTGAAGAAAAGAAAAGAAAAATCCTTTACTAGCACTTAGAGTAAGAATGATTCTGAGAGTGAATATGGTAGTGAAAAAGAAATTGCTAATAATGCTGCATTAGTTGCTTTGTACAGCAAAAGTTCAGTTACTTGCTTAACAGTAACTGAGAAGGAAGTAACTGAAGATGAAAAAGGGAGAAACTCAAAAAATCTCCAGAAAAACGTAAACAACTCAGCTCAAGACATAATATTTGATTATGACAGGGATGAAAGTGGCCTGGATCATAGAAAGGAGAATATTTATGAGGCTTATAAAGCTATGTATGAAAAATAGGTGAATACGTGTAGAAAGAATGAAAGATTGAAGGAAAACAATCTCTCCATAAAGAATACTATCTAAGGGTTAAAAGAGAAATTGAGATTGGCATTAGATGAGCTTGGTGAAGCTAGAATGAGATTAGTAAGTACCAAAAAGAGTTAGAGAATGTTGAATGGTGGCACAGAAAAACTAGAAAAGTTCAAAGAAATCGGTTAAGTGAAAGGGGATCTTCAAGGCTTTGGTTATACGGGAGAGTGCTCTAAGGTGAATGAGGAGAAGAATGATATGTCCAAATCTGTCCAAGTAGAATCGAGAAAGACACGAAGATTCCTACCCACGTGTCACTTTTGCGGAGTTATTGGGCATATAAGACCAAGATGTTATCAGTTACTACAGATGTTGTCTGAAAGAAGACAAAGTCAGATAATTCTACATTCCTCACAAAATTTTCAACATCAGCTCTCAGTACCGAAATCCACTTGGGTGAAAAAGAGTGAATTGCGAGCTCTCGTGGTCCTTAAATCGATGAAAGCAGCTTTGTAAAATAGTTGGTACTTTGATAATGGATGTTCATGGCATATGATAGGGGAAAAGAATTACTTAACAGATTATCAGAGTTATGGGATGGTCATGTGACCTTTGGAGATGGAAAGAAGGCTTCAGTGATTGGTAGAGGAACACTATGTGTGGAAGGTTTCCCTCCCTTCAAGAACGTGCTTTATGTTGATGGATTGAAAGCAAATCTGGTGAGTATAATCCAACTCTGTGATGATAGTTTGTTAGTTAAATTTACAAGTGATAAATGCAAGGTACTAAATGAGCAAGGAGAATGTCTCGTTAGTGGCAAACGATCAGCCAACAATTGCTACATGTTGTAGGTCATGAATACTTGTAAATCAGCCACACATGATAATGACATCAATTTATGGCATCAAAAGCTTAGACACGCAAATTTTGATCTCATTAGCAAGTTGACAAAATTGGAAGCTATGAAGGGTCTAACCAAAATGAAAAAAGAAGGGATGTCAATTTGTAGTGCATGTCAGATGGGTAAATAAATTAGAATGCCACATAAAAAGGTTAGGCATGTTACCTCTTCACGCATAATTGAACTTATTCACATGGATTTGGTTGGTCTAACATAACATGATAGCATTGGTGGAATGAGATATTTTTTAACTTGTGTTGATGATTATTCAAGATATACTTGGGTATCATTTTTGAAAGAAAAATTAGATGTTTTCAAGGCTTTTAGAAGCCTATATGTGTAGGTCATGAATCTAAAAAATATGACTATATTGAGAATTCGATCAGATTACGGAAGAGAATTTGAGAATACAAGCTTTAATGACTTTTGTGAAGAGTATGGTATCGTATAGGAATTTTCAATACCTAAAACTCCATAACAAAATGGAGTTGCTGAAAGAAAAAATAGAACACTTTAAGAAATGGCCAGATCTGTACAAAATGGAAGTAAACTATCTATTCAATTTCGGGTTGAAGTAGTTAATACAGCTTGCTATATATGTAACAGAGTTTATCTTCGAAGTATCTTGAACAAGACATCCTATGAACTCTGGAAGGGAGAGAAACCCGACGTGAGTTACTTTCATGTATTTGGAAGTAAGTGCTATATTCTTAGAGATCAGTAACAGCTTGGAAAATTCGAGAGCAAAAGTGATGAAGGGATTTTTATTGGTTATTCAACACACAATAAAGCTTACTAAGTGTATAACCAAAGAACCAAGAAAGTGTTAGAGTCCATAAATGTTGTGATAGATGATGTATCTTTGTTAAATAGTCAAATGGAAGAAGAAAGTCTACACAACCGACCCTCTGAATCAGCTCAAACAAGCAATGAAAAAAGATTTAAAAATGCTTAGACTCGCAGTTAGTTGCTGAGGAAACAGCTGCATAAATTAAAGAACTGTCAGTTACTTCAGATGATGAATTAACCAAAATACTAGATGCAAAAAATATCCCTTTACATGTTCAAAACTCGAGGGAAACTGACTTGAACCATGATTCTCCCCCTTGAATCAGAAGAAATCATCCAGTAGAAAACGTTTTGGAGAAATTAATGAAAGAAGAAAAACAAGGAAAAGGAAAAAGGTTGATTATCGAGAACTTGCGGGATATTTATGCTTCACATCTTCTTTGGAGCCAAATAACTTTAAAGAGGCTCTATAAGATGAGTTCTGGACAGCAGCTATGCAAGATGAATTGGTTCAATTTGCATGAAATGATGTATGGGAATTAGTGCCAAGATCATTGGATACCAATGTGATTAGAACAAAAAGGGTATTTCAGAATAAAACAGATGAAAAGGGCAATGTAACCAAAAATGAAGCAAGGTTAGTAGCTCAGGGATATTCTCAGGTGGAAGGAATAGAATTCGACGAAACTTTTGCACCATTGGCACGATTCGAGTCTATACGACTATTATTGGGCATAGCATGTGTAAAGAGATTTAAGCTTTATCAGATGGATGTAAAGAGTGCATTTTTAAACGGATTTATTCAAGAAGAAGTGTATGTCGAGCAACCAAAAGGATTTGTCGATTCAACTCATGCAGATCACGTCTTTAACTTGAAGAAAGCTCTTTACGGTCTCAAACAAGCACTAAGATCTTGGTATGAAAGACTTACACAATTTCTCTTTAGACATGGATATAAACGAGGTAGCGTCGACAAAACTTTTTTTTGAAATTGCGTCGACAAAACTTTGTTTATTAAAAAGTTCAAATCTGATTTTGTGATTGCTCAGATCTATGTTGATGATATTGTATTTGGTGCTGCACATTCAATGATGGTAGATGAATTTGTTGAACTGATGACATCCGAATTTGAAATGATTATAGTAGGTGAACTGAATTTATTTTTGGGTTTGCAAGTTAAACAAGTGAAGGATAAAATTTTTATATCACAAACCAAATATGCCAAAAGTTTAATCAAAAAGTTTATCCTTGAGAATGCCAGACATGCGAGAACACCTATAAGTGCTTCAACAAAACTGAACAGAGATGAAAATGGAAAAAGTGTTAATGATAGTCTATATCGGATTATGATTAGAGCTTATTATACTTGACTGTAGGTAGGCCAGATATCAACTTTAGCGTTGGTGTATGGGCTTGCTATCAAGCCAACCCAAAAGAAACACATCTGACAGCGGTAACAAGGATTATTAGGTATGTAAGCGAAACATTTGATTTTGGGATATGGTATTCATCTGACTCAACATCTTATCTAGCTAGAAATAGTGATGCGGATTAGGCTGGAAACTTAGACGATCGGAAAAGCACTTTAGGAGGTTGTTTCTTCCTAGGAAACAATTTGATCTCTTGGTACAACAAGAAGCAGAATTCAATTCCACTATCAACAGCCGAAGCAGAGTATATCACAGCAGGCAATTGTTGTTTATAACTTCTTTAGATGAAACAAATGTTAGAAGATTATGGGATTGATCAGAATGTGTTAACCATCTTATGTGATAACAAAAGTGCCATTGACATCTCTAAGAATCCAGTTCAACATTCACAAACGAAACACATTGATCTCCGATACCATTTTATTTGAGAGCTTGTGGAGAACGAAATAGTCACTTTGTCGCATGTATCTACGGAGAAGCAGTTAGTAGACATCTTTACAAAACCTCTTGACGCAGTACGATTTGAACTTCTTCGGGGGGCTTTGGGTATTTGTGCTCTACATTTTTTATGTTTTTAAATAAAAAAAGAAAAAAAGAAAATATTCAAAAAAAAGGATACGTTGCGTTTTGCTAAAGGATTTAAAATCCCTACAGCAACGCTTCTTTTTATCATTGCCTCCCATATTTTTGCCTTTGCTGCCTGCAGCTCCTTGTTCTCTCAACTTACATCTGCGTCTCCTCTTCTCCTTGCCAACACTTAGGAAAACAATTCCTCACGAAGATTGAAGACAGTGGAATTCTCTTGCTCATCTTCTGCTCTCTTTACATTTAAAGCCATCTTTCCAGTGGCCTTTCATATTGCTTCTCTCACGTTCAAGTTTGTCTTATTTATGGAATTTGATTGGGTTTGCTCAAGATACCCACATAATTGAAATTGATTTTGCTTTCACCTAGGAGTCAGAACTTCCATGATTTTCGTGAACCTCCATTGAAGATTTACATTTATCTCTGTGTTGTCTTTCTTTCAAGATTGGCTGGGTTGTATGCATTGTATTATTTTGACTGGGTTTGATGGTACTGTGTTGTGGTAATTTGTTAAAATTAGATGGGTTATTTGTTATTTCTGGAAAGTATGGAAAAGAATAAGGAAAAAACGGTCTCTTCAGTGTCGGAAAAGAAACTAGCAGCTCCAACCCGTCACTCAAGAAGATTAATGTTCACTTCAGCATCTGGAAAGAAAATTAGTGGGGAAGGGCATCATCTGCAGCTCCAATTAACATTCTCGACACCATCTCTGTTCGGGATCCAGACTACGATATCCATCACGTGATTTTGTCAATGATTGAAGAGTCTGGTTCAGATTCCGATGACACCCCTGCAGTGCCTGCTCCTTCATCTGCGCCTCCTATGGCATCTTTGAGGTAAACAAAGATGCAGGCTCGGAAATCAACCCGACCACCAAGACATCATCCCTCTGCCTGCTTGATCGCAGATAATGCTATTTCCTTTAAGTTCTATTTGTCTGAGGCTAAACACAAATGGTAAACTCTCCATAATGTCGACTTGGTTCTTAATTGCCCAATCAATTTCGAAGAGTTTCAACAGTAGGGTCTAGATGTTTTGTTATCGAAGCGATCTTTATTACAAGCTTCTGTGCTACCTCAGCATTATGACTTTGAATTGGTAAAAGAATTCTATTGTAATTTGAGTTCTGATATTCTAAATGAATCTGCTCTAATTTATGGGGTTGTATATGTACGAGGTCAAGTAATAGGCTTTGATGCTGCAAGACTAAATTTATTTATGGGTTTGGACTAGTTGATTGGTGATCTTCTATATGACAATGATTTGTTTGTGTCAAATGATTTGATTACTACGGTTTTGACTGGTAGAAAATTGACTGCTTGGTCATCTAGTTCCGTTTTTCACTCTTTGATGCTTGGTCGTCTAGTTCCGTTTTTCACTCTTTGATGCTCACCCAAAAGTACTCCGTACTTTTTAATTAGTGGTGACAAACTAGATGCCGAACACACATGTAGTTTTTATCTACTTGGCACAGGCTAAATTACTTTATGCCATCTGGACTGGGATGAAGTTCAACCTTAGAAAGCTCATCATTGAAGCAATGTTGGCTATTGAAAGTAAGTTGCACTCTCTACTCTACTTTCTATGTTTAATAACACAGTTTCTATATGCAAATCAAGTACCTAAGATCGAGTCAAGCGTTCTTGAGTTAGCAACTTTAATGAATATCAATCGACGGATTTTCCATCAATCCCAGGTAGTGGACTTGCCATACATCATGCCTGGTCCTGCCTCAGGGTCAACAGTCAATCCACATGTGGCTCTGTTTACAGAAATTAAGAGGATTGAAGTCATCCTTCAAGTAGCCTTTGAGTCTCTTCGAAATTTGAAGAAACGCATTCTCCGGTTTCCCGGCAGCTCCTGAATTCGACTTTTTGGCACATCTTGTCTCAAAGGGGGAGAGATAACTTGATTTGTATTGATTCAGTGCTACTACATGTGTTGACTAAATTTTTATTGTGTTAACTACTTTGTTGGTGTTGACTGCTGAAACTCTTGCATTAGTGAATATGACATTAAGGGAGAGTTCTTGGATTGAATTCAATTTCTATATGCCAAATTATGTGACTTAAGGGGAGCTTTAGATTTGTGACAAATATGCCAAAAAAGGGGAGATTGCTAGATATATGTTAAATATATCTTTTTATTTTTATTTTGGCATATTTTTAAAATCGAACAGTTTGTGCGACCATCAACCTATACGAATTTTCAACTTCTTTATAAGAAATAGAATACATGAATTACTGTGACAAGTTGTGTACTAAGTGAGCATTATTTTTCATGTATCACAATGTATAATATTTCCTATTCTTATGGTGATCTTTTTTATAAGTAAACGTTGCGTTTACTTTCGCTCCAAATGCATGATCGTTTTCAAACAAACAATGTGCACAGAAAATTAGAAAATCATATAAAGCTGGATTTTTCTGGTCTAATATATAATAAATATTACATAAAGGAACCTAATCCATATTTACTATATGCACTACAAGAGTTAAAACATTTAGTGACAATTTTTTGTGACTAATTATCATTTCGTTATAGATACGAGGTTTTTTGTGACAAAACAAATGATTGATACTATTATTTGGATTACCTTTAATGATTTATTTTTTTGTCACTAATTAATATAACGGTAATTATGACAAATTAGTATCATTCACAATTAAATTGTCACTACTAATATATTCATAGTGTCAAAATTTCTTTTATCAGTAACTTTTATTGCTAAAAGCATATGCAATTTGGCCCCAAAGTAATTTTGTCGGGAATAAATTGTAATTGTGACAAAACATATGTTGGTAACTAATATTTTCTATTTGTTGTGACAAAAAATAGTTTGATCAATAATATTTTTTTTCTTACTTTGACAAAACGGTTTTATCTTTAAACGATATTTTACTTGTTGTGACGAAAATTTTTGTCAATAAAAATTCAATTAGTTAGTGTCTACTGAATATTGTTACAACAACCGAATTATTACTACGGTCACTACTATTCATAATTTGAATCACAAGAAATTTTGTTGTCCCTTGATCCTCAATTTTTTGTTGCAAAAATTATTTTCAATATAAACATAACAAATTAATGACAATTATTTCTTGTTATAATAATATATTAATATTAACCACTCTAAAGAATAATTTTGTAATTATTGTACAAATTTGGGGAGAAACTACTTGTGATTATTTTTTCTTTAATATTATTATTTGTAAATAAATTTAAATATTTTCTTATAAAATATTCAAATTACATATATGGATAATTCAAAAGTAATAGTTTACATATTAATAGATATTTGGTAAGTATAACTTTGAAATTTCATCAAGACAAAAATCAAATTAAATAAATATTTAAATATAATAACAATCTTCTTTCAAAATATTAAGCAAAACTCTTGATAACTTAATTAACCTATTAAGGAAACTCTAATGAGTTTCAACTTGGGCAGTGGAGGAGAGGAGATAACTTGACATATATCTTAATTTCACAAGCTATGGTCGCAAGGCCCTCTTTCTTTTTTATCATCGTCACATTGTAGGCTTCAAGAAGGGAGGATGGTTTGGGTTTGAGAAAGAGAGAATGATTATGTGTTTTTTCCTCTGATGGTTTGGGTTTGAGAAAGAGAGAACGATTATGTTTTTTTTTTTATGAATCTGAATGAAGTCTGGACAACGAGACAAATGTAGGCGTGGACTTGTTTGTGGTAGTGGGTTGGTTTAATTATGAACTGTCATGAAATGAGATGTGATCTCTTGTGGGGAGAGGATTACTGATTACGTGGGGTCTTAGCTATTATAAAAGGAATAGACATAAAGGGAAGCGTCTATTTAGTCCATCACCATATGATGAAATAAATATGAAACAAAACTGAGTATTCATTTAGATTAATAGAAAATATATTGACAATATCTTATCTTTATGTCTCACGTCATGATATATCTACAGTGAAATTTGATTATTCAACAATTAAATATCTAACATTTTTTTAAAAAGTAAAATCACTAGGTTATTGTCTGCTATCTTTTGAAAGGAAAAAATGCAGAAGAATTTAAAGAATTCACATATTAAATTTATTTTTAAGTTATTTATATTAAATATGTGATTTATAAAATCTTGAAGGAAAGTTCTTGAATAATCCAACATTAATGTATTCTTAAAATTGTACACACCAACTGCGAAAATTTATGGAAGTTTGATCAAAATTTTAAAATTGAAATTGAGAAAGATGAGCACAACCATACCGAAATTTATAGGATAATCCAACGCAGTGTAAACTCAAGGTTTCAATTAAAATGGCGACGTATTAATATATTTGTAGCCAATACAGTAACGTTACGAAGCTATAATCAACTATGCACAGACAACTATCGAGCCCTAGGCACTAAACAACTTAGAAATACCGTATAAATTAAGATCTCTTTCAAACTTGATTAGACTATCTCATATAAATTATCTTCTTGCTTTGGATTCATAGATATTGACGTATTTTTATTTCCCAATAAAGCTTAATTTTGTCATTATTGTACAAATTTTCATATCACATTGGGTTAAATTATTGCACTTTCTTATTAATTATTCAAGCTATTTGATTTTGTATCTAAAAAAGGTTTAAATTGTAATAATTATTTTCTTGTAGGCTTAAAAGAAGAAAATATGGTCCTAAATTAAATAAAACATCAACTTAAAACATAGATGTAGGAGGAAAGAACCAAGACGCACAGCCATACCAAGAAATGACAGCGCCCCATTAGCAGCCAAGACAGTACAAAAACACAAGATGTTGAACTCTAACATTAGGAGCCCCCACCCCCGTGCCCTTAGGATTGGTGAAGGAGGTAAATCGCGGGATGTGCCTCAACTGATCAGGGACTTGGGCTTATCAGATCTCACCATACAAGGAGCCCAAATCTTAAAGGTTGCCCCCAAGATTCGAACCCCCACCCCGCAGGTCGCCTGGCCGGCACCACACCACCCAAGCCTTTGCCAGACAAACCAAAATGCCACCAGTCAAGAGACATAAAATAACACAGTAGCAAAAAAGAAGTAAGGCCAAAAATGCAAGCAGCTAAAGGAGAACGCGCAGTACATAAACTACAACAATAAAACGACAGTATAGTAGCAGTAAGGACACGAAATGCATAGCACCATCGTACGCTTTTGATGGATGGTGGAAAAAATAAAAATGAAACAGAAAAAGAGGAGCTGTTGCTTTTGATATCTGGAAGAAAAGGAACCGTGAACGGTCACTTATTATGTGTGGTATCAATAAATTGCATCTTCTTCATGGGTGCAGTTCTCCTCTCTGAGTCTTTACATATTCTTCATCAATTACATTCTTCTCTCCACATCTTCCAATTCCTCTGCATATATACTAACAAGTAAACGACTATTGTTGTTTGTTTAACTTATTTTTCTCATCTTGCTATTTGATGGGTACCGAATTGACAAGAATGATTTTCTTCTCAAGTTGCCAACCTTTTCTTGCCCCCAATAACTATTAGCCTCAGCTTACACATTCTTTCATGATTTAGTTTAATACATTAGTTTTTTTTAGCATTACTCTGTTACTACAAACTTGACAGACTCATGGAACTACTCACTCTTTGACCATGGTGTTAACATTATGACATATTCTCATATTGAAGAATTATAAAGATGGAGGAGTCTTCTTAAGCTATAAAAATAAAAGTCTTCACCTATCTTAAACCTCTCAAAATTGTCTTTCATAAGACAAAATTTTCTTCTCTCCTTTTGTAGTATTTCAATAGTATTATTTCCTGAAAATAGTGAAATATGAATTTAGTAGCGTCCGAGGAAATAGGAATAATTGGTTGAACCTCCTTAAATTCTGGTTTTCTTTATTTGTTTATTTAATAGCTATTGTCACGTATAGTTATAGTGAATTATTGTGCTATTAAATTACATGTCTAAGAAAATTCTCTCTAGGAGGTTAAGTTTTAAGTGGGACCATTTTTGACCCCTCCAATCTTTCCTGGGAATTTACCTATTGTGATTTTTCAATACAATAAGTTACACTCTATTCATCTAGACGATAGTGCTCAAGGTGAATTTGTTATTATTGGTGGAGATTAACTTGAGTTTCACAATAATTAGCATCAGAGCTAAGGTTTTTTTTTCTTAGTATGCTATGTGGTTATAGCGTAATCTGATCTTCCACATCAGAAAAGATTTTTTCTTGGGCTATTGGCATCCCACATTGACAACTATTGAATAGAAATTGTAGCAGAGATGACAGAAATAAAAAATACGACTGTACCAACCACATTGACAGCTTCTAGCTCGCCTACTCTAACAAGGAGTACTGTGACAAATGCAAGATTTGTGGTGGAGATTTTTAATGGTACATGTCGTTTCAGCATATGGCAAAGTGAGGTTCAAGATGCTCATTTTCAGCAAGGTCTTGACATCGCCATTGAAGAAAAGAAACCAAATGATGTTGAGGATAAAGATTGGAAGACTATAAATCGTTTGGCATGTGGTACAATTCGATCGTGTCTTTCCAGATAGCAAAAGTATGCTTTCTCAAAAAAAACTTCTGCATCTAAATTGTGGAACGCGTTGGAAGAGAAATTCCTGAAGAAAAGCAGTCAGAATAAGCTCCATATGAAGATGAGATTGTTTCGTTTCTCTTATGTTTCAGGTACCACTATAAATGATCGCATCACCAGTTTTAATTAGTTAGTTATTGATTTAATGAATTTGGATGTGACATTTGAAGATGAAGATCTGGCTTTGACATTGTTGGGATTCCTTCCTACGGAGTTTGGGTTTCTTGAAACTGCTCTACTTCATGGGAAGGTTGATGTGTCTCTTAGTGAAGTTACAGCTACTTTGTACAGTCATGAATTAAGAAGTAAGATAAAGGAAGAATGTACAAGTGGAGCAGTAGAAGCTTTGGTAGACTATTCGCAAAGCCAGATTAAAGGGAAAAAATGGAGATCAAAGTTGAGGCTCAAATTGAGAAAAGATAAATGTGCCTTTTATCGGGAAAAAGGGCACTAGAAAAAGGATTGTCCAAAGCTGAAGAATAAAAACAAACCTGATAAGGGAAAGATTGTTGCAAATTCAAATGTTGCTAGGTGTGAAGATACAGACTTAGATCTTTCATTGGTTGTTACATCTTCAATAAGCCCTTCTAGTCCATGGCTGCTCGATTCAGGCTATAGCCATCGCATGTGTCCCAATCAAGATTAGTTCTCTAATTTTAGAGAACTAGAAGGTAGATTTGTTTACACAGTAAATGACAATCCTTGCGCAACAAATGGGATTGGTTTAATTTGTTTAAGGAATCATGATGGAACAACCAGGACTCTAACAGATGTAAGAACGTGCCAAGTTTGACAAAGAATCTCATTTCTGTGGGAGTCGAATCAAAGGACTACACTATGAATGCAACAAATTGAATAATTAAAGTCATCTCTTGTGCACTTGTGGTAATGAAAGGAATTTAAAGAAACAATAACTTGTATTATTACCAAGGTAATGTAGTTATTGGAACAATAGTAGTAGCTTCTAATAATGATCAAGAGCTAGTAGTAGCTAGGTTGTGGCATATGTGCTTGAGACATGCAGGTGAAAAATCTTCGAAGATATTAGTAAATCAAGGATTGTTGAAAGGAGTTCGGGCCTGCAAATTAGAATTCTGTGAACACTGTATCAAAGGGAAGCAGATAAGAGTGAAATTCGACGCTGCAATCCATGATACAAAGGATATTTTGGATTATGTTCACTTTGATGTGTGAGGACTTTTCAAAATAGCTTCTTTGGGAGGAAAACACGATTATGTGACCTTTGTTGATTATTTTTCCCGAAGAGTATGGGTGTATACTATAAAGGCTAAGGATGAAGTGTTGGGAGTTTTTCTCAAATGGAAGAAGATTATGGAAACTCAAATAGGTAGAAGCATCAAGCGTCTCTATACAGATAATGGTGGGGAGTTCAAAAGTGATTTATTTTTAAAAGTATACAAAGATGAAGGTATTGTCAGACACTTCACAATCAAGGATACACCACAACAAAATGAGGTGGCTGAACGTATGACCCGGACATTACTGGAAAAAGTTCGGTGTATGTTGTCTAATGTTAGGTTGGGCAGAGAATTTTAGGCTGAGGCTGTTACATATGCTTTCCATCTCATCAATCACCTTCCATCAATTGTTATTGGTGGTAAAACACCTTTGAAAAATGGTTTGGAAAACCTGCTTAAGATTATGATTCCTTAAATGTGTTTGGTTCTATTGTATACTATCATGTTAAGGAGTCAAAGTTCGATCTACGTGCAAAGAAAGCAATTTTTATGGGGATCATCTCCGGTGTGAAAAGATATCATCTTTGGTGCCTAGAGTCAAAGAAAATAATTTTCAGTAGGGATGTTGCCTTTGATGAATCTACCATGTTAAGAAAGGTGACAATTGAAAATGTTAAGCAGATAGATGGTACTCTAAAATAGGTAGAGTTTGAAGGAAGAATTATTACCCCAGCAAATGATGGAGTAGATGTAGAAACTCCTGTGGTAGAAGAAGAGCAAGATGAAGAAATTCCAACTCAAGAACCTCCGCAGTAACAATTACCAATTGCATTGAGAAAGCCAAAAAGGAACATTCAAGTACCTGCTCGTTATATTAATATGGTGGCTTATGCATCTCCAATTGAAATTGATGACATTCCTACCACTTATAAGGAATGAGTCCAAAGTTTAGAAAAAGATAAGTGGAAGATAACCATGAATGAAGAAATACATTCCTTTCATAAGAATCAGACGTTAGAAGCTATCTAGTCTCCCAAAGGAAAAAAAGGCAAATAGATGCAAATGGGTATATGCAAAGAAAGATGGAATTCCTGATAAGGATAATGTTCACTACAAAGCAAGGTTGGTGGCCAAAGGCTATGCTCAGATGGAGGGAATTGATTATAATGAATTTTTCTCTCTAGTTGTAAAACATTCCTCTATTTGAATTTTGTTAGCTTTGGTAGCATAGTTTCATATGGAACTAGTTCAATTGGTAGCACAGATGGAGACTTAGAGGAAGAAATCTATATGACTCAGCTCCAAGGTTTTAAAGTTGTTGAAAAGGAGAATATGGTGTGCAAGCTTGAAAATCATTATACGGATTGAAGCAATCTCCAAGACACTGATGCAAGCAATTTGACAAGTTTATGATGGAGAAAAAGTACACAAGAACAAATACGATCGTTGTGTGTATTTTCACAAGCTACAAGATGGATCTTACATTTAACTTCTCCTTTATGTTGATGACATGCTGATAGCTTCAAAGAATCAAAGAGAAATTGAGATATTAAAGATTCAGTTGAATCGGGAGTTTGAAATTAAGGATCTAGGTAAAGCCAAGAAAATTCTCAGTATGGAGATAAGTAGAGATAGAAAGTGAGGGAGAAGTTGTTTGACTCAAAAGCAATATTTGAAAAAGGTACTATAATGTTTTGACATGAATAAAAAGTCAAACCTGTTAGTACTCCGCTCACTCCTTATATAAAGCTCAATGCATCTCTATCTCCAAAGAAACACGTAGAACGAGAGTAAATGACTAAAGTATCATATGCAAATGCGATTGATAGCTTGATGTATGCTATGATGTGTACAAGGCCCGACATTTCACTGGCAGTTGGGGTTATGAGAGCTAAAAGCCCAAATTGGGGCTTAATCTTTTTGAGTTTGATCAGTTTGAGATTTAAACTTGTAACTTGCTCATAGAAGGTCTAAAATTTCACAAATATGCTTAATTTAAGATGTTTTATAAGAAAATTAGGACGTTTTTTACATGCTCCGTTACATACATGATAGTTAGTCTTTAGCCATAGGTTTGTTATTCGTACTATCTTGTTATCAGTTTCCTGCAACTATATTCAAGTCGTAGAGTCAATATTTTATATAACTAAAATTTGTTTCTTCTTGCATAATCTAACACATATTGTTAGAGGGTGGGGGAGGGTTTGTTAGCTATAATTGGATGAAACATCTATGTTAGGGTTTTAAAATGTGTGATAATTGAGGTTTTAGTGGTTTAAGTGCACAGTTGGTAGCCAATTTTTGTTTGCCTCTTTGTATGCTGTGAATAAGTTCATGGATAAGGATTTTAGGTCTGAAAGTTTCCCCCTTGTAATGATGTCTCAAATTGTTAGAAGAAGTGTTTCTCTGTTCAACTAGAAGGAAGAAAATTTCAATACATTACAATACATTAACTAGGTTTCTCAGCCACCTCTCACCTAGTGCTATTTGATGTTTCTCATTTTTCTAATTTTCTCTTCGTAATGTAGCATCTAGAGCTTGTTACTAATGACAGACCTTAAAGAACGTCTACTGCCTCTAAAACCTGTTTTAATAGTGAACCTTAGAGAAGCATCTTATTGGCCATCTACCTTTGGACGCCAAACTTTTCAAGGTATAGATGTTTTTGAAAAAGGGTGGCCAGGGTCTTCGATCTTAGATTTGTGTTGATGCATCTGGAAACTCCTAGATTATTGAGGTTGATAAGTTCACTATGATGTGTCATTGTGATCTACCTACTTGTGATCTACACTTGCTCGATCTTTTATTTGTTTACCCTTCAACAGTTATTGGTAGAGAGAAGGTTATTGTAGTAAACTTAGGCAGATTCAGTGTATAATAACAGCTGATGAGGTTCGACTGCTCAAATCCCTTGATAGCTATGTGTTGCAGTATGAGAAGACTAACAGGCTTCAAAACAAAGTGGTTAATTTAGGGTTAAAAAGTATAAATTTAAATGAAATTAAAATTTTTTATTAAATTCAACAAAGTGGTTGATTTAGGGTTAAAAAGTATAAATTTAAATGAAATTAAATTTTTTTATTAAATTCCACCTAATCTGGACAATGACTTATGTGTTCTTAACGTGACATCTAAAGAATAACTGACCTGCATGTAATGGCGCATGTAAAACACGCCCTAATTTATGTCTAAAAAAGTATTAAATTGAGCAAACTCGTGAAATTTTGGACATTCTATAAGCAAGTTACAAGTTTAAGTCCCAAACTGATCGAACTCAAAAAAGTTGAGCCCTAATTTGGGCTTTTAGCTAGGTTATGAGTAGGTATATGCATGATCCTGAAAAAAATATTGGTAAGCTGTGAAATGGATTTTATGGTACATTCTGAACACCGTAGATGTTGGTTTGGTATTTCAACAGGATAAGTAAGACGGTCAATATGTAGTTGGATATTGTGATTCCGACAACATTGGTGATTTAGATAAACGTCGATCAACTACTGACTATATGTTTACTTTTGCAAAGGCACCAATCAGTTGGAGTCTACCTTACAGTCAACAGTTGTTTTGTTGACTACGGAGGCAGAGTATATGGCAGCTACAGAAGCTATAAAGGAGGCAATTTAGCTTCAAGGATTGCTTGGTAAGTTAGGAGTTCAACAAAAGCACATCAAAGTGCACTGTGATAGCTAGAGTGCTCTCTTTTTAGCAGAGAACTAGGTTTACCATGCAAGGACGAGGCATATCGATGTCCTTGTCACTTTGTACGAGAGGTTCTGGAAGAAGGTGGAGTAGTAATCCAGAAGTCAAGACCACTGAAAATCCTGCTGATATTTTGAAAAAGGTGGTGATTGCGGTTAAGTTCCAACATTGTTTGGACTTGATCAATATTGCTAAAAATTAAAGATGGGAACTTTGAAGCACATTTGAAGACACTACTAAAGATAAGTTTTGTGAGAGATTCAAAGATGCGAAATATGTCAAAGCGGAGAATTGTTAACATTATGACATAATCGCATATTGAAGAATTATAAAGATGGAGGAGTCTTCTCAAGTTATTAAAAGAAGACTCCTTCACCTATTTTAAACATCCCAAAATTGTCTTTCGTCAGACAAAAATTCCTTCTCTCCTTTTGTAGTATTTCACTTATATTATTTCCTAAAAATAGTGAAATATCAATTTAGTAGTGTCTGAGGAAGTAGGCACAATTGGCTAAACCTTATTACATTATGGTGTTCTTTATTTATTTATTTTATAACTATTGTTGGGAATAGTTGTAATGAATTATTATGTTATTAAATTACATGTCTAGGAAAATTCTATCCAAGAGGTTGAGTTTTAAGTGAAATCGTTTGTGACCCCTCCAATCTTTCCTGGGAATTTACTGGGTGTGATTTTTCAGTACAACTGTTCACACTCTATTCACCTAGGCAATAGTGCTTAAGGTGAATTTGTTATTATTGGTGGAGATTAACCCGAATTTCACAACACATGGAGCTACTCTTTCTCTAAACATCGATTCCCCATCGGTAAACTTTGTTAAATGATAGAAACTTGACATACTTATGTATCCCTTCGTCACCACTTCTCTTTCGAGCTCCACGACCCACCATGCGCTACACCACTTAACTCTTCTTTCTATCTTCTATCATACTAGTTAATGAAACCATAAAAATATTAGTCTTCAACGTCAATTTGAGTTTTAGCTACCATTGGCTCAAAAGTTATATTTCCTCTATGTTGCTGAGAGAGGTGGGTCCATCCTCCTTTGGAAGTCCAAAGCGTGTTTCACCATATAGACTGTATCAAAATTATTTGCATTAAGTTGAATTGCGACCATCAATCAGCTACAATGAACACTGTTAACACCTCAAATCTCGTAGGATGTTTGATTATATTCTCGATGGCGCTGTAATAATTTTTAGTTTGCTTATCTCAAAGTTTCTTAATGCTAGTTGCATCAAAATCAAACCTTTTTGAAACAATTTTATTATTGTCCTTGACAACCTCGAAACAAGGATCTCTTTTTTTTTTCCGTTCGCTGACTTCATGAATTTTTTTAATAATTTTTTTAGCTGCTTACGTTGCTTGCTCCTAATACGTACTTATTTTTAAAAGTGCAAGATGGTTAAAATTGGTAATTATATGTGAAACTATAAGATGATTAACAATGATAGATCTTTATCAAATATGGATGATGAACAAAATGAACCTAGTATGGTAGAGGAGTCAGAAGCTATGAAGGCTTTTAATCAACAGTTCGATGCTACAGTTGGAACTTCAAATAATGCATCTAGCCCAGAAGGACAAGTTATTAGCACTAGTAACGTGATCTTCAAAATTATATTATTTTACATTTAATTTTTAATATAATATTTTATATGTCTATTAATTTTTAATTTTTAAATAGGAAATGTAAATTCTAAAAAATGTGGATGAGGACCAACAATCAATGCTATATTTGCCAATAAGAAAGCTGATGGAAAACAAATTGATGTTCAATTTCCTCCTCTGTACTATAAGGTATGAAGTAAGTATGCCAAACTTTTCAAATCGGAAGTTACTATATACATTCGACAACTTGCACCACTTCGTGTCCCTAGTTGGAAAGAGATTTCTAAGGACGATATGAAGCAATGTGGTTATTTTTAAAGGTATGAGACTTTTTTTATTACAATAGAGTTTAATTTTGTCGTTGCGTTGAATTTGTTTCTTAATTTTCCTAACCATATTTTTATATGAATTTTAGGATAAATTCAGTTTCTCCAATCAAGTGCAATCTTATGTGATGCAACAAGGTCATGCACAATATAAAAATCGACATTATCATTTTCACAAAAGTTATCTTAAGAGCAAAAGTTGCCTAAAGGATGTGGAGGAAGTTGGTTGGTAATGGTTGATTGAAAATAAATGGGACACTAAATTTTAAGGTAATTTTAAAATTTAAGTACTATAACTTATTTTGTTAGTTGTTTTCTATTATTAAAAATAATTTTTCATCAATGTATAGGAGCAAAGCTGAAGAAACACAAGTAATAGGGAAAATCAAGAGATGAAAATAGTTTTTGGTACAAAAATGATTGTGCAAATTGCATATGGGATGGTAAAGTAAAATTTTATTTACTTAAAATTAAAATTATATTTTTCTTAAAAAATCAAGTTACAGTTAATTATTAATTTTATTTTTCTTTTATTTTTCTTTTTTTAGAAAGATAAAGATTCTGATGAGTGACCTGATGCTGTTAAAGTTTGGAAGGTATCACGACAAAAGCCAAATGGAACTTGGTTTGCTTTAAATGGAGGAGAAATAATGGTATGGAAGTTATAGTTGAATTAGATTTTTTTTGAAAATTTTATAATTACTTTACCAAAATTTCAAATTCTATCTAACTATGCATAATAAACTTCAAAAAGAGGGAGAGAAAAACAAAGAAAAGATTTCACTCGTTGAGCATTTCGGTCTTGTCCTAGAAAGAAAGTCAAGCTATTCACATGGTCTAAGTGTTAAAAGGATAACATCTAAGTCCCGAGGAACAAGTGAATTTTAGCTGAAGTTGAGATTGCGAAGAAATATGCCTAGTGATTTAGACGATGAAGTTGCAAACTGAAATCATAAAAACAAAAAGTGAAAAGATTCAAGCTTAAAATGAAAAGATTCAAGCTCAAGATGTAGCTATCGAGAAGCAAGTCACGGAAATGAAACAAATTTCAGTTGTTTTTGCACATTTGGAAAATACTGGAGTAATTCCCAGTTTGTTAGTCAATTCTTCTACCTTAATTGGAGATTCATCAAGTGCCACAACATCAAATACCCCAACTACTCATGTAAGTTTATAAATTAAAAAAATCTAGAATAGTTAGTATCACTTCTTATCATTATCATTAGATTATTATAAAATGTTAGTACTAAATTTGTAGCTTAATATTTTATAGACTAATTAATTAATTCTATTTTTTAATTATTTTGTAAGAAACAAATCAACAATGAATTTCATCTCGATGAATAGCCAAGAAAATTTACCTTGGAGAGTTTTAACTTAAATCAGTACGTAGTAATTTAGGATAATTGTAACAAATATAATTGTCTTGGATATTAAATTTTCCAATTTTAAATATTGGAAATTAGAATGTTGTACTTTTTGATGATTTTATATATTTTTATATATACTAATAATTTTTATTTGCTTATGTGATAATATCTTGGCACTAAAAACCTATATCATTTGAACATTTTTTATCTATTAAGCAATTAAATTGTTAAATTTAATAATATTATTTGTGACAAACACGAAAAAATTAATGATTAAATCTATTTTAAGACATAATCTTTATTTGGTAACAAATTATTTTAAAATATAACTTCTATACTTGTGACAAAATATGTTAGACAATATGGTCATTGATGCAAATTTCTTTTACCATTAATGCACTTTCGTTATCGAATTGATAGTATTATTTGTGACAATAATAAACACATTAGTGACAATATTTTTTGTAAGAACAATCTTCCATTGTTGTGATAAAATGATGTTGACACTTTTTCCTTAAAATATTAGAGGCCAAGTAATGGAAACTAATAAAAAAAGTACGAGTGACAAATATTTTGTCACTATTTCTAATGACTTTAGTGGCAATAATTTTGTCACAGTAAAATGATGCACTGTTACGACTTTGTTCGTCATTACTTTATATTGTTTTTGTCTACAAATTTGTTATAAATATGTAAAGTTACTGTGACCATATAGTTTTGTCACACATTCCATAGTTTTTAGTGTCAGTACTTTGGTCACAAAAGTGTTTAATAATTATGACCATTTCCCTAAATTAGTCACTATTGTATTAGTGACGGAGGTATTTGTGACGGACAGTGACGATTTCAAAAATTAGACACTATTAATAGTAGTGACTAATATTACTACTTTTAGTAACAACTTTTGCTTTCATTAAAAATATAATTTCTTGTAGTGGTGATCCTTGAATTTTGCTAAAGCATGCATTTTGTTAAAGGATTTACTATCATCCATCCAATGCTAATTTGCTCAATAATAACTTTCTTTTCCTTAACCCATTCTCTAATGGTTAAGTGTTGATGTAGATGTGTTTAGTTTGACTGCTACTCTTGTTGTTATTAGCCAAGAACATAGCATCTGAATTGTCATATTAAATCTTTATGGGCCAAGAAATGGTATCCACAACCTTAAGCCTAGATACAAAACTCTTCATTTATATACCATGCGATAAAGCCTCAAAGTAAGACATGAACATATCTTATGTAGTAGAGGAAGCGATCAAGGTTTGCTTGCCACTCATCCAAGATATAACTCCACTAGCTACCATGAAGATATAGCCTGATGTTGATTTTTGTGAATGAATATAGCCAATATGGTTCGAATCTGAATACCCGACTACTTCCAGATTGTCAGTTCGAATAACATAAGCATGTAATTCATGGTGCCTTACAAATATTGCATCACCTTCTTATTAGATATCTAAAGCGCTAAGCCTATTTTACTTTGATGTTGACCCAACATTTCTACAGCAAATGTAATGTCAGATTACTTTAATATCAACCTAACATTTCTACAACAAATGCAATGTTAGACCTTTTGTAGACTTGAACATACATCAGGCTTTTAACAATGAAAGAATATGGAATGTTTTTCACTCGTTCCCTTTCCAAGTCATTTTGCAAGCACTAGTCCAAACTGAACTTGTTATGTTCACAATAGGAGCCACACTTAGTGAACAATTCTTCTGGAATCTTTCTAAAACTTTATTAATGTAAGTTTCGTAAGATAGAACAAAAATCCTATGTAATATATCTCGATGTATCTAAATGCCATTGAAATAAGATGCATCACCCATCTCCTTCATCTCAAATTTTTTAGTGAAGAATTGCTTCACCTTATGTAGTATGGCCTTATCATCGGTTGTGAACAAAATTTCATCAACGTAGAGGACAAGCAAACAAATCTTACTCCTAATAACCTTTTGGCGTGAGCTATCATCCATAATGTTCTCTTTGAAATTGAATGATGAGATAATATCGTGGAATTTCATATACCAATAGCAAGATGCTTATTTCAACCCATATAATGATTTTTTAAGCATGTAAACCAATTGTTCATCACTACTAGAGGAGAATTCTTAAAGTTGTTTCATATAAACCTTTTTCTTTAGCTCATTATTAAGAAATTTTGTTTTCATATCCATTTATTTCAATTGTAAATTAAAATATGCAATTAAGGCTAAAATTATATGGAGATAATCCTTTTTAGATACAGGAGAAAAGGTCTCTATATAATCAATTCCCTTCTTTTAAGGAAATCCTTTTACAATGAGTCTTGCTTTGTATCACTCAATTGTTGCCTAGTTAGTCTTCCTTAATTTTAAAGACCTATTTACATCCTATGGTTTTTACCCCTTTAGGTAACTTAACAAGGTCCCACACATCATTACTCTTTATGGAGTTCATCTCCTCTTTCATGACATCATCCCATAAGTTTGATGCTTTACAACTTATGGCTTGTGAAAACGATTCAAGATTATTTTTGGCTTTAACATTAAAGTCACTTTCTTGTAAATACACCATATAATCATTAGAAATTGTTAATTTTCTTGTTTTAGTAGATCTTCTTAATGTTATCTCAACATTCTCATTGGGAGGTTATTGTTCAACAGGATGTTCAAAATTTTCATTTGATTCTTGAACAAATGGATCTACTATATTTTCAGCACCTTATGGAATTTCTTGATTAACATTCACAGCTTGTTGAGCTTCAACAGTTAGTTACAAAACATCCAGTTAAACTTAAGAGACAGTATGAACAATAACTATTTTAGTACCTGAAGTGGAAGGTTTATTACCTGAATGTTCCTTATCAGAAATTATTTCATGGAATTGATCCCTCCCACTAATCAAGTCATTCTCAATAAATTTCACATTTCTTGATTCTATAATTCTAGTATGATGTGATGGACACTAAAATTGATATCCCTTGTACCTTTCGAGATATTCAGCAAAATACCAACTAATGGTCATTGGATCTAATTTATTCTCTTATGGATTATAAACTTTTATTTTAGATGAGTATCCCTAAACAAATACATGTCGTAAACTCGATTTGTAACCTTTAAATAATTTAAAGATTTTTTTTACACTGCCTTTATTAGAATCTAGTTTAATATATATACACTACTGTTTTAAGAGCTTCAGTCCCCAAGGACTTAGGAAGTTGGAGCTATTTAGCATGCTCTATTCCATGTCCAAAAAAGTTTGATTTCTTCTTTTTAGCCATGCCATTTTAGTTTAGATAACTAGGTATGGTATATTAGACTACTATCCCATTTTTTGAAAGAAATTCCACAAATGGACTAGTAATTATCTATCGTCAGTATATTTATCATAATATCCTCCACCTCTATCTAATCTCACAATTTTAATTTGTTTATAACATTGTTTCTCTACTTTAGCCTTTAAAGCTTTAAAGAGGCTTAATGCTTCATTTTTATTATGAATTAGGTAGAGATACATATATTGTTAGTAATCATTTATAAATAAGATGAGGTATTTGTTACCATACAAGCTATATCTTGACTATAAATATTCGTATGTATGACTTCCAATATGGTTGAACTTCTATAGGTACTTTTCTATGTCTTATCTGTCTGGTTTCTTTTTATACTATCCACATAGGTATCAAAATTAGTAAAATTTAGAGTACTCAGTACTCCATCCTTTTCTAGTCTTTTGATTCTCTCTATGGAGATCACATCTTTATTTCCATAACAAAGAAGAAGTTTCATTCTTAACACATCTTTTAATTCTAGCATGTGTATATGGCATTATAACAAGCAATATTTTGCAAATCTAATTAAAAAAACACCATTTAGAATTGTACCATTTACAATAACATTTGATTTGAAAATAACTTTATCAATACATCATAAAAAGGAAAGAATATCTAAATGATACAAGCCTACAAACAAAATTTGATGTCTAAACAAAGTTTGAAACATAAAAAACTATTTCTAACTTAATTTTAGCAATTTTTTAATCATTGATTTGAGTTACCTTCAATAATTAGTTTTAATTTTTTTTAATTAACAAAGTTAGGTTTTATTTAATGGTATGCTCAACACACATCACATGATTGCTTGAGAAGTCCTGGAGGGATTCAAATGCCAGGTATCACTGCCTTCTTTAATTGTTTATTAGTTTAATTTTTGTTTTAGTTAGTCAGTTGAGCTGATTTATTTTAGGTCATTGTTTTAATTTTTAATATGATCAATTATCATCACCATAAATTTGTTATACAACATAACAGAAAGACAGTAAGTATTAGTAATTCTAGTCCTCGTGGGATCAACTCGTACTTGTCATTACTAGTTATAATTACATTGTGCGATTTTGGTTAAAACTAAATCACATTATTAATTTTTTGGTGACATTGCCAAAGAATATGATATTAGGAAAACTTGATTTCTATTAATCTAGCCATTATTTTTCTTTCATTTTTTCTTTTTTTCTTTTTATATTTTATGTATAAATTTATCTTTAGAGCTCTCTTTCTTGAATTTATGTTTATGGCCTATTTTCAAGATTTGGGACTTATTATTATAGCCACTAAATACAATGGAAGGATCACATTCTCAAGGGATTATAGTATGCCATCACTTATGGCAGCTTTGGAAGCTTAGAATGGGAGGCACAGTGATATGTCTCTAGAGGCTTAACCGATATCTATGATATGTTGTGACATTTTTTGGGTAACTATCGTAGTCATGAATGTCAAGTACCATATTATATATGGGGGCATCTAATTAATGTGGAGAATAAGCCTCAAGAAACCCTATATAATAGTATTTATAATTTAGAGTGGAGTAGTTATTACAACTTTGCATGGAACAATTATACTTCATTTAGATTTACACAACAACAGTAAAAAGAGGAGTATCAATATCTTAAGGTTGCCTTTAAAATTTGTTGATTCAATTCAAGAATGTCTCTATAAAACTAAAGAACTAGGTGTTTTATATAGATACATTGAACCAAATTTAAAGGAACATGTGTATACAATAACTTTATGGAGTGGAGAGAAGCTACATTTTAAAAAAAAGCGGAAGCGAGTGTTAAAAAGAGAAGGAAGAGGAGACAGAGGAATATGAAGAGAAGGAGCCAAATAAAGATGCTATTGATGAATTACAATAGTCTTCTTAAGAACGAAGGGTTCCTACTTCTCACGAAACAAAATATTAGAGTCAATTGAAGATCCAGGGGGTTTATTATTTCTTATTGTATTTATAGTTCGTAACTAAAAAGCGCATTAGTGGATTTACTTGGTTTTATTAATTTGATACCTTTTGTCCTTATTATCTTACAGCATATGTCCTATTTATAAGCTAGTGAACCCTTAGATGGGAAAAATGGGTGGAAGCAAGCTACTTATTATAAATCAAGGTAGAAGAAGGACTTGGTAAGAAGTCCAACTAAAAGACTCATAAAGTTCTAATTGAGAGATAACACAAACAATTAGGTATTGTTGTTTTGTTTGAGTAGTTTATAGGATTTTCATTAGTATTTTAATTATTTTATAATCTTAATTTTATGATCCTAATTTTGTTACTTAAGTTTTGATAGAGTTTTATAGGTTATAAAAGCTATGTCACCCCTTGCGTTATAGTAGAGAAGACAATACTAGATGGATGTTAACATCATTGGATAAGGTTGTAAATCTTTTACTATTAGGGGATTGCTAGTTATCCTTACCTCCTACTTTTTTCTCATATTTTTCATTATTCTACCTGTTTTGTATATTGAGGACAATGTATAACTTAAGTATTGGGAAGGGATTTAGAAGTCAAGTTTGTTAATTTTGTTAATAGTTCAATAATTTTTTTAAAGAAGATGTTGATCAAGATGATTCATTATGAGTTTGGTTATGGTTACGATTTGAGTTTAGGCAAATAGTTGTGAGTTTTGATGATTAAGTTGATTTCAATTTAGTTCATTAATTTTAAGAATCGATCCTTGATTTGCATTATAGTACTTTTATGTATAATTTGCACATAAATTAAGTTAAATGTGAATTATTTTTAAACAATTTAACCCCATATATTGAAAAGGATAAAGATAAAGATAATAGTAGCATGTGAATAATGAGCATAAATAATTTCATTTTGCCAGTTTTATACCAACGAAAAGATTAAATTAAAGAGTAGTGCTAGTAGCCATTAGAGATAGTGACTTAGTTGAGTGATTGGGGGTATTCGTGATAATATGATTATTTTTGCATTAAAAGGCCACATGACTTTTCAAATAAGCTTCTAAATGCTCCTATATTGTTTAAATTTAGTGTTTTATTTTAAGTAAGTGTATGAAAAAAATGTTTGAAGTTTTTATCATTTTTCCCATGTATGTGCACTTTATGCATGAAGTGGAATGGTATGAATAGAGCTGAAATTTTAAGAATTTTAGAGTGAATTGGATATATTTGTAATATGATGCAAATAAAAGTGCTTGACAATTCAATAAACTTTGCAATTAAATGAATAATGGAGGATCTTGATGGGTATCTTTGATTTATTTAATGCTTCCCTAAAGTTATTTCTTATTAAGTTAAGAGTAATGAAATTGATTTGCTTAAGGACCACCAAATGTTTAAGTGCGGAAGAGTACAATAAGTGCTAATTTAGTCACATTTTTAGTCCCATATTTAGTTTATTCTTCTTTTTTCTATTGTGATTTTAGGTTATAACTCACTTACTTAGAGCAAAAGAAATTAATTAAGACAAGTTTGGGGTAACTTATGGGGTGTTTGATTGAGGGTAATCGCTCATATTCCTTCTTATTACCTATTCCCTTATTTGGTTTACAAAAGACCCGCAGAATAACTATTCCTAAACGTCAGCTATTCCGAACAGAGAAGAATAGCCAAAGATCCCTTCCCCCATCTTTACCTATTCCGCATAGATTCGGAATAGGTAAACACACCTTCTCTTTCTCTTGGACAAGCTTTACACCTCGTCTGTTTTCCCAATTAATAATAATAATAATAATAATAATAATAATAATAATAATAACAACAACAACAACAACAACAATGATAATAAATTAATAAAAATAAGAAAAAATTAATATAATAAGGAATTTAATAATAAAAATATAATAATAACAATAATAATAATAATGATTTTAATAATAGTAATAGTAATATAATTAATTAATATAATATAAATAATAATAAGTAGAAATTTAATAATAATAATAAGAATAATAAAATTAATAAGAATAATAAATTTATTAATAATAAGAATAAAATTAATAATAATAAGGAATCTAATAATAATAATAACAATAACAATAATAAAATTAATAATAATAAGAAGAAAATGAATAATACTAAGGAATTTAATAATAATAATAATAAATTAATTAATAACAATAAGGAATTTAATAATAATAATAATAATTTTAAAAGTAAGTAGAAAAATAATAATAATAATAATAATTAATAATAGGAATAATAAAATTAATAAAAATAAGAAGAATTTTAATAATAATAAAATTGTGATTAATAATAAAAAGGAATTTAATAATAATTATTAATATAATTAATTAAATAAAAAAATTAATAATAATAAGGAATTTATTAATAATAACAACAACAACAACAATAATAAATAATAATAATAATAATAATAATAATAATAATAAGGTTATTTTGGTCTTTTTGTTAGTTATTCCTTTATCATTCCAACTTTTTATTTTCAAACCAAACACTGGTATAGAAATTTTTTATCTATTCCATTCCTTGAACCAAACAAAGTAATACTCATTCTATTATATTCCTCGTCTTTTCTATTCATAAGAATAACTATTCTATTTCTTGAACCAAACAACCCATTAGAGCTATTTTGACCAATTTATGAAGAAGTTACAAATGTACATAGTCTCTGGACACACCCATGTCGATATCAACGCACCCATATTGATGGCAACATGGTTCCAAAGACTTACATGGTCACTAAACATGCCCATGTCATATGGAAATGCCCATGTCTTATGCCCATATGCACATTTTAAGTTATGTTCATGCTAGATTCAAGAGTTTTGTGATTTCTAATCAACACGACCATCATAAATGCCCATTTGGGAGATTATGTACCATCTAAAACCTTAATTTTTGAATCTTGTGTGATTTCATGCAATTGAGATTCAACAATCTTTTGTATGAATATATCTAGCATAATTGAAAGGAGTTGTGTGTAAACTTAGAGATAAGTCGACATAAATCTTCTAGATTAGAGTCAAACATAATTATGAAATTCATAAATTAATTATGCAATTCCAGTAGTTTTAATTAGAAAGAGATTTCAATTAATTAACTTAGGATTAGATGCTAACAGTCTTGAGAAAGATATTAGCATAATTGAGAAATTTCTATAATCCAATAAACTATAGAATAAATTTATTTGTGAAATTATGATTGCTTGAGAAGCCCTACAGGGATTAAAATTCTAGGTAAGACTACCTTATTTAATTATTTCTTAGTTTAATCTTTGTTCTAGTTAATCAATTATGTTGATTTATTTTAGTTTATGGTTTTAATTTTGAATTTGATTAATTATCATCACCATAATTTTTTATACTGGATAATAGAAAGACGTAGTAATTTTAGTCCTTATGGGATTGACCCTTTTTCGTCAGTGCTAGTTGCAGCTATATTGTATGCTTGTAGTTAAAACTTAAATCACATCATTAGTAGATGATACCTTGACCATTCTCTAAGGAATCAGGGATGAAAGAGAGCTTAGTGTTAGTAGATCTATCTCCTATAACATGTGGCCAAGTTTTTTTCTTTTAACCTAGAACACGATGTAATAGCAAGGAGCCTTATAGATTGAAAAAAGAAACATAAGGTATAAGTGTGTTGTAAGGAGATAGAATGGAAGAACAAGAGGTAATAGTAGTAGTTGGTGAGTAGGTGACATCGGTTAAGGTTGGTGCGAAAAAAGATTTGGAAGGGGGAGGGCTAAGAGGGCATCTCGAAGCCAAGTTTCACAAAAGTAGGGAGAGGGATGGAAGGTTAAAGAGAGGATTGTCCTCCCACTAGTTTTGTCTGCTTAAGGTATGGAGATGACAGAGTCATTAGAAGAAAAAGGAATTAAATGATAATTGTTAAACCAAGTAAAGTCATAAGTGAAGAACAAAATCAAGAGTAAGAAAGAACAAGGTACAACAATGTTATGAATGAATATGTAATATTTATTACACTTCATACTTGATCACGTTGATATTTTAAAGGCTCATTATATATTAACACATCTTTACTTTAACTTATTGCATGAATCTTTCCAATCAATAAGAGGAACTAAAGTTTTGATTTCAAAGAAAACCATGTATCCTTAAAACATACTTTAAAATACATTTAGAAAAGTTTCTAAGTCATTTTTACATCAAGAAAAATAAATTTGAGCATGTAAAGATGTTGAATCATGATTTTAGGTGCATTGGTTAACTTATATAGGTTAGTAGTTGAATAATAAATGCTCAAGTTATTAAAACTTATGTACTGGGAGTTTGTAAAAATATAAGGTAATACATTGGTTGACCAATGTGTTATACTAGTACACCAATATTTCATAATGGTCAACTAATATTCCAATAGCTATTATCAACCAATATGCAATAGTGGTTAACCAATGTATAAAAAAATAGTCATTGTCAATGATTAGTTATTTTTTCTAACAGCTAGTTTTTACCCCAACAATGATAAACATATAGTTTCATATGTTTAGACATGAGAAATTTTTGAGTGTCTTGCATACATATTTCTAAGAGGTTTTTAAAGAATTTTAAGTGAGTGAGCCTTTAAGGTTATAAAAGTGATCGAGCACGATCTTTTGAGTTGTAAATTCTCTTATGAGGGGGATTACTCATCACCTTAGAGAAAGATTATAAGAAGAGTTGCTCTTTATTCGTGGAGAATAAGATTATCGTAATAAGGTTCCTCTTTACCCAATTGAAAGAAGAGACATAGTAAAAATTTCTAGAAGTGTCTTGGTAAGTGGATGTAGGCAAGGAAAGTTTGTCGAACAACTTTAAATTAATACACGTTTCTTCTTCCCTAAACTCTTTAAATTATTGCTTAATTATGTTATTGATTTAAATAATCTGTTTTCCAACATATCTTGATTATTTTTCAATTGCATTCATTATATGAGAAATAATTGTTTAAATTTATCAATAGTCAATTCACTGTCCTTTTTGTTGCCAATAAAGACGCACAAGAGTTTTAGCCTTTCTTTTGCTGATGACTTGATACTAGTTTATGGTGCCAACTATGAGTCTATTTAAATCCTAACTATGTCTTTCAATGTTTTCAAAAGATACTTAGGTCTTGTTGCTAATAATAGCAAAAACTACATTCTAATATCTTCAAGTTCCTTAATGTTAGGTGAGTAAATAGTTGCTTAATAGAGTTCATTCAAGATAATTTGCCTTTTTAAATATCTAGGTATAACAATCATCTCAAAAAATCTAAGTAAACATTTTGTCAATCTCTTATAGATCAAACTTATAAGAAGTTATGTTATCAGTAGAATAGGAGATTCTAATCTAAGCTGACCGTAACAAGATGCAAATATAATAAATCTTGCACCTCTATTGACTTATAAAGTTGATCAAAACCATTAAAAACTTCATAAAAACTTTCTCTAGAGTGGTAAAGGTAATGATTTCATAAGTGTCAAGGTCAAATGGTGGAATATTTGTACAAAAACGGAAGAAGGTGGAATGAGGTTAAATTAATCAAAGTAATCAATAATTTTTTAAGCCTAGAGGTTATAAAAGCTTCTAATAGATAAAGAATCACTATAGACCAAATAGACAAATGCATATTTCCATAAGAGTAAAGCATTTGGAGCATAAACTTAGATACAAAATACAATAGACAACCAAACACATGCTGGCTCACAAGGTTAGATAAACATTAATACTAAAATTGAGTTGGTAATGAAACTTTCACCTAATTTGGGTATAATAATTGGTATAATCTAAGCCCCTCCATAAGTTCCCAAACTTTATTGACACTAAGTTTTTCCGATTTTGCAGGAGTGGAAATCAACGTTGAAAATAATGATTAGGTCTAGCAATACTTCTCACGAAGATTCTCCATAATCATAAGAAGGATACCTGATTACAACCCAAATCAAAGAATATAAGACTCAATTTATTGAACAATACACAACTCGATTATTTATTCATAAAGTAATAAAAAATGATATAAGTAGATCCCATGTTTAATGTCATATAAGATCATCAATATAGATTATATCATTAGTTTTAGATATTCTATAGATGAATTGACAACTTCTAAAGTACTTTTGCCAATAAATAAACATATTTTCTACTAACTTTTATATATTCTTACGCACTGAATCATTGGAGAAGGTGAACTCTACCTTAACCTGGGATAATTATCAATTATTTCTTCGAAATACATAATAGATTAAATCCATGGGTTTAAAAAGATGACGGAAGGTAATTGGCGTTGGCGTGGTTCTTTTCTGTGTCAGGCTGAAGGATGTTCGGCCTAATGATTAGTCGTGTAGAGTAGCTGGGGGCCCTGACGTAGGCCTGCCATTCGTAAAGTGCAAGCGTTAGCCCATTTCATGGATTTAACCTTGGGCTAGATATCCAAGTCATATGTACAATATACTACAAAAACAACAAATAAACCAAATCACATTATCAAATCGAAAGTGAAGGCTGGTCCGCGGTTGCCGGTCTTGAATCCAGCCTGCGCTCATCGTTCAGCTTTTAGGCAGGAAAATCCTCTTTTCTTGGCGATTCTGTCCTAAACAAAAGTAGTGAATGGCGCAGCTTCTGTTGCACAAACTACACAGCCTCAGACCTCGGACTTCCTTGCCGCAAACTCCTATTATTGCTTATCATGTCCATTTCACCAATTTTAATCTCCTTGGTTCTCTCCCAAAACACGCCCGACCACTCACTTCTTGTTTCTTTCATTCTCTACCTGCTCAAAGGCGGCTCTTTTGTAGGATGAATAATTCAGGTGAATTTTCACGCTTATCACTCTCGTGTAGGACAAGTTTTTAAGTTTGTTATCTCAGCGATTTTTATCTCCATTTCTTTCATGGGAAATTTAACGATCAGTTGGTGCGTAAGTGACCAAGACCCTTTTCGGTTGGCTTCCTACCCAGCTTGTTTCTAAATCCTAGGAAATGGCATTAGAGACTGTCTTTAGCCTTTGGGGCTTGTAACTCACTATGTTTTCAAGGAATTTAGACTCGTAGACAAACTTGTGCCTGCATTAGTTCAAGGTAGCGGGAGTTAATAATACCCTTTTTTTAAAAAAAAGTCTACTTTACTTTCTAGCTAATGAATTTAGGCATGGGAACATTGGGTCTAGAGAAAAGATACGAGTACAGGTTAAAGGACTTATATCTCTACTTTTGTGATAGATATCATGTATCACCTTGAACTTGATAAGCCTGGAAGCAGAAAGAAACCTGAAAAGCAGGTGAATGGCGTATTCTGGATTATACTTCTCAATCTTGGAATATTTGTAGCTGATCACTTTTTTCAGGTATTTGTTACCTCAAATATCTTCCCTTCTTGTTCTTGACAATTTATCACGTGAGAGAAATGAGACATGAAGACGTTTAGGTTTTCGGATTTCGAAACCTCTGGCCAAAAGCAGAATTTTGAGAGCAAACCTGATACATATGTGTATGGAAGCAGCACAAGAGCATTCAGAATTTGCTCATGTTAAGTTAAAGCAACGCGAGTTACGAGTAACTGGGTGCTACATGGTAGACATTGTGTTTGTACCATGTCACAGTTTGCTGAGGAAAATTAACAAAATGGGCTTTCACCAGATGATGACTTGCATGCGTTATAGAAAACGTTCCTTTCTCTGCTGATAAAATCTGGTATAGTTTTTCACTTGAGATAATGAAGCTGACACTAGTTTGGTAAAGGTTCGCGGCATCAAGACTCTGTATTTGTATCACAATTGGCCAGCTTGGTACCAGTTTGTCACAGCGACATTCTGCCACGCTAACTGGTGAGATCTTCATACTGTCTAGGGTGATAAAACGTCAATCTTCAATATCTTTTACTGGATGGATAGAACCTACAGAAAAGCTAATTCTTTTGTCATACATGGTCATTGATTTTTATTTCTTACTTTGAAACTTTTTCTTCAGGGGACATCTTTCCAGCAATCTCTTCTTCTTGTACATCTTTGGTGAGGATTTGATTATGCTATTTGATTAGAGAATGGACAAGGTTCTGGATGTCTCATTAATGTGACAATTGATCATGACGATCTTTCTAACAGGGAAGCTTGTTGAAGAAGAGGAAGGAAATTTTGCACTCTGGCTTTCGTATATTTTTACTGGTGTAGGTGCAAACCTGGTTTCATGGTTAGTTTTACCAAGAAATTCCGTTTCTGTTGGAGCCTCTGGTGCAGTTTTTGGATTGTTTGCGATCAGTGTTCTTGTGAAGGTACTTTCAATTGTATATCAGCTAGTATGTGTATGAGATCAATAAGCCTACTTTTTAACCACTTTTTATCGCTTGTAGATAACATGGGACTGGAGAAAGATCCTTGAAGTTCTTATATTGGGTCAATTTGTTATAGAGAAGGTAAATTCTTTTCTTATTTAGAACAATCAAACTTTTTAGGCCTGTAGAAGGTCAGACATTTTTAAATGTTCTTCTAAAAATGCCTAGAAGGGAGAAGAAGTATGGGCTCCAAGTATTATCAAATATTGGATTTCGAAATAATGCCAAGAATACTACTTTCTGAATACAAGGAATGGAAATGTATGATCATTTTGATTTCCCATTGACTCCTTTGTTGCATTCTACTTTCTGAATACAAGGAATGGAAATGTATGATCATTTTGATTGCCCATTGACTCCTTTGTTGCATTCTACTTTCTGAATACAAGTAATGGAAATGTATGATCATTTTGATTGCCCATTGACTCCTTTGTTGCATTCTCATTCATGAACATGAACATTTCAGTTTAAATCAGAATCTTAATCTAGTGTCTTTCGGAATCTTGCTTAAAGCACTGAAAATTTTTATATGTTTCTTGTTGCTGCAGGTAATGGAGGCAGCTCAAGCTTCAGCTGCATTGTCGGGCACATATCGTGGAGGCCATCTAACACAGAGTGTGAACCATATTGCACATCTCTCAGGTGCTCTTATCGGTGTAGTGCTTGTATGGCTTGTCAGCAGAATTCCTTCTCATCCGGATGATGATGAAGCATCGAAAACTCAATAGACAATTCAATTTGGTATGTCAAACATTTGCGCATGGTAGGAAATTCAACAAGAAAATTCAGATTATCTACTGGTAGATCATCTTTCATTGCCTCAAATAGTGATGGCCTACATTACAATGGTGATTAAAACTTGAAAGATTTTGCCTGATTTTACACCATCTGGACATGGGGGGATAGCTATCTGAATGAAGCACTTGGCTTATTATGTTAATAGATCTTCAAATAATAGTCCTTGCATTCACAGTCCCATATAAACACACATTTTGAGAGGTTACAGAATATTTTTTGTTATGTTTGATCTGTTCTATTGAAACGTAATGCAAGTATCATAAAAGATTGAAATCCAGTTCACTTTTAACTTTTGATCGTGCATTCGAAGCCCATTTGATCACTTGGATTAACTGATCGCAAAATGACAACGCCGACGATATGCAAGTAATGAGCGAGGGAACGAATTAGATTTAAAATTTTTTTGAGGTAGAACAAAATGAATTTTATCCCTAGATTAAAGAGATTTTGAGGGAGTCTGGAGTGAAATTGGAATAATTTATATACAACTAAGATAATATATAAGATATTATATTTTAATTAAAAATTTTAAGATAATGATTATAAATTTTGTTTTTATATATTTGGATTAACTTTGTAATCTCTCTTTCTTTCAAGTAAATTTAGTATTGAGATAACTCTTTCTTTACCTATAATTAATGTGAACCCATTCAAGTCCTTTTACGAATATTATTCATTTGATTTACATCTATGAATTTGAAGAGAAAATTTAGAGAAAAATTGAATTACATTCACATTAATTCATTTCTATATAAGATATTATATTTCAACATAAAATTTTAAAATAATGAATTATAAATTAAATCCTATTGTTATATATAATTAATTTTATTCTTATGTCAAACCTAGAAACTATAAATTAAATCTTATCTTTGTGTATAATCCTGTTCATTTTTCTAACTCCATGAAGGCCCTCTCTCCTTTTGGACAACGGTAACTTCGAAACAGCCATTGACGTCTGCCCATGACGTCGTAAGAGACGTTACTTTCTCCGTGCGTGAGCATCTAGGAATCAAACTCAGAGAGCTATTGTGTATTTAGGTTCACTGTTAATTTCATCCGGATTTTCTTGTTCATCCTCCTTCCAGCATGATTGTCAGCAACACCCAGTCACCGCACCTCTTCGTCGTTGAGCCTACTCTAAACTTCAATAACCATTGTCGTCTTTGTTCAAATACACAATATTTGATTCTGTGATAAGCTACGCAATTGGTAAGGTGCGATTAGGTTGTTGAGTGATTTGGATTGGCATGTAACCATTTTGCTTATGCGATGTACACATTGTTCTTTGTGGTTAGCGATAATATACACCATTATGGCCTCTTTAGTTGACATGTTAAAATAGATAAGGAATAAAATAGTTATTCTTAATAATAGAATAGACGAGGAATATAATATAATAAATATTACTTTGTTTAGTTTATTGCTAAAATTTTTTTATGTTAATGTTTAGTTTAAAACATAAATTTAGAATGACAAAGGAATAACTAAGAAAAAGACCAAAATATTCATTATAGTCATTACTAACTATATTATTATTATTATTATTATTATTACTACTACTACTACTATTATTATTATTATTATTATTATTGCGAAATTTTTTCCCCTTGTATGTCGTTTGAGTTTGGAGATTGTTGGATAAATCTTCAACCACCTCTTTCGAAAAAGCACTCTTTTTCAGTATTATTATATTCAAAGAATTTTCAGGTTAGGGCTTTTTAATCTTTTGTTCTATAAAACCCAAAGACACTTAGAATTTACATACACACCTTAAAACCTTCATCACTCAAATTGTCCATATTCCAAACGGGACTTTGGGTAATGCACTGGTAACTTTTGTTCCAAGCTTAACATTGTTTCACCAGGGTCGTTCCTAATATTTTATGGGCCCTGGAGAAAGTAAAAAAATATTCCTATTTTTGCCTATTTTTAAGCCCTTACAAAGAAAAAAAAAAGGAAAATATGAGTCATTTTTATTGTTCTTTATGAGGTCAAAAATAGACTCTATTTTGATTCATTTTATTTTTTATAAGAATAAAAATGAGCCATATTTTATCATTTATAAGGATGGGCCCTGGGCGGGTGCCCACCCAGCCTTTGCCCAGGGCCGGCCCTGTGTTTCACACATTGCTTTTAGTTTATGTAAAGCCTACAAAATAAAATAACCCACTCCATAATTATTAAGCTTTATAAAAGAAAACATTTGGAAAATTAGAAAACACCAATGAAACAATCTTCCTTTTTCATCTTTCTCTCAACTATTTCTAGTTGGTGTGTAATAGTTGTGCACTAGTGTGTATTTTTCTAAGTATTTGACATATATTTCTTGCATAATATGTTATTATTGTTGTGTTTTAGGAATTATTTTGTATGTTTTTATTTAGTTTGATCTTCAGGGTTGTTCTTTTATGTTTGATGTTAGTTTAGGGTAAGAATTGATCATTTTGGTGTAAAAATGAAGGGGGTCACCTTTGAGATTGAGATAGGGACCAAGAGAGGAGAATAGAAGTGCAAGTAGCGTACCAAGCAATACTGAGACCAACCCAAGGGACCAACTCAAGGCTATTATACTTCAAAGTGGCAATCAGGTGGAGGAATCAATTGTGCAATAGGGTAGCCAATAAAAGGAGAAATGCAAGGAGATAGAAGAAGAGAAAGAAGAAGAGAGGCCTTATGTACTACCACCACCCTACAAGCCTAAACTTCCATATCCACAAAGAATGAGATAACATCAGGTGGACACTCAGTATTCCAAGTTTGTGGAGAAACTGAAGAAGCTTCAAATTAACTTGTCATTGGTGGAAGTTTTAGAGTATATGCTTAAGTATGCGAAGTTTCTTAAGGAAATATTCACACAAAAACGCACTTGGGAGGTCAATCAGACAATAATTTTGACGGAGAATTGTAGTTCGATCATATCAAACACAATGCTTTCAAAACTATAAGATTTAGGGAGTTTTACTATTTCATGTATTATTTGTGACTTTGAATTTTCTAAATGCTTATGTAATTTACGTGGTATTAACTTGATGCCTTTGTCTGTTTTTAGGAAATTGGGACTAGGAGATGTCAAGTCAACATCCATGCTAATTAAACTTATGGATCAATCCATCAAGAGGCCATTTAGAGTTGTAGAAGATGTGTTGGTAAAAGTGGATAAATTTATCATTCCTATTGATTTTGTTGTGTTGAATTTTGAAGCTGATAGAAAATTTTCATTAATTTTGAGTAGGTCCTTTATGAATACTAGTACGGGGTTAAAGTGCATGAAGGAAAACTTGTTTTGAGAATTCGTGATGAGCATGTTGAATTTAAAATGTCTAAATCTTTGAAGAAACCGATGGATGATACTGCATGTATGAAAATTTATGTTGTGGATGAGTGTGTGAAGGAGGTTGAAAAGGAAGTTGATGAAGTTATTGAAGTGCACAGGGATGAACATGTGAGAGAAGAGGAATTATGTGAGGAAGTTGAGCTAGAGAAGCTGGAGATTACATATTCACCCACACCACCTTCCATTGTTAAGCCTCCCACTTTAGAGATTAAACTCTTACCTTCTGATTTGATATATACCTTTTTAGGTAAGAACTATACCCTACCTATCATTATCTCCAACCGATTGGATTGTGAGAAAGAAGAAAAAGTGGTGGAGATCATTAAGAAGAGGATGAGAGCCATAGGGTAGCAAATTTCTGATATTTCGGGGATAAGCCCTAATGTGGTGATTCATAGGATTAACCTAGAAGAAGGATATAAAACTATGAGGAAGTGACAGAGAAGGTTAAATCTAAACATGCAAGAGGTAGTGCAGCTTTTGGATGCAGGAATTATTTACCCCATTTCAGATAGTGAGTTGGTAAGTCCAGTGTAGTGTGTGCCTAAGAAGGGTGACATGACAGTGATGGAGAATGAACATGGTGAAAAGATTTCTACTAGGACCATCACAGGTTGGCGAGTGCGTATTAATTATAAGAAGCTCAATTTGGCTACCAAGAAAGACCATTTTCCTTTATCTTTTGTAGGTCAAATGATTAAGAGGGTGGCTGATTATTCTTTTTACTGTTTTCTTGATGGATATTCAGGGTATAATCAAGTGTTTATATACATGGAAGACTAAGAGAAAACTACTTTCAGTTGTCCTTATAAGAGGCCACGATTGTGACCTACGTCGGGCAGACACAAAAATAGGTGAAAACATCAAGTTTTGAGGAACTTTTCAGACCATTTTGACCTCGAATGAACCCTAGGGCTTCCAAGGTATTTAAACAACATAAAGAATAGAGAAAAGGAGCTTTTGATCAGCCACCATAACGAAACTCTAAAGGAGAGAACTTTGAGAGATCAAGAAAGAAACGAAGGAAGAGAGAAGAGGAAGAAGATGTAGACTTGACGTGCTTCCTGGAATAAGAAGCTTTCCTAAGTTGCGACCTCCCATCATCTATTCGAGTTCTATTTCTTATGTATTTCAGTTTTATTTGATTATAGAATTGAGATATATAGTTTGATGATAGAATTGAATTGTGATTAATGTTCTATACTCACCTTTGGAATATTATTTTTGATTTAATGAAATCTGATTGTTTTATGTGTTTATTGAATTAATTGTGGTTTAATTCTGCACTTCATATCTCGATAATAAACTGAGAGGGTGAATCGAGAAAAAACGATTAAATTGGGCTAACGAGAGTTAGGTAATTTAATAGATTTAGAATTAAATCAGGTTAGTAAATCTTATGTAGAGAGATCACATATAAGTTTCCAATTGTTTATTAGAGAATCTAAGAACTGATTAGGTTTTGGATCGGTTGTTAATTGAGAGATTATAACTTCCTATAATCTGATTAGAGTTTATTCTTTAGGGTTCAATTATAACTTGAGAGTGAGTAATTGCCCTAAGATCATCTAGAACCATTAATTTGATAAATCGTAATCGGTTAGGTTGACATTAAGGATAGATAATTTCCCCTTTTTCTCTTTTGGTTGACTTATTAGGTTGAATTCTAGGATGTGTTATCATTGTTCAGCAAATTAATCAATTTCTGTTAATTGTTATTCATTTTTAAATTGAAATTGTTAATTGTTGTTCGTTGATTGTTTTCGTTAAGTGTTAATTGTCAATTATTGTTTTGTTATTTGATTTGGTTTGTTTGATTTATTTAGTTCTTGTGTTTAAAATTCATTGTCTGTTAAAAATCTGCTTAATAGTTTCTGACCTTATATTTTATGATTAAATTACTCCTCCTATTGGGATCGATACCTTAGGTATTATGCGAACGACCTGTGCGTTTGCAGTTTTATCGAGGTTAAAAATATTAAAACTTATCATACATAAACTTGCGATCAGACCACTTTCACTTATCCTTATGGGACTTTCGCTTATTAGATGATGTCTTTCAGTTTATGCAATGCACCTGCCACATTCCAAAGGTACATTATGGTCATATTTGCAGACATGAATGAGAACTTCATGAAGGTATTTATGGATGACTTCTCTGTCTTTGGTGATTTTTTTGATCATTGCTTGTTTAATTTAGACAGAGTGCTTCAAAGATACGAGAAGTCTCCTCTAGTCTTAAATTGGGAGAAATGTCATTCATGATCTAAGAGGGAATTGTATTGGGCTATAAGATCTCATGCAAGGGGATTGAAATGGATCGAGCTATGACCAAAGTGATTAAAAAGATATCACTTCTCACCAACATCAAGGGCATCCGGGCCTTCCTTGGTCATGCAGGGTTCTACAGATGGTTCATCAAGTATTTTTCTCTTATTACTAGACCCTTGACTCATTTATTAGTTAAAGATGTGTCTTTTATGCTTGATGATGATTGTTTGGATTCGTTTAACATGTTAAAGAAGGTACTTACAACATCACTAATTTTGACGTCGCCAGATTGGTCTCTTCCCTTCAAGATTATGTGTGATGCAAATGACCATACTATTGGTTATGTACTTGGCCAACAGAAGGAGAAGAGACCGCATGGCATCTAATATGCCAGCACGAACTTGACGAGAGCACAACTGAACTACACCATTACTGAGAAGGAACTGCTTGTAGTGGTATTTTATAAGATATCTTATAAAATACCTTTGTTGATATCTTATAAAATGTCTTTATAAGATATGTACTGATAGTCTGATTCACAGATGTGTCCCTGAAGATGAAATGCCTAAAATTTTGATACAATGTCATACCTCACTTCATGTAGAACATTATGAAGCTAACAAGACTGCTGATCAGATCTTGAAGTGTGAATTATATTAGCCAACCATGTTCAAGGATGCTCGAGATTTTGTACTGAAGTGTGATAGGTGTCAAAAAGTGGGCAACATATTGAAGAGGGATGAGATGCCGCTTTCAAACATCATGGAGTAGGAGATATTTGATGTGTGGGCCTTAGATTTTATAGGACCATTCCCATCCTCCTTAGGTAACACATATATACTAGTTGGATTTGATTATTTTTCGAAGTGGGTTGAAGTTGTAGTTACTTTAACCAATGATGGCAAGGTGGTGCAAAGATTTTCACTAGATTTGGAGTGCCTAGAGTGATAATCAGTGACAGAGGGAGTCATTTTTGCAACAAATCCTTTAAAGCTCTATTGAAAAGATATAATGTGCATCATTGAGTGTCGACTCCTTACCATCTTCAAACGAGTGGCCAAATAGAAGTGGTGAACAGAGAATTGAAGAAGATTTTGGAGAAGGTAGTGAGCACTTCAAGGAAAGATTGATCTTTGAAGTTATATGATACACTTTGGGCGTATAGGACAGCCTTCAAAACACTCATAGTACTACTCCATATAGATTTGTGTATGGCAAGACTTGCCATTTAATTTTGGAATTGAAGCATAGAGCTTATTGGGTAATTCGAAAGTTGAATATGGATTGGAAGCTTGCGGGTGAAAAAAGATTGTTACTACTTGACAAATTGGAAGAGTTGAAATTTGAAGCTTATGAAAATGCTAAGTTGTACAAAGAAAGAGCAAAAAACTGGCATGATACTCACATTAAAAACAAGGAGTTTAAGAGTAGGGGCTTGGTGCTTTTATTTAATTCACGAATTCAGTTATTTCCAAGAAATCTCAAGTCAAGATGGAGTGGACCCTTCAAGTGTTTCCCCATAGAGCTTTAGAGTTGAAAAATGATAAGGGTGAAGCAGTCAAGGTCAATGGGCATAGATGCAAGTCATATTATGGAGGGACATACTCATAAGAAAGGGAAGTCATCTCTTTCCTTTCTTCCACTATTTCATAAATGCATATGGAATGGTCAAGCTAATGACCTTAGCTTAGCATGTTTACCTTTCTTTTGCTTGTCTTTGTTTACTTGTTTGTTTGATTTGTTTGGTTTTAATTATGTTTGGTCTGAGTTTGCTATGATTTCTTGGTGTTTACTTGAGTTTTTTGTTTAAAGTTTTAATTTGTTTTCGTTTCAAATTTCTTGTTAGTTAGATGATTTTGATGTGTTTGCTTGAATGTTAGGAATGTATGTTAAGCTAGGAAAAAGAGTGCCCACGATCGCGGGAATGCGTTTATTTCCCAAGAATGTGGGAAGGCTCTTCAAAACTCTATGAAGCTTTGGAGTTGGTATTTGATAGGGATTCCCACGATCGTGGGATCCCGAACTGAAAGATTTAAAAAATCCCTCATTCTTTCTTCTTTCTTCATCTATTCACATTCTCTCACTCTAAAACAACACCCACTCACCCAAACCTCACAAATCCTTCATCTTTCCCCCAAACCTTGGTATTTTCTCCACTTTTTCCATCATTTTTCACTCCTTTAACACTTATTTCACATTAACCACATAAGAATCCAAGGATTTGGTAAGTTTTTCTCTCTCTCAAAAACTTGCTCACCTCTCTCTTAACTATTTTTGCAGATTTTGCTCTTTTAATGGCTCCAAAGAAGTTTGTAGCCTGGAAACCAATTGATCAATTGCGCATTTAAGTCTCTTGAGAAGGTAAACGTGATATGGTAGCCACTTTTTATGCCTTATTCCATATTTTTTTGAAAGAATAAGGTATGATATTTCAAGATTTTAAGGATAAAGAGTTATTTCCTCCTAGGTACTTTAATTTTGACCTGTTAAAAACTCTATGACTAAGACGTAACATTGAAAGATTGGCTGCAAATATTGGTTGGGGTCATTTAATTTATTGTAATGCATTGATATATCCCATGATGATTATAAAATTTTTCACTACTGTGTGCTACAATCCTAAAATGGACACATTCTAGTTTAGGATAGGTGGCCATGCATATAAGCTTGATTATACTGTCATTTGTGCTCTCTTTGAATTGTCTAACACCAAAGTTTTGGATGACCATGATGATTTTTATGTGGATGATTATTGGAAGATCCTTACAGGTGAAAACACTTTTGACTCTAGGAATGCACCCAACACTTTGATTCATAGCACTGAACACTTATTTCTTCATAAGTTTATGTTTCTAATTGTTTTTAACAAAAATGAAAGCAATAAGTGCTCAGCTAAGGAACTCTTATTTCTTTGGTACATTGATCATAAAATTAAAGTAAATACCTCTTATCACATTTTTTGATCTATTGTGAGTTGCATTACTAAGAAAAGCTCATATTTTGGCATGACTTACACTGTTACTGCTTTGGTTTTGTATTACAATCTTGAAGTGGATTCTGTGCTCCAGCTATACCTGATATGTTTGATGTACCTTATTTAAGACATTTTGAAATTTTGGAGCCCCATTCTATAGAGCTCATAAATCCTTAGACACACACTGCTGTTAAGATGAATTGTAAGGATGCAGCCACTTCTCAACCATCCTCTTCTCAGGTGCCATCGGAGCCCCAAGAAGAAGCAGTTGAAGAGGAACCAACCGTAGCAGCAGATGTCAACAAGTTTTAGAAAATCTTCAACCAAATAGTCGAAAACCTTCAACAAATGACACTCCAAATTAATAAGCTCAACACCCAGATGATACAAGTGGTTAAGAGTAGCCGTACATCAAAAAGAAATTCCTCAAGTTCATTCAGATGAAGAATATTGAAGTCCCTTCCCTTACTTTTTACGTTGTTTTCTTTACTTTGTTTTACTTACTTGTTTGTTTGATGTTGGGTTTTGTGTTTTGGTTTCCTTTTGTGGCTTTGGTTGCCTTGTCACATTGAGGACAATGTGTTGTCCTCAATGTGACAAGGCAACCAAAG
>JAOQMS010000001.1:23094533-23135308 GCA_027563885.1 Erythroxylum longipes | reverse complement strand
CATTTCTAAACCAACCAACACTCAATTCACTTCATATATCCACCATAAACCATCTTACAACCTATCCTTGAACATTAATCCACAAAATTGCAGCACACACACTCAATCATCTTCCTTTAATTACAATCCATCTAAAACAACTCAATTCATCTATACTACATGACATCTCATTTATTCACTTTTAACTCATCAATCACCAATCATCAATCAACCAAAGACTTTCTTGTCTTTGATCTCCAAATCGAACTTTTGGAGTAGGAGAATCCATCTAATTAGCCTTGTATTTGATTCTTTCTTCAAAAAAAGGTACCTTAATATTGCATGATTAGAATACACAATCACTTTAGAACCAAGCAAATAAGGTCTAAATTGATGTAAAGTAAACATAACAACTAAAAGCTCCTTTTTAGTGGTGGAATAGTTGCATTCTGCTGGACTAAGTGTTCAAGAAGTGTAGTAGATTACATAAGTCATCTTTCTATATCTGTGACCAAAGACAGCACCTATAGCAAAATTGCTTGCATAACACATAATCTCAATGGTTGACTTTAGTCAGGTGGCTGAATAATCGGTGCTGAAGTCAAAAGGTCTTTTAACTTGTCAAATGCTTCCTTGCATCCCTCATTAAACTCAAAGGGTACATCTTTTTGTAACAGATGATAGAGTTTTGTTGAGATCTTACTGAAGTCCTTGATAAACCTGCGATAAAAACCTGTATGGCTAAGAAAAGAATGAATCTCCTACACATTTGTGGGGTAAGGTAAATTTAACACGATTTCTATCTTAGCCTTATCAACCTCAATTTCCTTAGATGAGATTACATATCCCAACACTATTCTTTGTTCAACCATGAGATGACATTTTTCAGAATTGAGAACAAGATTAGTTTCAATGCATCGTTCAAGAACACAATTTAAATTATCCAAGCATGCATCAAAGGAATCCCTATAGACAGTAAAATCATCCACAAAGACCTCAATAATATGTTCAACATATTCAGAAAAAATACTTACCATGCATCTTTGAAAGGTGGCTGGGTCATTGCATAGTCCAAACGACATCCTTCTGTAGGCAAATGTACCAAATGCGTAGGTAAATGTTGTTTTCTCCTAATCTTTCGGAGCTATCACAATCTATATCCTGAATACCCATCCAGAAAATATTAGTGAGATTGTCCTACAAGTCTTTCAAGCATCTGATTAATGAATGGGAGTGGGAAGTGATCCTTGCGTGTAGCAGCATTTAACTTCCTATAATCGATGCATACTTGCCATCATTCTGAATTCTTGTAGGCACAAACTCATTATTCTCATTCTTCACCACACTAATCCTAGTTTTCTTCAATACTACTTAGATCGAACTCACCCATTTGCTATCTAAAATTGGATAGATTATACCAACATCAAGCAACTTTAAGATCTCCATCTTTACCACTTCCATCATTGAAGGATTCAATCTTCTTTACGACTCTCTTAATGGTTTGGACCCTTCTTCTAACAAGATTCGGTACATACATGTCAAAGGGCTAATACCCTTAATGTTGACTATAGTCCACCTTATAGCTGTGATGAGGTCTTTAAGCACTCGAATGAGCTTTTCTTCTTAAAGCATGGTTAAGTTCTTTGCTATGAATACTGGAAGTGTTTCTCCTTCTCCTAAGAACACATATTTTAAGTGCTCCGGTAATTGCTTCAATTCAGTTATAGGTGCTTGCACCACTAAAGGTAAAGATTTCGTATTAGATATTGGCAATTCAATATTTTTAAATACATACCTCTTTGGTATTATTTGCAGTGATTACAAAGCTAGCACAATTTCCTCCATTTTATCTGTAATAAGAAATATAGAATTTTGCAAAATGTTTTCCGTTAAACTCATATAAAGAATGACTTCTAACTTATCCTTACCATCTATATCAAAAATTTCTTGAGATAAAGAATTAATGACGTCAATAGATAACATATAATGGACATCACTAGGGTACCTCATAGCCTCAAAAATATTAAAACGAACAATTTCACTGTCAAATTCCATAGTCAATTCTCCTGTATCTACGTCGATTTTTGTCTTTGATGTCTTTAAAAATGGGCGACTCAGAAGGATAGGTGTAGAGTTAGACAAAGGTTCTCGCTCCATGTTCAAGACATAAAAGTCAGCTAGGAAAACCAATTCATTGACTTGCACTAAAACATCCTCTACAACCCCTTTTGGATAAGCATTAGATCTATCAGCCAACTTAATTATAATATGAGTTTCCTTCAATGATCCCAAATTCAAAGAAGTATAAATAGAATATGGCATAACATTAATTGAAGTTCCAATATCTAGCATTGCCCTTTCAAATCTAGTATCACCAATTTTGCAAGGTATCGTAAACATACCAGGATCCTTACACTTTAAGGAAAGCTTTCTCTGAATGACCGCAGACATGTTCTCCCCCACACTTACTTTCTCATCTCCCTTCAATTTCCTCTTAGAAGTGCATAACTTCTTGAGAAATTTGTCATATCGAGGAACTTGCTTAATGTCATCCATTAGTGGTATATTTACCTCCACCTTTTTAAACATCTCCAAAATCTCCTTATCTTGCTCCTCTTTCTTCGATTTAGCAAACCTACTAGGAAAAGGAGGCAAAGTTTTAGTAAAAATTTTAATCACAGGAGATTGAGAATTTACCTTAGTTCCCTTTTCAACTTCTTTCTGAGGCAATTCAAGTTCCTTTTCGGATTCTAAATCAATGCCAACAACAAGAGTCTTGTGTGATACATCCATTTCTTTACCACTTCTTATGGTGATAGCACTTGCATTCTCTTTGGGTTCACAATTGTTTGAGAAGGAAGCTTACTCGAATTTTGATTCTCCAATCGGCTTACCGTAGCAGCTATATAACTCAATTGATTTTCCAGATTCTGAATGCTAGAATTCATTTTTTGTTGGAACTGTATACTATTCTAAGCCAAAGTTTTCATCATTTCTTCCAATGAAGGTCCAGAGCTTGATGGTTGAGCTTGTCTTTGATAGGGTTGTTGATAGGACCCTTGTTATTGTCCTTGCTGCCCCTATGTATTAAATAGAGGATTCTTCCATCCTGAGTTTTATGTATAAGGGTAGCTAACATTTGTTTGTGGTTGGCCCGGGAAGCTCTAAAAGCATTCCCTTATTCTGTGGATGTCTCTTGCAAAGTTGGACACATTTTAGTGGGATGTCCCATTGTACAAATTCCATATACTTTGACTTGTTGAGCATTATTTGCAGCCATTTGCCTTACTAAAGATGTCAACCAAGCTATATGTTGCTCAAATATAGCAGTACTAGCTTCATTAACCTTCAATGGTCTTGGTTCCTCTGGAATACTAAATTGTTGAGAGTTAACGGTCATGTTGGAAATCAGATTCCTGGCTTCAATAGGTGTCCTGTCTACCAGTGCACCTCCATTTGCTGCATCTATCATACTTCTTTCTTGTGGCAAAAGCCGCTCATAGAAATACTGGATCAAGGTCTACTTACTGATTTGATGATACAGGTAGCTAGCATATAACCTCTTGAAATGCTCTTAGTACTCATATAATGTCTCCCCATGGTGCTGTCGAATTTCACAGATTTTTTTCTGAATGTTTGTAGCTCTAGAATTAGGAAAGTATTTCTCTAAAAAATGTCTTGGCATCTCATTCCAAGTGGTAATCGACCTTGAGGGCAAGTAATAAAGCCAATCCTTAGCAGTGTCCCCCAACGAGAATGGAAATGCCCTCAACGTGATCTACTCTTCTTATACTCTGGCTAGCTTTATGCTAGAACAGACCACGTAGAACTCCTTGAGATGCTTGTGAGGATCTTCATCTGACATACAACGAAAAGTAGGCAAAAGATGAATTAGACAAAATTTAAGCTCAAAAGTAACATCAATAGTAAGAAAATCAGTACACAAGGGTTGATGGTTAAAATCAGGAGTAGCTAACTACTTACGAGTGCGATCATTGTTTTGATCTGCCATGCTAGAATCAATTTAAGAAATGGAAACTCTAGAAGAATTAGAAAGTAAATCTAAAACTATTTAAATTCCTGGTGATGAATCAAGTTTCTTATCAGATGATGATGGATCCTCGGAACTTTATGCAATTTATCTTCTCACTCTGCATAACATCCTTTCAAGCTCTGGATCAAATTTCAATTCACCAATGTGAGAAGATCATCTCATCCAAAACTTTAGTGTTACACAAGTCAAATAGTGCACGAATGACAATATAATCAAGCTCATATGCATAGCCACCTATCCCAAACTAGAATGTATCCATTTTAGGATTGTAACACATAGTGGTGAAAAATTCTATAGTCATCATGGGGTATATCGATACATCACAATGAATTAAATGACCCCAAATAATATTTGCAGCCAATTTTTCAATCTTCCACCTTCGTCCTAAAGTTTTTAACAGGTCAAAATCAAAGTACTTAGGAGGTAATAACTCTCTATCCTTAAAATCCAGAAATCTCATACATTTTTTTTAAAAAAAAATAGGGAATGAGGCACGAAAAGTGGCTATAACCTTTTCCAAAGACTTGGAGGTGTAGTTGGTCGGTTGGTTTCCGGGCTACAAGCTTCTTTGGAGACATTAAAGGATAAAAATCTAAACTCACCCACTCACTATCTGAAATGAGGTCAATAATCCCCGCATCCAAAAGCTTCACTACCTCTTTCTTCACAACCTCTTGCATGTTTGGATTTAACCTTCTCTGTAGCTCCCTTACAGTTTTACATCATTCTTCTAGGTTAATCCTATACATCACCACATTGGGCTAATCCCCCTAGTATCAGAAATTTGCCACCCCATGGCTCTCATCCTCTTCTTAATGGCCTCCACCAATTTCCTTCTTCTTGCTCATAATCTAGTTGGTTGGAGATAATGATGGGTAGGGTATGGTTCTCACCTAAAAAGGTGTATCTTAAGTGAGAAGGTAAAGGTTTAAGCTCTAAAGTGGAGTGCTTAACAATGGAAGGTGGTGTGGGTGTATCTGTTCTCTCCAGCTTCTCTACGTCAACTTCCTCACATAATTCCTCTTCTCTCACACTCTCATCCCTGTGCACTTCAATAACTTCATCAACTTCCTCTTCAAACTCTTTAATGCACCCATTCACAACATCAATTTTCATACATGCAGTATCATCCATCAGTTTCTTCAAAGATTTAAAGATGTTAAATTCAACTTGCTCATTACCAATTCTCAAAAAAAGTTTTCCTTCATGCACATCAACTAATGCCCTACTAGTATATAAAGGGCCTACCCAAAATTAATGGACAATTTCTATCAGCTTCAAAATCGAACACGACAAAATCAACAAGAATGATAAATTTATCCACTTTTACCAATTCATCTTCTACAAATCTAAATGGCCTCTTGATGAATTGATCAGCAAGTTAAATTAGCATAGATGATGGCTTGACCTCTCCTAGTCCCAATTTCCTAAAAACAGACAAAGGCATCAAGTTAATACTTACATCTAAATCACATAAGCATTTAGAAAATTCAAAGTCACCAACAACACATGGAATAGTAAAACTCCCTAGATGTTGTAGTTTTGAAGGCATTGTGCATGATATGATTGAACTACAATTCTCCGTCAAAGTTACCTTTTGATTGTCCTCCCAAGTGCGTTTGTGTGTAAGTATGTCCTTAAGAAACTTCGCATACTTGGGCATGCACTCCAAGACTTCCACCAATGACAATTTAATCTGAAGCTTTTCCAGTTTCTCCAAAAACTTGGAAAACTAAGTGTCCACTTGATGTTGTCTCACCCTTTGCGGATGCAGAAGTTTAGTCTTGTAGGGTGGTGGTAGTACATAAAACCTCTCTTCTTCTTTCTCTTCTTCTATCTCCTTGCATTTCCCTTTTCTTGGCTATCCTTTTGCATACTTGGTTCCTCCACTTGCTTGCCACTTTGAAGTGTAATAGCCTTCAGTTGTTCCCTTGGGTTGGCCTTAGTGTTGCTTCGTAGACTACCTGCATTTCTAAAAGACAAAGCACTAGCAAGTTAACCTACTTGTACCTCCAAGTTGTGGATGGATGAGGTATGGTTCTTCATAATCTGATCAAACTTTGGCTCCATCCTCTTTTGACTTTCCTCCTGGCTCGAAAACATCCTTTTTTGGTTCTCTTATTGATTTGCTAGTTTGGACCCCAAGATATCCATTAACTTGTCCATTTTTCTCTCCAAAGATCCAAGTCAGTCTTGCTGAAATTTAGGAGGCCCTTGGGGTCTTGCTTGGCTACCTATATTGTTAGTACTCTAAGAGAAATTTAGGTGGTTTTTCCACCCCGGATTGTAAGTGGTAGAGTATGGATTGTAACCTCTTTATGGTTGGCCTAAGTAATTTACCTGTTCTGTACCACTGGCTCCCAACAAGAAAAATTCAGTTATGCCATAATTGTTTAGCCCATATAACTCACACTATAATTGGATAGCTTTTGCTATATATAAAGATGCTCCTTGCATGTTGCTCAACTGCTTGGTGAAGGTTGTGATTTGTGCCTATAAAGCTGTAACGAAGTCAATTAGGATCATACCTTTTTGGTTCTTTTGCCCCTATCTACTCCTCTCACTTGACCACATACAGTTATTTCTTGCCAACTCTTCCAAAAGATCATGAGCTGCATTAATAGTTTTTCTCATCAAAGAACCTCTAGCAGTTACATTTATGGTTCCTTTTGTGCTCTAATTTACACCATTATGGAATGTTTGCAAAAGGAACTCCCTCAGAAGGTTGTGGTGGGGGAAGCTTATTTATAATTCCTTAAACCTCCGCTAAGCTTCATATAAGGACTCCCTGATAGGTGTGATTTACGTCGTATTTTAGGGTTTAATTTGTTATGTATTAAATGTTAATTTGAGTGTTTGGTATGTGTTTAGGTTAGAATTGTGTTATTTTATGTGTTTAAGTGTTTTTATGGGTTAGTATAAGTCTTTGAGCTCAAATATTATGTTTTTGAGGTACCTTGATGTGTTTGTTAGTATTTTAGGGCCAACGTCAAAGAACGGAGAAGTTTCGGAGACTTTCGGGCCGAAACCACAACCCACGATTGTGATAGAAACATGTGAGACAGACCACGATCGTACACGATCATGACAAAAGACTCTGCCCCAGCCCACAATCTTGGCATTTGGGTAGACGCGTAAATAAGAGGAAAAGTCAAGTTTCGAAGAATTTTTTGAACCATCTCCACCCTGAAAAAACCCTAAGGCTACCAAGGTATTTAAATGACATAAAGAATAGAAGATGGGAGCATTTGCATCGGCCACATCCCAAAACCCCTAGAGAGCTTTATCAAGAGATTGAGGAAGAAACAAAGGAAGAGAGATGTGGAGACGAAGCCTACGTGAAGTACTTCCTAGAATAGGAGGTTTCTAACTGTTGCTGCCTCCGTCATTCCATTCTGAGTCTATTTCTAGTTTTATTTTGTTCTTTATGATTGTATAGAATTTGAAATAGCCATAGATGATAAATTCGTTGAATGTTGAGAATTTATCTAAACTTGCCTTCGGGATATTTTGTCTTTGATATTAACGAAAGTTAATTTATTGCATTTTTATTGGATTATTTGTTATTTAATTTCTACACTTCATAATTCAGTAATAAACTGAGAGGGTGAACTGAGTGAAAATCATTAAATTTCACTAACGAGAGTTAGGTAGTTTAATAGATCAAGAATTGAATCAAACAGGTAAATTTGTGTAACGAGAGATCTTGCATAGGTTTTCGGTAGTTTATTGGACAATTTCATATCTAATTTAGGTTTTGGACAAAATTTGAATCGAGAGGTTGCAATTCTCATAATCTAATTAGGGTTTATAAATTAGGGTTAATGATTACAACTCGAGAGAGAGTAATCCACCCTAAGACCGTCTAGAACCGGTAATTCAATAAATTCATAATCAATTAGGTTTTCATTAAAATCAGATTAAAATCCTCTTTCTCTCAATTGGTAGTTTTTTAATTGTTTTGTGATTGGGTCTTGCATCTGCTATCTTGTTATTATTTTTGAATTTGATTCATGAAATTAATTGCTTAATGGAAATAATTTCTATTTTTTATTTTGAATTATTGCGAATTGAGTTCAGCCTTAGATTTTAGGATTAGATTAACCCTCCCCATAGGATTGACACCTTAGGTACTACGCAAACAACCCGTGCGCTTGCGGATTATTAAGGTAAAAATATTAAAACTTTGTCATATTGAAACTTACGATCAAGTTTTTGTCGCCGTTGTCAGGGAGGCAATTAATTTAGTTCTATAGTTTAAGACGTTTAGTTTAGTTTTTAATTTTTTATGTTCTTTTGTTTTATTTCAGAAACCATGCTCTTGCATGAACATAAGAGTCACGAGAGGTTCAAGTCATGCGGATAAAACGTTAGACTTAGATATAACTCGACTAGAACGAATCCTTAGGAAAGCTTAGCGAGAAGAAGAAGAAGAGATCGTGAAATTAACAATGGCCAAGGACTTTCAACAGAACATAGACCATGGAGCGAACCAAGGATGTCAACAATGGACCTTGATGGACTTCATGAGGTCGAGTTTCAATGCGACAAATCAAGGAGTAGCTAGGCCACTAGTTCAAGCAGCTTCCTTCGAGATTAAACTAGCCCTCCTCAATATGCTTCAGCAGAATGTGCGGTTTTATAGATTGGAAAATGAGGATCCCAACACACACATCGTGAACTTCCTCGAAATCAGTGATACTTTTTGGTATCATCAGATGTCAGAAGATGCAGTCAGAATTTGGCTGTTTCCCTTCACCCTTAGAGATAGAGCGAAGGCACGGTACCATTCCCTTAGCCCAACCAACATCATGATGTGTGATCAGCTAGTTGGTGCCTTCTTAGATAAGTATTTCCTTCTGATCAAAACCACGAAGATCATCAAGGAAATCACCATTTTCCAGCAAGGTGACGGGAAATCAATCTATTATGTGTGGGAGAGATATAAGGATTTACAGCGAAAGTTCCCACACTATAACTTACCTAAGGAATTCCTATTGCAAACTTTCTATAATGAAGTAAACCCACCGACTAGAGGCAAGATCGACGCAGCTTCATGAGGATCATTGATGATGAAGCAGAAGAGTTGATAGAGTAGATGGCAAGCAATAACTGCTTATAGATGAACGAGCGGGGCAGGCAACCTACTACCTTTAAAGAGCAAAAAGGAATTGTGGTGGTTGATCAGATGACAGAAATGCAATAGAAGATAATGAGTCAGCTCAACAGCATGAAAGCTTCATCTTTAGCTCTGATGAAGGTCATACAACTCAAGTTTAAACTCTATGGACATATAGACCATGATACCGTGGACTGTTATTTGATGAAGGAAGACAATCTGGAGCAAGTAAATTATATAGGGGCGTAATATGGACAAGGAGGGGGCAACAATCCCTACTCCAATACCTATAACTCTAGGTGGAAGAATCACCCTAATTTCTCCTGGATGAATAATGCTGGAGGACAGTTCAAGCTACAAGGACGATCGGGCTTTCAACAAGATAAAGCAAGCTCGATGGAATCAAAGTTTGATAAGATTTTAGATAAAATTGGAGGCATGAAGGATGTATATTGAAGGCTCAAAAGCAAATTCAAGCAACTAACAAAGAACCATACCTCATCAATACATAATTTGGAAGTCCAAGTAGCCCAACTAGCAGAGGCAATGTCTACTCGAAATGCAGGATCCCTTCCAAGGAATACCGAGTCTAATCTGAAAGAATGGATCATAGCCATCAATCAAACCCAGGATAAGGAATTTGAATAGGTTAAGGAAGAAGGAGATAAAGGAGAAGTTCAAGTAATTAAAGAATTCCTTCCATGTGAGCCCATAAGCAAGCTAATAAAGGCAACTCGACCTGGAATCCCATACCCTATCTTTACTCAGTAGAATACAATTACAAGTAGGAGAGTGAGGAATTTGAAGGAGATTGAATCAAACAGGGTCGACGAAGTGACGGAACAACTACAAACGAAGCTCACATTGAAGGAATCTGTTAAGAAGAAGGTTAAGGAGAGAATATCGAAATAACACCCTAACATTTCACAGAAGGAGGACTCAGGGGATTTTTATATTCCTTGTAGTATCAATGGAGTCATTATAGATAGGACATTCGCGGATTTAGGAGAAAGTATTAACATGATGCCCTATTCCTTTAGTCAGAAGTTAGGGTTAAGAGAGTTAGTACCCATAAAGATGTTGGTAAAGGCGACTAACAAAATAGTGCATCCACCGAAAGAGATTATTAAGGATGTGCATGTAAAAGTTAATAAATTCACCTTTCCCATAGACTTTTATATATTGGACACTGGAGAAGATATGGAGACCCCTGTGGTTCTTGGACGTCCATTCCTAGCTACTGCTCATTTAATCATTGATGATGATGGGAGTGAACTAACTCTAAGGGTAGGAAAAGAGCAAATAACCTTCCAAGTGTCAAGGAAAGACTACAGTTCTTTGTTACCTCCAACGAACATTAAAGAACCCAAACCTCGAGGAGAATGAAAAGATATCGAGGACCATGGGAGTGCATTCAAAAAGAAGTGCTTGCAAAGAAGGCGAGGGAAGTAGAATTATAAGGAAGGTGGAAACCGTAGCATGGTAGCTCAGGTACAAATTGTGATATTAGTGACTACACTGCCGTTGCAACTTTCGTTCGAACCACCATAAGCCTAAAAAGAGCATCGAGCTACCAACTTTAAAAGCAACACTGCATAGAACGCAACCTATGGAAAATTATTTTCTTTGATTATTTGTGTTAGAACTTTTGAATTCTATAGTTAGGATTATTTTGTTTTCGAATAAAACCAAGTAGGAATAAGATTTCGGGATAAAAGTGGATGATTGATCAAGTAAAAGAGTGGTGAAAGGGCCACAAAGAATTAAGAATTGAATTCAAAAAGAATGTGAAAAGAGCTAAAAAAGAAAAAATAAAGAATTGGTGGAAAACTACTAGGCCACGATCATGGCCTGCGATTAGGCAGAAAGGGAAACACGCATTTTTTAAAGAAATTTTTACCATTTTTACCCTCCAATCACCTAAATATTCATTTCTAACTTCACTTTTTCATTCACTTTTGCTTTTACTTTATCTCTCTAGAATTGAAACCTACAAAAGCTCTCATATCTCTCTATAAAATTTCAAACCTCTAAATTTCTTCCAAATTCTACCTGATTCCCAAGACATATGTCGCGCATACAACAATTAGCTAGACGGGAGCAATCAGGATGAAATCAAGTTAAGGGAGAAGAAACAAAGCAGCAGACTTCGGAGCGCCCTTCCCGATCTATATAGAGGAGGAAGGTATTTGTTTCTAATCCTTAAATGCTAGACAAATAGTAGTTCCCAAATATTTTGATTTTGAAACACTCGGTAGGTTAGAATTGTGCGAGAGGGTAGAAAACTTAGCTAAAACAATCTAATGGGCCCAATTTATATGTTTCCAATTTCCTGTTTACCAGGGGCTCACTTTGGAATTTTTCACTTCACTGTCTTATGACCCTAGGAACCCCAAGGAATTGTGGTTTAGGCTGAGAGGAAGAGCTTATAAACTGACTATAGAAATCATGTGTGATATATGTGGGTTCCCCAAATCCTCCATCATCGATCAGCATATGATTTTTATCTTTCTAGATATTGGAATGAACTCATTGGAATAGAGCAATTTCATGCTAAGAATGCTCACAACAACATAATAAGGTCCCACGAGCACTTGTTACTGCACAAATTCAAGTGTCAGCTGGTTTCTGATAAATCAGAAACCAATAACTATTCCACAAAGGAATTCTTTATGTTGTGGTGTATGGACCACAGTATTCTAGTGTGCACATCCATACATATGCTAAATGCTATTATTGGGACTCCGTGTAAGAGGAGCAACAATTTAGGAATGGGGTATCTCGTGTCTACCATTGCTGAATATTAGGCGTGGACCGTAATGGATTAACTGCTCATCTCCCTAATTTCCTAAACCATCACCATTTATAGCTAGCTGAAATCCTTAAGTCCCACAATATGGAACTTCGGGATATCAGCCAAAAGACACATGTTAAAATTAGGGCCAGTCAGGCAAACTCGAGTTCAGTGCCACCTCAGCAGGCAGAAGAGGACTCAACCAGTGAAGAGTCCGAGGAAGGGGAAGAAGAAGATCAAGGCTGGAAGAAGGTTATGGAGGCAATCTCCGCAAACAACAAGACAATTACTGATATACTTGCAAAGCACACCAGAATGATGAAGGAGATAGCTCGAACACAACGATGACAGAGCCGGGATATCTGTCGAATCCATCAATATTTCGAGTCTCAGGGCCTTCAATTGCTGCCTCCAACACCATCCCCACCTCCATCTTCATGAGATTTGTGTCTAACTCATTTTTCTTTTTCAAATTAGTCTTCATTTTTATTTTTATTTTTATTTTTATTTTTATTTGATTTTGATTTTGATTTTGATTTTTATTCATTTTCTGTTTACTTTAATTCATATTTCTTCTTGTCTTTTATGTTCTTATTTGTCCCCTTCTCACATTAAGGACAATGTGTTGTTCAAGTATCGGGAGGGTTATGCGTTTTCCTTTAAATGTGATTTTGCATATTGTATGATAGTTGTTAGTTGCATTTTATGAATTGTGTGAATGTGTCAAAGGCCTAGATGGATTCGAATTGATTTAATTTTGAACATATTCTATTAGGTTGTGAAGAATCATTAGCTCACAAAATTAGTGAATTGGTGTCTCTGGCTAAATATATAGCTTAATTAGGATTTAGTGTAAGTTTAGCACCCTCTAAATTTCCACATTCATTCATAATTTGAGGCCTTTCAACTTAAATAGCTTAACTAGTATTTTTCATGGAAATGAGTAGCTAAAACAACAAGGTAGGCAATGATAAAATGTTTGTTAAATAAATAACTATTCCGCTGACCTTCGAGTTATGAATAGATCTAGTAGCCAATTGAGAACATGATATAGCCGAGTAACCAGATCAACACGCATCACAAATGTGTGCCACCACGTCAAAAAGTTATAATGACGTTCCAACCAAGCAGTGTAATAAAAATATGACTTAGTTGAGTAACTGGATCGACATTCATTACCAATGTTTGCCTCCGGGTAAAAAGACTAAGTCCATATTCAATAAATTAATTTAATAAAAAATATGTTTTCTAATAAAAACCTACCAAACTTGTAATAAGTTTAACTTTTCATGAAAATATACTTAAGAACAGTTACAGAGTATGAATGACCAAAGAATTATTAATGTGTGTGTACAATTGAAAAGGGTAAATAAATTAACAATTGAATCTCGATTAATGTGTATATTTAGTTCAAATCCCCTAGAAACAGATTTTGCATGTTAATAATTTGATATAACTTGAATGATTGTGTTTAAGATTAAATGTATTTCATGAAGTTAAAGCCATTGCATCATTACTGCATTGTGTGTTGTGTGTTTGTTGTTTTGTTTGCTTGAGGACAAGAAAACGTTTAAGTATGGGGATATTGATAGGTGTGACTTGTATCATGTTTTAGGGTTTAATTTGTTATGTATTAAGTGTTAATTTGAGTGCTTAGTATGTGTTTAGGTTAGAATTGTGTTAGTTTATGTGTTTAAGTATTTTTATGGGTTAGTATAAGTCTTTAAGCTTAAATATTATGTTTTTGAGGTACCTTGATGTGTTGTTAGTGTTTCAGGGCCAACGTCAAAGAACGGAGAAGTTTTGGAGACTTTCGGGGCTGATAGGCCACGATTGTCAGAAACATATGAGACAGACCATGATCGTGGCCTAAAGGACATGATCGTGATAGAAGACTCTGCCCAAACCAACGATTATGGCATTTGGACTACGATCATGGCCTGTGTCAGGCAGACACACAAACAAGAGGAAAAGTCAAGGTTTGAGGAATTTTTCGGACCGTTTCGACCGTGGAAAAACACTAGGGCTGCCAAGGTATTTAAAGAACATAAAGAACAGAAGATGGGAGCATTTTCATTGGCCACATCCCGAAACCCTAAAGACCTTTATCAAGATATTGAGGAAGAAACGAAGGAAGAGAGACATGGAGACGAAGCCTATGCGAAGTACTTCCCGAAATAAGAGGTTTCTCGCTGTTGCTGCCTTCGTCATTCCATTCCGAATCTATTTCTAGTTTTATTTCCTTCTTTATGATTGTATAGAATTTGAGATAGCCATAGATGATAGATTCGTTGAATGTTAAGGATTTGTCTAAACTCACCTTTGGAATATTTTGTCTTTGATATTATTCAAAGTTGATTTATTGCGTTTTTATTAGATTATTTTTTATTTAATTTTACACTTTATAATTCGGTAATAAACTAAGAGGGTGAACTGAGAAAAAATCATTAAATTGCGCTAACGAGAGTTAGATAGTTTAATAAATCAAGAATTGAATCAAACCGGTAAATTTTTGTAACGAGAGATCTTGCATAGGTTTTCGGTAGTTTATTTGAAAATTTCAAATCTAATTTAAGTTTTGGATAAATTGTGAATCGAGAGGTTGCAATTCCCATAATCTAATTAGGGTTTATAAATTAGGATTAATGATTATAACTCGAGAGAGAGTAACCAACCCTAGGACTATATAGAACCGGTAATTCAATAAATTCATAATCAATTAAGTTTTCATTAAAATTGGATAAAAATTCTCTCTCTCCATTGGTAGTTTTTAGGTTGTTTTTTGATTAGGTGTTGCATCCGCTATCATGTTATTATTTTTGAATTTCATTCGTGAATTAATTGCTTGATTAAAATAATTTCTTGTTTAGTTTTGTTTATTTTGAATTATTGTGAATTGAGTTCAGCCTTATATTTTAGGATTACATTAACCCTCCTCGTGGGATCGACAACTTAAGTACTACACGAATGACCCATGCGCTTGCAAAATATCGAGGTAAAAATATTAAAACTTTGTCATATCGGAACTTACGATCACTCCCCATCACTTTGTTGAATATATATTATTTCCTTTATGATTCTTGTTGTCTTGGTCAAGGGGATGTATTTAGTAAGGAATGTTTAGGCTAGCTGTTCCAAGTAGTGATTTGCCCTGAATTGAGTGAGTTATACCATGTCTTTTCCTGATCTCTCAAAGAGAAAGAAAATAATCACAACCTCACGACATCGTCAGACAACCCATTAAACTTGAAGGTGTCACAGATCTCCAAAAAATTTGCGAGATGGGCATTGGGATCTTCTTTAGACCATCTATAAAATTGCACACTACTCAAAAGTATGTTGAGGAGTGCTGGCTTGATCTTGAAATTATTAGCTTGAATCACTGGCCTTGCAACTCTTTGAGGACTGAAACCTAGCCTCATAAAGTCGATCACTGTCCTCTAAACTCCTCCTTGCTCTCCTTCTTTTGCCATATTTCTTTGTATATTGTCTTGCTGCTATGCTCTTCTCAACTCTTGTTCATGCCTTGTGATATCTAATAACTCTTCATCACTAAATTCAGTAGACCTTTGTGTGCTCCTTGTGTTCATGCACCTGTAAACACACAAGGAAAAGTATAAAAAAAATCTTAAATCAAAGTACATTAAACTAAACAAGATGCTAAATAAACAATCCCTGACAATGGCGTTAAAAACTTGTTGATTACAAAACAAACTACTAGTTTTATGCTTAAAACTGCAAATATAGGGGTTGTAACTTGTAGTAAAAGCGAATATCGATCCCACTTAATTGAGGATGCTCTTTATTTAAGAACCAATTTTGATGAATATAAACTGAAAAACTAAACTAAATTAAACAACAAACAATAAACAAATGGTAAAGCAAAAGTGCAGAAACTTGGAATTCAATATTTAACAATTAGAGATCATTTTTTCCCTATCTTATCTCCCTCCTACCTTGTTAATTGAATTGTGCCTCACCTAAGATTTCCTAATGTATTAACTATTCTCTCTCAAGGTGTAATTAATTTTCCCTAGCTAAATTAAATAGCTAAATTAAATGGAGATGATTAAACAATCTCTTAATCTACAAAATCAGTCCACCAATTCAACTAGTTATGAAGTTATCCTATGGGTAATCAACTAATTAGCTAAGATCTCTCTCTAACTAATCAATTAACTTGATGCATATAGTCTACAGAATGCCAATTCTTATTGTACAACCCTACACAATTTACCCAACTTAATTTCTGAATATATTGCAAGGTATAAGCTTAACATTCATCAAAGGCGTCATTCATTCAAATCAATAAAATAGGAGTTCAACAAATAGTTCAAAATTAGTCTCTACAAATAACTCAGCCACTTATAATTTCATTAACATCCCCAACAACCAAACAATCCACAATAAAGATGCTAGAAGAGAAAAATGAAATAAGAACTAGATAAAGCAAGCTTCTCCTCTTCTTTGCCCAAATTTGGAAAATCTAGAATTGGTGTTCTCTTTGCCCAATTTGGAATACAAATCTTGATTCTCTACCTCTCTCTACGCTCTAAATCTGTTTTTTAGCTCAAGGAGGTAAGTTCTCACGATCCTCTCTTCGGCCCTAGGGATTTGTGCCCTTATATAATCACAAAAACCTAAAAATAAGTGAAACTTATGTGTCTCTTGGAGCTAGGGATCCCACGATCGTGAGAATTAGCATGAATCTAATGATTATGGGTTCTTATTCTACAGGTCCTCCACTTCTCTTCTCCTCTCTTGGTCCCTATCTCAATCACAAAGGCAGCCACCCTCCATTCCTACACCAAAATGATCAATTCTTACCCTAAACTAACCTCAAACACAAAAGAACAACCATAAAGATCAAACTAAACAAAAACATACAAAATAACTCCTAACACACAACAATAATAACCTATTATGCAAGAAACATATGCCAAATACTTAGAAAAACACACAATAACACATAACTATCAGTGTGTGTCTTAACGTGTCATTTTTCTCCAACATTTGACACTTCTCTTATAAGTATCCTCATTGTATTTTTTTTTTTTTGCAAAAAAGTTGAAAAAAGTTGTGTAGGTTAACAAGCCAAAATTCCTTAACACTTAGGTAAAGCTCCAACTACTATGTTATGTCTTTTTTGTGATTTTTGATCATTCTACACTAGTTTATAGTTGAATTGCATGTTGTGGTTATTGTATTAATTAGGGTGGTTATATTATATACTTAGGTAAAGTTCCAACTACTATGTTATGTCTTTTTTGTGATTTTTGATCATTCTACACTAGTTTATAGTTGAATTGCATGTTGTGGTTATTGTATTAATTAGGGTGGTTATATTATTTAAGATATTATTTTTATAATTAAGAATGACGAGGAAAAGAGAATGATGTTGGATTATTAAGTGTAATTGGGTTGAAAATTTTCTTAAATTAATCTAATAAAATTTTTGTCATATCTAGGTCCAAAGGTTCGAAGGTCCAATTAAGGAGTAAATTAGATTACCAATTAGTTGAGTCTGAAATTGAGGTAAGGAAAATTTTGGAATGTAATTTTAGCATAAGAATCTAAGGTTATTTCATTTATTCTCAACTAAGTTTGTTTCCAGTAGACCAACTAAACAAGGTTTGATCTACAAAGAACTGGTGAGAGTGGCTATTGTCCCTTTACATTCCATGACAATATTGAGATAAAGGAGGAGATGATAAGTTCTTCTTCCTCATATTGGATTTTCTCTTAGCAACCCTTTTGAAATATGATGTTTCAATATTACCTAAATTAGACAAGATAGAATCCCTTTTTAGTATGGAGACAATAAACTTATCCTCAATATGCCCTATGTGTTCAAATTCTATAAAATGTCATTAACCATCAGATGGTCTTAAGAATTATCTAACAAGTTGGCTTTAACATTAGTGGGAGGAGTTAAGAGTAGTATCAGCTAAGATTGTAACTTGAATGTTGAGATCTGTTACCTCATATTAGCTAGGTCTTGAATCACTCTTACCTAAATCTATCTCCGAATTTCCCTAGTGTTAGACCCCGTTTTCGGAGTTTAACTCCTGAATAGAATGTGAGCGCAACACTCTGTAGGGTTTTTTTAAAGGAATCTCATTAGCCATCAAAGGTTCATCTTTATTCTCATAACATCCCAAAATTTCATAATTGAGCGCTTGATATATGGCAATCCAATCTTATGTTTATATCCTTAATCTTCACCTTAAACATATAAGTCATTTCAAACCAAGTACATTTCAAGCTCCATTCAAGCCTAAATATATCATAGGACAGCATTGATAAGTCCACAATTTATACATGTACATTATTTGGGACAAAAAGCATAACTTTTACTATAGATGTCAGATTAAGGTCATTCAAGTACGTTTTTGAAGAGGACTTTGAGTTCTATAACTTCTGTGAAGACCCCAAAGAAATATTTTGTGGTATAAAGGATAAAAATTGTGCATTTATATAACTATCTCGAGAATGTCCGCTTAGCGGACATATGTCCCTCCAAACGGACATGAACTGAGTTGGAACGTTGGAATTCCCAAGAAGGTCCACCCAACGGACATTTACGAGTCAATTTCCAGATTTCTAACTCATACAAGTTACCTATGACCCCTCTTTTGCATATCTATCATTTCTAACTTATTTTCCTCATCATTTTCCCTTCATATCACTTTCATTTCAGCTCAATATCATTAACAACCAAATCATAATTTATGTTTGATCATCAACCTAAAAACATAACATTCAAACTTATGCACATTCATGATAATTTCTGCATATGTTCAACTCCCTTTATCACCTTCATTTCATCTCTAACTTATCACACTAATTCTTCCCATTCAAGACACCTTAGTACTCTTTTTCAAAGGGCTATAAAGTGTCCAGCATGTATCCTGTGCAGCATCACTAACTTGTAAAAATCCTATCTTTCAAGTCTGATCTTCAAAACTTACACACTTTATATCATTGGAAAGCTAAGAGGATAAACTACAACTTCTAAGAAGACAACATTTTCCAAATCAGCCTAGATTAATACAGTTTTCCCCTGAAGTCAGAAAACAGATTTTACCCCTATGAATGCTTGAAAATACAATGCGAAAACTTGGAAAGTCATGAGCAAAAAATAAATATATTTCATTAACATCAAAAGAAAAGAGTTTTACAAAGCTTTGATGGGAATTTCAAGACCCAAATACACATTGGTATCATAATCCAAAAATACAAATATATATTAACGAGTGTTACTTGAAATGCGACTAAAGCCTTGTGTTTTCATAAGCTAACTTAAATACAAAAAACATGTAGACTTGAAGTGATGCCTTGATTCTCTATCAATCGATCTCTTACTCTTCACCTGGAGATGGGGAGAAATGGGAGGTGAGCTTAAAATCTTCTGGGTAACAAGTTTATAGTGGAGAAACAAGCAAAACCTTTGAAAATATTCATTGCCATAGTAAATTGCATAGAATCCATAAAACACATATTTCTCAAATTCTCAAGCTTGTCAAACAATTCATAAACAACACGTCATGTATTTCTTAACTTGTCAAAAAAATTATAAACACATAAGCAATCATAATGGTTTGGGTAGTCCATAAATATGAGGGAGTTCTTGCAAATCTCCAGTAATAACAAAATGGACCACTTTGGGTAGTCCATAAACATGGGGGAGTCCGTGAAAGAGCTCCATGCCACTAGCGGGCAGGCGAGAGAAGCCTTTAACATGGTCAACGTGCACTTGACATAATAGAATGGACCACCACAAACCCACACAAATATGAATTTCATATCTTATAAACATCTTGCAAAAAAAGCACATTTCGAAAACATGATTTCCATAAGCATGATATTTTTCAGACACAATTTCCATCATCATTTCATAAATCATTATCAAGATTCATATACCAAACGTGTAGCAATTACTTAAACCATTTAAGAAGTAATAAATGCAACATTTATAAAGCAATTGAAATCATTTAACTTTATTGATTTGAAAAATACACAACTCATTAACTCAACTATAAACATGTAACCCACCTGAATTCCTTGCTTAAAAACTTGCTTTAAAATTCCCTTCCTCTTGCTCCTCTTGCCTCTCTTGATTTCCTTAAACATTGGCAAAAATCCAATTCAATAGGAATACAAATTTAGAACCCAAAAAGCATATTCACTAAAAATTGATTCTAGAATACTTAAACCTATGTATTTCCTAAACTTCATGAATCAAAACCCTTCCAAAAATCCAAAGGATTAAAAATGGGCTTACTTTGAATCTTCACCAAACAAAGAGATGTTTAGCTCAAATGGAAGCTCTTCTCTTCCTCTTTCTTTTTCTCTTCTTGAATACCCTTAAAATCACTCTTGAAAGCTAAGAAAAGATGAAACCCTAACTTTGTCTTCTTTCTTTTCTCTCATGAACAAAACTCTCTCACTCTTCTTTCTCATTTTTGTTTTTCGCTCCTCCTCTCCCCTCATTCACATTTTTCTTCTTCTAATAGCCAAGACAACATTTTTCTCTTCCGATTTTACCCCTAATGAGTGCTAAATCTCCACTTTACCCTTCCTTTAATACTTCATGGCTTTTATACTTAAGTGACATGCCACAATTGCCCTCAATACATTCCTTCTGCTTTAATTTAACTAACCAGTATAATAAAATCCTACTAACACTGTAATAATAATTAAACTCCAAAAAAATATTTTATCATAGCCTCATAATTCATTTAAATCATGCTTAACTCAACAAAAGAAATTCGGGGCCCGACACCTAGCTTAAAAGTCATCTTAGTGGACTTCCCAATAGAGTTTTCCTTATTAATTTTGTAATCTATTTACTCATATTCCACTAACACTTTATAGTGTCATGATTTGAATTTTCTTCTTATTAGTTTCCTGACTCCATTTCACTTAATTACTAGCTTCCAAGAGTAGGAAATAGAGACCACATCCTTAATATTTTTTCATTTTCATCTAATTTGAGTAGTGAAATTTCAACTGGGAGGGGTTATTGAATATTAGCAAGAACAAAAAGCCTTACATAGCTAATTCATAGTTATAATAGCCTCATTAAGACATAAAGGCTTACCAATAAAGCTTTCTAGTTCACTATTTTAAAGGCAAGTTATGAATATTAATCTAAAGGACTTATTTTTACTTGATAATGTGTGATTGTATTCCTAGCATCCATTTTTAGATGAAGATTATCTTTGAGTTGATGTGCTAAGGCCTTACTTCATAAATTTTTTTAACCTAAGATGAAGCTCCAAAACTTAGTATGAAAATGTTGTCCTCAATAAAAAGAACTTCCATCAAATCATGTTGACTCCACTAATTTTGTTCCCATTTGTTTATGATAGGAAATGGATGCCTTTTACCTTGGAAGAATATAATAAGTGTAACATCTAATTTACTTACACCCTCTTTTAAAACATCACTTGGAGGAGCCACTAATGGTTTACTATCTGAGAACTTTGGAGGAAAATAATGAAGTTTAAGGAAAGGGGAAGTGTCTCTCAGGACTTGAGACCAAGTTCTCTTATTTTGGTTCTTAGTAAAGGGACTAGGGATAGATTCTACAAGGCCTAAAGAGGAAGAGAAGTAGGGTGCAATAGGCATTGAATCTAAAACATTATGTAAGCTAGTTAGAACTAAAACGAATTGTCTTAAAAGAACGGAGGGAGTAAGATTTACTAGGATGAAAATCTCAGCATGTCCTAGAAGGGAGGAAGAATCCTAATCACTAAAAGTTGAATATGATTTTTAGGTTGGAATTAAGAGCCAAAGTAGAGGAAGAACGAATGAAAAGACCAAGATAACTTAAAGGGGATAATTTCTCAAAGGAAGGCTAAAAGTTCAACATTATGCTAAATAAGGAAAAAGAGTTAATGACTAGAAAATTTTTGAAAAAGGAAGTAGAAAAGGGAACTAAAGAGACAAAAAAAACTTTAAAGAAGTCTAAAAAGAAGAAAGAAGGAAAGGATAGTGTAAAAGGAGACAACCAAGAAGAATAGTTAGTAGGGAGAGGAAAACACTAGGTATAAAACAAACTAAAAATCTGGGAAATGAAGAAAAATAAAAGAGTTCGAAAAGGAACATAAAAAAGAAAACCACTTAAAGTAAAGGAATATAAAAACAGGAACAACTAACACTCGCTATAAGGAAGGACAAGAAAATAATCTGAAAAGGAGAGAGTAATAAATGGAGAAGCAAGGGAACCACCATGCAACTATGCATAATAACTTCTCTCTCATCTGCATTATTGTATAACATTAAAAAAGACAAAACTTGCTAATGACTTAGAGATACTATGCATCAATTTTTTCAGACATCTAAAGTAATAAAAGACCTTCACTTTAAGGTGATGCTTCGCAATTTTATGGTAAGTTTTGTGTTTGAACAATAAGTAAGTAAACTAGTAAGCTTTTTTGTTTAGGTTTTTTCACTTTCACTTTCATTTTCAAATTCAATAAAAACTTATTTATTTAAAATTTTAATTCCTATTCTTAGTTTTCTTTTTATTTTCATAATTTTTGAAAATTATTAAAAAAAATTATATTTTATTTATCTATGATTTTATTATTAATTAAATATATTATTTAATTTTTAAATATTAATAAATATAATTTAACAATTTATTTTATTTTATTTTAGTTTGTATAATTAATCTAAAAATTATATTTTATAATAAAATTATTTTAAAATAAAATATATCTAAATTTGATAATTTTTCAATAATGTTTTTAAATATAAAGTATCTAAAAATATATAATTTTTAAAAATAAATAAAATTTTAATTCTTAATAATAACATTAATTTTGATAATCAAAAATATTTTAATAAGTAAATATTTATAATAAAATATTACAAATTTTTATTTATTTATAATAAATAGGATGAGTTTGTTGTTAACATTTATTAGTATATAGCAAAGTAGAGTGGACAATTTATCTATTATGAAACGCGTTGTTCCAAGTTAACACGCTACTGATATTTCAATCATCATCTCAGATCCAATGGTGTGGGTAACATACCACACCAGGTGATACCTGCCTGCAAATGTTACAATGACCACTAATTTTGTATCATTAGTCGATACTAATTGATACGAAAATATTAGAAAATTTTAGGGGCTAAAATATAATTTTTAAAAATTTTGTCTAAAGTGTAAATTTAAAAAATCCAAAACATATTAACCTACCAATAACCTGACCCCCTACATACCCAACCACCTCAAATCTACTTCTACTCTCACCACCAACCTCATGTGCCTGTCGTGTTGCCACACCTTGCCTCACTTGCAGATTACAGTCTCCTACTGGCCTAATCGCTTGCCTCACCTCACCTCGCCTTGCCTTTGTAGTCACCTCATAGTCCCACTAGCACCACTTTTACTTGTTTAAGCCTCAAAGTTACAAATGCAAAATGCATATCAACCATTCTATTTCAACCTTGAACAATTGATAATTTGAAATGTGTGCAGTACAATATGCTAACTACAAATTTGTGTTATGTTGCATTGCTTAACAGTTGAGTGTTGATTTAATTCATAGTTAAGTAGTTGTTTTATTTGTGATAGTTTGAGGGACTTATAGTTGTGAATTGTGAGTTTGAAAATTGAGGATAATAGATATATGTGTTTGTTTTATCTAAATTTTGGAATTTAAGGGATGAGATTGAGAATTTTATATAGAATTATAGTATTTCAAATATGGAATTTTGGATGTGTTTCGTCATTTGTTTTGTTTGCATCATAAAATTGGGGATGCAATCATTCAATATGAAATTAAAGTTTATGTTATTGTTTGAAATTTAAGAAATATTGAATTACGCTAGAAGAAAAATGGAGTTTAGCGATGGGCATTATCAATGAAAAACCTACACATTCTATCAGTAAGCTAAGTTAGTGACAAAATTTTTCGACGGACTAAGGCGTCAGAGAAACGGTCGTAAGTAATAATTGCAACAAATCACAGAGTTTCCGTCACTAATTTACCAACAGATATTTTGTGTTCCCATTGGTGAATATATTGACAATTATTTTCTGTTGTTGGTAAATTTAGCAACAGAATAATTATTTCAATTGATAACTTTAGCGACGCTCAAATCCTATCTGTAGATAAATTTATCGATGGATTTTGTTATTCCATAGATAAGTTGAATAGATTTTACCAACAAACTTTTTTTTGGCCAGTAAATTTACTAAAAGTATTTTTTAATTTTTTTTCCTGTATTTAATTTTATTTGATAATCTGATAGTTGGTGCATAATTTATACAGTTTTCAGTTATCTGTTGATAGTATTTTGATTTATTTCTACATTTCTACATTTAATTTGTTAAAATAGAAAGTTAATCGATGATATAAAGTAAAAATTATCTTAATTGATAATAAAAATTATTTTGTGCATAATAAGTATTTAATTCATATGAAATAACTACAAGTAGGCTATTCATTTGGTGAACGTGGATTCTCTGACTCCTGCAATGAGGTGTTGCCCCTCCCTTTTAACTCATCCACCTCATTACAGAGCTGAGCTATGTACTTCATTGACTGTTGCAACTTAGTTGTCAATGGCTGTACTGTGCTCCGAAGCTCATAGACTCTGGATGCGGACCGCCTATTAGATGTTGTTGTACTGGATGTGGAGGATTACCATTAACATGTGTTTGCAAATGAACATAAGCTGAAGATCCTTCCAAAATGGTCTCTACAACCCACTGCATGAAGATAAGTTTGACTCTCATCAACATTTTTAGACTGTTGAGATTGTCGTTGAATACTTTCTTATATTTGGTCCTATCAGAAGACAATGTTTATGTTAATAAGTGATAATTATTAAGGATTAATATTAAAGCATAAATTTCACATACATTTAGCTCTCTACATCGAGTGTTGACGAAGGTCACATCATTATGCTTCTTAGTGTATGTATGCATAAAGAGCTAACAGGGTGTAGGCTTTATGCCCATAGACTTTTCCTGCATCAGAATAAAATACTATAAGTGAACTACAATTTTTAAAAAATTTGGCAAAGTTTCCTCTATTCTTATGATATTTAACCCATGTTGAACAAAGAAAGTAACTCAACAACATAACCATAGATGACACCAGACAGTTATAACATTATCATTCTCTATAATACACATATCTTTATTCCAAAATTCACACATCAAATTAAATTGAAATAAACCAAAGTAAAAAAACCACAATATAAATGTAAATTTTAGATACTTACAAGTCTCTCTGCATACTCTTGGTGGATAATAGATCCTCCAATATGTACGAGAAGACTATCTCCCTCCAATCCCCTACATCTGTTATTAGAATTATGCTCTGAAATGGACATTGCCTCAGGTGATGTCCAATACTGCTGCCAACGACTCCATATTTCTTCAGAAATATAAGGAGGTTATACACCAGTCTTGTGTATCACACCAACAAAGTCTCTATAATGTGTATGAGCTCATCTCTCCCATACTTTATAACTAACTGCGTCAAATTCAGAATCCTAAAAAATTCTTTATAAAAAGACAGGAAAAACATATGATAAGTACTATATTTATCTAATTAATGTATAAAAATTAATTAAAAATACAAAAGATATATTTTGTTGTAACTCAAACTTTTGATAATAAAAATTCTTTGCCGCCTGAGAGATATTCTTCCATATATACCCTAAAGATTAATCTTCTCCTTAAATTTGGATGTCATGTTTCTTGAGCACGATCCTAACAGAATCAACTTAATATAAAAACGAATAATTTTATATCATTTTTAAATTTAAACCTATAAGTTATAATAAGGTATTTCATATATTTTCACTTACAGACTGTTGACAATTGTGACGTAAGTTCTTCCATCAACTCCCTCAGCTCTAGGCTGGAGACTGCCTCCTTCATCCGTATCGTTTACCCCTGACATCTCTATCAGTATAGGGTGGTAGATGGTGTGGCAGTAGGTACAGAAGGTGATGCCTCATCTATATGTGTAGTAGTTGGAGGTAACAACATCTGATTCTATTGCCGCTGCAGAATATGATGCTTCACCTGGACAGTAACTGGCTCCAAATCGTGGTCTGAACCATGTTCGCTTCATATCTTGTTTTCTCTTTAGTGGCATATTACCTAAAATTCATATTTTATTGAATGTTGCAGAAATATAACAATTTCAATTCAATATATAACAATATATTGAAAATTCAATAATTGATTTATTGAATATAATATTATGTTACAAACACAAATTAATCGCTATTAGCACTTAATTGTAGATCAAAATCATCATCATCTTCTTTTCTGAAGAATCAAAATCAAACTCAGGCTCCTCTTCATATATCTTACCCTCCTCATTCTCTCCAGATGAAATTTCAACATATTCATTATTTGGCTCATTTAAAGGTTCATTCTCGTCATATGTAACAGATGCATTTATATAAACATCTTCTTGAAACGCTTCACTTTCAATTCTCTGTTCTCCTTTTCCATGTGATTCAAAAACACCTCTAGGTTTAACTTTGAAAACAGCCAACCAATCTGACTTATCTCATCATAAGCTAGTAAAAGGGACATAATACACCTGGATCGCTTACATTGCCAACACAAAAGATTCAAATTGTCTAAATCTTCTTCACTTATTGATTTCAACTAAATTGTATCCTCTATGCACTTTTATACCAACATTTAGAGTTGGATCAAACCAGTCACACTTAAATATAACACTTCTGTTTATTGGCAATGCAGGCTACTCAATTTCAAGTATCTCGATAATTTTACCAAAGTAATCCATCAATTCTCCCTATATGCAAACTCCACTATTTACTATTGATATGCTATGACCATGATATTATGTATGATATTTATATCCATTAACGAAAAACATCGGATACAATTTAACAGTTTGCAAAGGTTCTTTCGCAAGATCATATATGAATTTATTCTCTATTGGATTTTCTAAGGCCTACATAAAAGAAATTATCATATTAAACAGTAAAATGTCATTTGAACACTTTAATCTTATAATTCAATCATTTCAATAATTGTAAGTGAAAATTACAAATTTCTTGAACTATTAAGGAAAGTGTCTTCTAACTTTTTTATTTTTATCATCTTGTGCTTTCTCAGGCATTAGCTCGTTTAACCATCCCTTGTATAATCTAAAAACATTATTATGTATTTTAGTTGTGAATAACACTAAATTTTAAAGACCAAATAATCAATTTTAACTTACTGCATGAAAGATTAAACCTCTTGACAGTTTAATAAATTATAACTATGGGTAGCCTTAATTTCTTCCTCTGTTAACATTCTTCTTATTGAATGTCTATATGTTCATCCAGGATGTATGAAAATGGATAAGTTACCATTAGTATCACCCGTTCCTCCCATCGTCATTACGGGAAACTTTTCTTTCTCTTGTGTGAACTTGTGACTCAAATAATGTGAACAAAATGTACTAGCTTCTTCTACTAAATAAGAATTACATATCGAACCTTTAACTCTAACCTTGTTTTTGACATTTTTCTTCAAGTGATGCAAATACCTACATTAGCAAAAGGTATAACCGGCTACATCATAAACTATTTGCATGTAAGGATTTTCAATTGCACCCATATTATTGTTTTGGTCTAAATCCAATCCTTCCTTCAAACTCATCTACATTCATTGACGAGTTTACTTCATTACCCCTTGAGGTGCTATAAATCAATGACTCCCCATGTCGTGTCTACTCAAAATAATTTGGGACAAACCCTTTTCTTAGCAAATGCACATTCACTTCATCAAGAGGAAGGAAACGAATGTGTTTGTACTTTTTAGATAGATATCTAATCTTTGGGTCATCCATATATGCAGGTTGAGAACATCCATAATGAATAAAAGCTTTAACTCCCTCAACAAACTCAAGACTAATGAAACCATCAGGTGTTAATCATCTATACATCCAAGATCAATCAACATTACTCACTTTTACAAAGCTGTTAATTTAAAAGAGTGATTTCATAGTTAGTATCCTTCATGTACCCTAAGTTTACAGAACATCTAAACTTTACACAACATCCTGTAAATATTAATCAATTGAATTAATTACCTATAATTGATGTCAATACTATGGTACGTGGCATTGTTTACACTTGTGAATCAAGAAAGTAAGTTCTTAATGTGACTCCTAGGCGCGCGAAATTTTTCACTAATAAGCCTTATAGGAGCTGCATCACAGGTTTTTAGCCTATATATCGTCCTAGGGCTTTATTATGCAAAGAACTATCTTGTCTATTAAACGTATAAATTTCTTGTGTTAATACTAAGTTTGTATTAATCATATTAAAGTTGAAGTATTTATGTTTGAATTAATCACATACAATTGATTTCAATACTATGGTATGTAGCATTGTTTGCACCTGTGAATCAAGAAAGCAAGTTCTTGTTGTGACTCTAAAATTGTGGAATTTTTCACTGATAAGCCTCAAGGGAGCTGCATCACAGGTTTCCAGCCTATATACCATCTTAGGGGTTTATTATGCAAAGAACTATCTTGTCTATTAAATGTATGAATTTCTTGTGTTAATACTAAGTTTTCATTAATCAAATTGAAGTTGAAGTATTTATGTTTGAATTAATCACCTATAATTGATTTCAATATTATTGTACGTGGCATTATTTATACCTATGAATCAATAAAGCAAGTTCTTGTTGTGATTCCTAGGCTCATGTAATTTTTCACGGATAAGCCTTACAGAAGCTGCATCACAGGTTTCTAGCAGGGCTTTATTATGCAAAGAACTGTCTTGCCTATTAAACGTATGACTTTCTTATGTTAATACTAAGTTTGCATTAATCACTTTGAAGTTGAAGTATTTATGTTTGAATTAATCACCTATAATTGATTTCAATGCTATAGTATATGGCATTGTTTACACCTACAAATCAAGAAAACAAGTTCTTATTGTGACTCAAAGCTCGTTGAATTTTTCACTGATAAGCCTCACAAGCTCGTTGAATTTTTCACTGATCAACCTCACGGAAGCTACATCATGGGTTTCCAGCCTCTATACTATTGCCATAAGGGTTTATTATGCAAGAAACTGTCTTGTCTATTAAATGTATGAATTTTGTGTGTTAATACTAAGTTTGTATTAATCACATTGAAGTTGAAGTATTTATGTTTGAATTAATCACCTACAATTGATTTCAATACTATGGTACGTGACATTGTTTACACCTGTGAAGCAAAAACAAGAAAGCAAGTTCTTGTTGTGACTCCTAGCCTCGTGGAATTTTTCACCGATAAACCTTACGAGAGTTGCATCATGGGTTTCCAGTCTATATATCGTCCTAGAGCTTTATTAATGCCTTAAATCATCCATAAGATCTCAAACTCATTCCACATTCAGTAAATACTTAGACTATTAAAGAACATAAAAACTCATCAATGATTATAAGAATATTCTAAACAACAACACAAAATTAAGACCTTTTTTGCACTCACATAAAAACCCAAACGTATCAGAATCGTATTATTAAAGCAATATATATGGTTGACATTAGTTAGACGACTTACCTAGATGGACGGATAACTTCAGACTACAGAGAAGAAGGATGAGCAACACTCTTAAACACAATATAAGGCTTGTGAAAAAAGAATATTTCGTATTTAATATAATACACTTGTTCAATAGTTTTGTTATATTTTTAATATATTAAAGCAAGCAAATCAGAAAATAATATTGTTTATTTTGAAATAGAAATATGTGGACTTTTGGTGGGAGTAATGTTAAAAATTAATTTTATGATAATTTTAATAAAAATCCTTCACTAATTCCTAAGTTTCTTATAGTGTAGGAATCATGCTTAATAAATATAAGGTAATTTCCAAAGCATATATCCATAATGATAAGGAAAGATAAGAATAACTCAATATGCTCCTAGCCAATTCCATTAAAGTATGCTTATGCCTTTATGTAATATTCTAATATTTTAGTGCGACGAACATTATGTATTAAGTACATACATTAAGCTTTTTTAAGAATTTAACAAATAGGTTAAGACATTGTCCGATTTTATTTTACCTTCCACAAAATTTACCACCTTTATAAGACCTAACAACTTTCACTTTTTGGTCTAAGTATATTTTAACCCTCATTAATAAGCACCTCAAAGGCATTTATTGATTATGATTTCTCATATAGCAATTAGACATATGCATAATGTAAATTCATCAATAAACGTGATATAATACTTTTTCCCACTAAAAGATGAAACATCAAAAGGCCCATATACATCAAAATATATAAAAGTTTAAGATGTTGTGTGGTTCTTGTGTTTGTTTTCTTAATTATGTGCCTTATATGTTTTCTCACAATACCATGCACATATTTACTAAAATAAGTAAAATCTAAATTAGAATGATTTCATTCTTTACAATTTTTGTGTTCTTTCTTTAGATATGTTACTTAGATGTTTATGTCATGAATGAGCTAAACTTTCTTCTACTAAACTATGTTTAACACCAACATTTAATGCAAGGCCAACAAAGTCTCAACAAAAAGATGTTCAAACTTTAATTTGTATAAACCAGCACAAAACCAATACAATCATTATCATTAAATAAAATGCAACATACATTTTAAAACTTAAAGGAATATCCAATTTTATCAAGTTTAAACAAAGAAATTAAATTTGAATCTAGTTTTATATTTGAGTTTCAACATGTTCTCATCATAGCAAAAAACTATTTTTTTCTTTTTATGCAATGAACGTTATCTAAAAAATTTTAAATAAGATGATTAATGTCATTTGATCTCTATTAACTTATGCCATTAACAGTATTATAATAAAATACATATGCGTGTATTTTTTATATAAATAATGATAAATAATATTATAAAATAAAAATTATGGTATATTTGATAAATTACTAAAGTGATAGCAAATTTAACACAATTTACTCAATTTATTAACCTAATAGGAAAATAAATTCACTTAATCATTAGATTACAATCCTTTTTATTGTTTGACCTTTGATAGTAATAAAATTAAATGCAAATATATTATAATCATCAATTCACTCTACTTCTACCATATATCATATGAAGAAGGAGAAAAAATAAAATGAAAAAAAGTATCATTTACATGCGTCAATTATAAGAAAGTATTGAAAGGTACTAGACATAACACATGAATCGTAACTTCATATAAACTAATACATCATTTTCAGAACTAGCTAGCTAATTGAATATCAACTTAGAAGCATACAAATTCTTGTTAAGGAGAAGGACTAAAAAGTCTTCATACTTTGTTGGACTTTAGGAAAGAGTAGTTAACAATTAGCCTTTCAATAGCCCAAAGCCTTATGCTTTGACTTTTTGCACTTCCTTATCTATAACTAGACTTTTCCACTTGATTATACTACTTCTTTTAGATTGATAAATTGGCTACTTCTTCAATAGTTACTATGTATAAAAGTAAATTGAAGAGTGGATGAGAGCTACCACTTTTTCTATATTAACTCCTTTTTCTATATAAACTCCTTTAAATTGACTTTAGGCTTGCTAATCCTAATTACGATGACTAGTTATATTTTCAAAGTACTTTCCATATAATTGTTCATTTTCCATTTTAAGTCTTATGTAACTACTTTAGACATTTTCCTTAGATTCCAAGGCATTAACCAAGTTTCACCAACATCCCTAAGAGATATTTCATCGAACAATTCATAGGCAACCCAAATTATCTTTAACTAATAACAAAATAACTAGATTTTTTAATTATTTACCAATAACACATTCAAACAACAAATAAACCAACAATTCAACGTAAAAACACATAAACCAACAATCCAAACAAAACCCACCTACCAACCCAAGGCCATATATATAAGCATTTAACACTGTCGTTTTTTTGACACAAAATAAAGCTAATAGTTTTGTTACCTAAAAATGATGCACGATGGACCAAAGGAAGCAAAAAATCGATGGTGGAAGCTTGAGAGGAAGAGGATCGATGGCATTGATGGTGGGAAGAAGAGAGAAAATAACAGAGGGGAGGGAGAAGGAGGGCTTCGGGGTAGTTAAGGTCATGAATAAAACGATGTTGTTTGGATCTGAACAACGTCGTTTTAATTTATGAACAATTCAAAAGTTACCTACAGAACTATAGTTATATCAATGGAACCACTATTTTTCCCACCAGCCATTGCGGCTTACTTTTACGATGGAGTTTACATTTCCATTTCTATATGTAGTTGAGAAAGTCGCGGGGATAATTTCCCTCCATGTTTTACGAATATTTTGGCAGTCGAAAAAAATAATTTTTTCTGACAAATTTACTGACGAAAAATTAATTTCTGTCGCTAATTTACTAAGGAATGTTTTTTGCCGGCAATTTTCCATCGATAATGTGTTATTTTCTTCTAGTGTTAAATTTTGGCCTTTATTATAAATTAGACTATATATTATATATTGATTTCATAATATACAAAAATAGGTTAGTTAATTTAGGTTTGATTTTATGATTACACGAATTAAGTTAAAGATGTCAACTTACTTTTGAATCATATAATCACACAAAATGGGCTATATTTATGACTTTATGGTTAAATTATGTGATTATACAAATTGAGTTATAGATATAACTTATGAGTTTATGTCTAAATTATGTAATCACATCAAATGAGTTATAATTGTGAGTTATAGTTGAATTGTGTAATCATACAAAATAGTTATAATAGTGACTTTGTGATATAATTATAGAAAATAAGTTATAATTGTGAGTTGTGACTTTATGTTTAAATTATCTAATCATCAAAAATGGATTATAGTTATGAAAGTATAGCAGTCAATGTATATATTTGTAGTTTGGATTAAGAAAAATGATAATTTCTTAGATAGAATGTGCTTAATCGTCAACTTTTCTCAAGTAATCATTTATATATGCTTATGAAGGTCACTTACATGTATGTATCGTATGATTATTGAGAAACTTTTGTTGCTCTATTTCTTCCTATTATTATACCCAACTTGATTTTGATACGAAGTTACTAAGTTAATTTTAATATGTCTTCATTTATTTTTACAGATAAATGGAGGAAAGTTCAAGTACATCTGATAATCCAGTCGCTTCATGTATAGGAAGATTTGATGATCCAACTTAGGCTCATGCTAAATTGGTTCTTGAAATGAACCTTACTATTTTTTTGGACTGTAACAAGCATTTGAAAGGTAGGATAATCACCATATTAAAGAAACATTTATTCAAAGGGGATGTAAAGCCTTGTAAGAAAGTGAGTCATAATACCAAATGAAAAATGAAGACTTTGCTTGAAGAGTATCAACATGAGAAAGATAAAAGGAATAGATTGAACTACGAAATTGGTAGTGAAAGTTCTTTTGTTGGTGTTTAGAATGATTGTGGGGATGTTGGAAGGTAGTAGTACTCCTACCCAACAAAAAGGAAATATTGCACTTTATGTTAGGAAAAGAGGACAAGTATCTAACTTTTTTACACCACAAACAACTCCTAAAGCTCAGTCTTCAATTCGTAGTGCCTTATAATCTAGAGAAGCGACTCATAATGTAGACATGACAATGGCTATATAGTGGTATGATTTAAGTATAGCATTCAATGCTGCCTAATCTTAATATTATTAGCCTATAGTGGATTTTATTACCTCTTATGGTCCAGAATACAAGTTCCTTTGATTGATGACGGTAAAGGTATGCTCTGCTTATAAAATAAAAAGTTATTTAGATGAAAGAAGAATGATGTGGGCTACTTATGGGTGTCCAATCATGTGTGATGGTTGGATAAATAGAAGACATGAGTCTATTATTAATTTTTGGTTTATTTTGTAATGGGAACAATTTTTTGGAAGTTTATTGATTAATCTGACCTTGTTGGAATGTTGATACTCTATTTCAAATATTTAATGAATTTGTGAATGAAGTTGAAATAACAAATATTGTTTAGTTTTTTACTAACAATGATTCTGATTATAAAGTAGTTGGAAGAAGTTTGCAAAGTAAGTATAATTATCTTTATAGGACTCCTTATGCTATACATTGCATTGACTTAAAACTGAAAATATAGGAGATGCTAGATATGTTCCTATTATTGATGACTAAGCAAAAAGCAAAAAAGGTGACCCAGTTCATCTATAATCGTGTTAGGGATTTGTGTCGTCCTACTATTACAAGATTTGCAACTAATTTCTTGACACTTCAGTATTTTAATCTGATAAAGAAAGAGTTAAGACAAATATTTACAGATGATAAGTAAGTTACATTTCAGCATGCTAGATATAATGCTAGATTAAAATTTTCTAGAATTATACTTGAAGATAATGAATTTTGGTTCTAATGTTAATTTTTCATCTGAGTTAGTGAGCCTTTGGTGAAGGTACTTTGTTTGGTTAATAGTGATGAGAAGGCAACAATGAATTTTTTTATGATGTCATGGAGAGGGCGAAGGAAGCAATCAAGGCTAATATGAAAAATAGGCCTTCTTTGTACACACTTTATCTTACAGTCATCAACGAGAGATGGGAAGGGCAACTTTAATCTCTTTTGTTTGTAGTTAGAGCATTTTTTTAATCCTAACTATTTCAGACCAAGTTTTACAAAGAAAGCTGAAGTTAATAGGAGAATGCTATCAATTATTACCACAATTTTTATCCATAAGATAATACAAGATTTCATAAGCTAACAAATAGAGATTATACGGATGCTTTTGGTAATTTTGGGATGCCAATTGTTATTCGTCAAAGAGACAATCTTAATCCAGATTTTTTTTTACTTTTGTTACTTGTTGAAAATTAATCATTACTTTATTTTGTTTATAATATTCCTTTTGTTATCTTACAGTTACTTGGTAGGACCAATTTGGAAGTGATGTTCTAGAATTGCAAAGGTTTGCATTTTGAATTGTGAGTCAATTTGTTAGCGTAACAAGGTGTAAAAAGAATTAGAGCACATTTGAATTCATCTATTTCAAAAAAAGAAATAGACTGAAGCACAAAAGATTGAATGACTTGATATTTGTTTGATACAGTTTAAAGCCTTAAGAAAGGTACTTTATTATCATTATTAAGTTGGATATAATTTTTTTTAATTTCTTAATAATTTAATTTAATTTTTTACTAGGACTCTTAATAGAATAAGTAGTTTTGTAAATCTAGTTAGTCTTGACCATATCGATCTTTTGACGAATTATGTTTTTGAGTAACCGAGTTTCATAGATGAGAGTGACTTGGAAGATAATCTTAAGTACGAAAATATTGATATGTTATTTAGTGAAATAAATTTGAATGGTGGTGATAATGTTTCTCTTAATGATAATGATTTTGTATCAAATGAAAACTGAGGTCAATATGATTTGAGCGAGTATTTGATTGAATAAAGTTCCAAGTTTTTATTTCTCCATTTCTTTTAATTTTACCTCTATTTGATGTATATGTTAAATTCTATACATGCAATATGAATATACTTGTAAATATTTTTATTTTAGGTTTCACTTTTAGTTAATTATTTTTTTGATACAAACTCTTGTTATAAATTATAATAGTTTTGGATCAAACTCTCTATGATTTATTTTTCTTTTTATTTGATGTTTTGATGTAATTATTATTTATTATAGACGAAATTATATAATTTTAAATGTTTTGTATTGTTCTTAATTTTATATTTGTATGATAATTAAATCATCTTATTCATATTAATTGTAGTTATTATTTATTTGTAAAATATGTGAAAAGTAATAATGATAAAAATAAATAGATTGCTGTTATTTTAAATTTTTATTATTATGATTTTTGAGGACATGATTGATTTTAAATTATAAATTATACAGTAAAACATATTAAAAGGATATTTTATAATTAAAAAAATTTTAAACTATTTTATAAATTTTAAATATTATTCGAAACAATACTCAATATTAATCAGTATCGCAAAATCCAGTTAGCCAATGAAGGAGTGGGAAATTCAAAAAGTTGTGGTAGTTGTATTGTACTAAAATCAAATCTAATACCCAAGTTCGGCATGACAATAAGGCTCAGGCTTGACACCACCCGACCTAACCTGACTTGAAGTCATCAGTTCAAACCCAAATTGACTGGACAATAGGCTAAATTTCTTAGCTCAACCGAGCCAATGGTTGGGCTTGGGCCAAGGTTGCCTAACTCGGCCCAGACTATGGCTCAGTCGAGTTAAGAAATTCAACCTGTGTTTCAGTCAATCTAAGTTTGAACTATTGACTTTAGGTCAGGTAAGGTCAGGTCGGGTCGGGTCGGGTCAGGCCCCGGTCTTATTGTCATGTCGAACTTGAGTATTATATTTGATTTTGGTACAATACAACCACCACGACTTTTTAAGTTTCCTGAGTTTGGGTCAAGACTACCTAGCTCTGCCCAGTCTGTGGCTTGAATAAGAAAAACAAAACGCCGTCATTTTGTAAACTTTTTTTAAAAATTAAATTAGACCGGGCCAATTGGGCCCACCTTTGTACCATTGAACCACAAGCTGTCTAACTCTTAGCCAGGGAGAGCCACCAGCCGGCTCAAGCCTGAAATGTCATGTGGCGGGTCGGGCTTGGGTCAACCCATTACCATCAATACTCAGATCAGGCCACCTCCTTCCAGACTCGAGCCAACATATATATAGGTAACGTTTTCTAATACGGAACATTGAATGAGATTCACAGATAGGAACATGGTTGTAATACAGCTTCAAAGACTGCATTTTGCGATTTTACCTCACCTACCGTCCTATCTCGCCACTCATTTCAAGTTCAATTTCTTTCGTAAGCTAACAAGTTCGGTTCCTACTATCCAACCCAAGTCGTCTTTCCTCACCTCAGATACCATACCGCTGTCACATATCTCAGAGACCCGGGAGGTTTTAGCATCACTTGAGGAAGCGCATGCCCAAGTTTCGATTGACAGGCTGTTTGTGCCACCAGAGACCAAAGTTTCTTTGGGCGATGCAAGTTTGAGCACCAGAATCTTGAAAGGGTCGAATATCGTGTTGAGTAGGTACGCCAAGGATGCTCAGGTTGTGCATGCTGAATTTGTGAAGAGTAGCGTCAGGACGGAGGATTGTCCATCTGATCAATTGCCTGAGTTTGCGCTTGTGGGGAGGTCCAATGTTGGAAAATCCTCGCTTCTTAATTCACTTGTAAAGAGAAAGAAGCTTGCGCTCACCTCCAAGAAGCCTGGTTAGATTATTTTCAATGGGCATCGTTCTCCTTTTATTGATTGGATTTCTATTCTCTACATAGAGGGAAGAGAAAAGCGTCAAATTTTCGTCAACTTCCCGGTTGTTTACTTGCTAAATGTGCCATAAGATGAAAACTGTCCCATGTCTGCTCACTGATAGTTGATTGTTCTTCAATAGGTTATTATAACAACATAATCTGATAAAGAAAACGACTAGAAGAGGGCAATATTATCATTCTTGTCTTGTGGTTATTTTCTGTTGCTGAAAATTGCCAGGTTATGTCATGTATCTGGCTCTCAATATTTGGCTAGTTTTGCCATATAGATGGACTCAACGTCTGATTGAGTTTTTAGTGTACATGGCACTTATTTAAGTCGGAATTGTTTGCTTGATAACACAAAGTTGATAGAAATTATCCAACGAAAATAAAACGGGTCGTTTTCCAGTCGGGAATTCTTGTATTTGACCATTTTAATTAATGAGTCACTGTTTAAAGCAAAAGGAAAAGTTTTGGCAAAATATCTGATTCAATTTCAGTTCTGCGTCTTGATCTGTGAGAAGAGAACAGAAAACGCATCATCTATTTTTTGCCTTTCCAACGCATTAATTTGACCCTGCAGGGAAGACACAATGCATCAACCATTTTCGGATAAATCATAACTGGTACTTGGTGGACTTGCCTGGATATGGGTATGATTTGAAGCTCTCGAGAATGGCATGATTTGTAGATTGCAAAATAGAAGCATCAATTTTTATTAGCCTAATGCTTATAAAAATTGATGCAATATCTGTTGCCATTTTTTATGAGTTGTGAAACCTTGAGAGGTATTGGAGGCCATACATGCTGTGTAGATTGAACCTCTAATTTCTTTTTAAGGAAGTTAACATTAAACTTATGTCGTTACTTGTTCGAAGTTCTTGAGCCTTAAGATTTAGAACGGGATTGGAATTTGACCTGCTTCCATCATTGTCGTTCTGCTTGGATAATCATTGAGGTTGAAAAGAGACTTGCAGTGTGACATGTACTTACTTGCTGTCTGTTCTTTTTTTCTTTCCACATTTTTCATCTGACCAATGTTTCATCAAAATGTCGTTCTAGAGTTGACCAAGGTCAGTAAGAAAATCCAATTCTATAATTTGCATTTTGCTTTTATGTTTTTCTTTTGGAAAATGTTTTCCTTTTATGTTGTTAGGCTGTGTTGAGTTATGCAATTTATTCCATTTGACTAAGCTCTTGAATATGTGTGCACCATATGACAGAGATTGCAACTTAAATTCATTTCTTCCAACAGGTATGCTGCTGCACCTCAGGAACTCCGGATTGACTGGGACGAGTTTACAAAAGATTATCTTCTCAACCGTTCAACCTTGGTCTCTGTCTTCCTTCTTATAGATGCTAGCATTCCTGCTAAGAAAATTGACCTTGAGTATGCGAGTTGGCTGGGTCAGAATCAGGTATATTTTTTACTATGTGGAAAAAGAAAGGGATTAGTCACCCATAAGACTTCTCAACCTTCCCTTCCCAGCCACTTCTTTCTTCATTTGCTATGGAAACTAAAAGCATGCTCTACCAAGTACAATTTTGGAACCCGTCAGTGTTAAATTATTGATCAACATTCGGTTGATAGTTTACTTACCTTCTCCACCTTTCTCTTAAGTTGTAAAAGCTGTTGGATAATGAAGATTGTATTATATTTGTGTCTGGATTTAAAGTGACTTAGGTCCTCGTCCTAAATTTTTTTACTGATACTTTGATTATGTATCGGACATACTTGCCTGAAGTTGCAAGGTCATCAATTCTTACTTCAGGTTATAATATGGAACTCTGTCTTTGTTGTCGCAGATACCGATGACATTAATATTCACCAAATGTGACAAGCGAAAGAAGAGAAAGAATGGAGGGAAAAGGCCAGAAGAAAATGTGAATGATTTTCAAGAATTAATAAGGGGCTTCTTTCAGACAACACCTCCTTGGATCATGACCAGCAGTGTCACCAATCAAGGTCGTGATGAAATACTACTGCACATGGCTCAGTTAAGGACCTATTGGCTCAAACACTGACCTTATGAAGATTTTTCTTGTGCCTTTGGTAGGGGTTAACCTTCTTTCCTTCTACTTATACCCATCTATCAAGGTCTTCTGGTTTCAACTTTGTTATTCATTCTTGTTCCCATCCATTTAGTTGTGGCAGTCGATATAAATTAATCTGAAGATTACTGGGAATTTTCGGAGGTTACTCTGTTGAACTCCAGAAACGCTGGAACCTAAGAAAACTTGGACTGCGTGAGATTTGTGTCAAGACTTTTGTTAATTAAAAAGTCTTTAGTTTATATACTGGATACATATTAATTATGAGTTCTTTTTCTCTCTTTTTCCTTTCAGGATTCTTGTGACTCGACTTCAGTTGCTTCTTTATATAACACGAAGATTTGTGTGAACGACAACTGTTTGCCGTCACCTGGTAATCTATATAACAACTGAAGTTTCACTGATAAATAGAGTTTGAAGAAATTCAAAAATACTTAATTTTATTCTTAAACTGGTAATCTATATATATGTTAAATACGTATTTATTGGGTGAAAGTTTTAGTTATCATGATGCATTTTCAGTTTTAGCTTGAGATGATTATTGTTTATCATGCCTAACGATTCAGCCCATCATTGAGAGCAGAGCCAAATATGCAAGGCAAAACATGAAACTCTTGGAATCCTCTGAGCACACTTTTCGCCATTTCCCTTTTCCTTCTTCAACATCAAAAATTACTATGGGTGGGAATTATTGATTTTATTTTTATAGCACAGTATGAGTTAAGATGTTATATGAGATGTCACATAACGTTGCTGTCTTAAGGGTTCTTGAATAAACAAGATATTCTTCAGGGTTCACTAGCACTATATGTAGAAAAAACAAATAACCTGTTCTTCCCATTGAAAATTTAATACTAACTTGTTTCCAAATTCAACAAAGTAAAATACTCTCATGCCAACTCTAGCCCTCGTGAAGTGCCGTTGCTCCTTGGAGTTGGTTGACAATAAAGCATTCAATCAAAACAATATAAGAGAGACTTTGAACCAAGACTTAGTAACCGAAACTTTTAGTAAATAAAGCAAAAGTTTGATGAGAAAACACCTTCTCTTCTGAAGTTTGTCTTGAATCTGCGAGGCGGAAGTACCTAATTCGACCAGTCCCAGTGGTCTCTCTGCGGATAGCCTTCACCATTAAATTGTGATATTTAGCTTGTCAATGATATAATTTTGATTAAGTAAATGCTGACATGATTGTTACCGAATTTAATTTTGTTATAATTTAATTTTTAGAATAAAAATATAATACATTATTATTTTTGTAAATTAAACAGAAAATTTTAAAATCCTAAATCAAGATTTGCCTATGTTTCAAACTCATCTGCTTCATCCAATCCTTTATGATATTCAAATCCTAAATTTCATTTTATTATATTCAAACCCTAAATCATCTTTTACCTTCGAAGATCAAGATTTACTATACAGTATAATAATACAATACCTATCTAGTGAAAGTCTCCTAGGGTCAAAGGAAGTCCATCAGTGTTAGTCTTATTTACAAAGATTATTTTCGATAGACAGA
>JAOQMS010000001.1:23070362-23092055 GCA_027563885.1 Erythroxylum longipes | reverse complement strand
ACTACCTTAATGAAGGTGAAGAAGATTTGGAAGAGCTTCAAGAAGAGGGAGAAGAAGAAGAGGAGTTTGCTGAAGAATTTGTCGAGTACAGAGTTAGTCTAGTGGTAAGGAAGATACTTTGTTCATCTAAAACCAAGGAGCCATAACAAAGGAGAAGCATTTTTAGATCCATCTGCATTATTAATGGTAAGGTGTGCAACTTAATTGTAAACAATTGCAGTGATGGAATTTAGTGGCAAGAAAGTTAGTGGATCACATAAAGCTTCCTACTGAGAAACATCTTCATCCCTACACCATTGGTTGGCTTACTGATGGGCCAGTCTTGAGAGTAACTGAAGTGTGTCAAGTTCCTATTTCTATAGGAAAATCTTACAATGCTACTGTTTATTGTGATGTGGTGGACATGAATGCAAGCCACATACTTCTAGGAAGTCCATAGCAATTTGATGTGGATATTACTTATAAGGGAAGAGATAACACATTCTCATTCCAATGGGAAGGCAAGAAAGTGACCATGCTACCCATAAATGCAGCCTTTGATAGGCCAAAGACTTTTAGAGTGGAGGGAAAGACATTGTTGACCTTTAGTGGGCAAGATTTTGAGAGGGAAGTTAAGGAGAGTCGAGAGGTTCCTGTCTTGGTGGTAAAGAACCAATTATTGGAGGAGAAAGATGAGGAGAATGGAGCTAATTCAGATCTGATCTAGTTCGAATTACCTAATGAATTGCCTCCTATGAGAGATATTCAACATCACATTGATCTAGTACCTGGAGCTAAGCTTCCTAATCTGCCCCATTATAGAATGAACCCTAAAGAAGCTGATATTCTAAGAGAACAAGTGGAAGAATTGATGAAAAAGGGCTTGATCCGAGAAAGCATGAGCCCTTGTGCTGTTCTTGCACTTTTGACACCCAAGAAGGATGGATCGTGGAGAATGTGTGTTGACAGTAGAGCCATTAACAAAATTACCGTGAAATATTGATTTCCTATTCCCAGATTGAATGATATGCTTGATCAACTCTGTGATTCTCAGGTGTTCTCTAAACTTGACTTGAAAAGTGGTTATCACCAAATACGGATTAGACTTGGGGATGAGTGGAAGACCGCATTTAAAGCGAAAGAGGGTTGTATGAGTGGCAAGTCATGCCCTTTGGGTTCTCTAATGCCCCTAGCACTTTTATGAGGATCATGAACCTAGTGCTTAGACCTTTTAGTGGAAAGCTCGTAGTTGTTTATTTTGATGATATCCTTATCTATAGCAGAACAGTTGAAGAGCATCTAGAACATTTGAGGAGAGTCTTGTCTGTTTTACAACATAATAAGCTTTACCTGAACTTGAAGAAATGTAGTTTCTTGACTAACAAGTTACTGTTCTTGGGGTATGTGGTTAGTTTTGAAGGAATTCATGTGGTTGAAGAAAAGGTAAAGGCAATTCTTGAATGGCCTGCCCCTAAGAATGTTAGTAAGGTTCGATCTTTCCATGGGCTAGCTACTTTCTACAGGAGGTTCATTAGAAACTTCAATTCAATTATGGCCCCTGTCACATAATGCATGAAGAAGGGAAAGTTTTGTTGGAATGATGAAGCTGAGAAAAGCTTTGCTTTGATTAAGGAAAAACTCAGCACTGCTCCTATCCTAGCCTTATCGGACTTTGACAAGCTTTTTGAGGTTGAGGGTGATGCATGTGGAGTAGGTATTGGAGTTGTTCTATCTCAAGAAGGCCGACCTATAGCTTTCTTTAGTGAGAAGTTTAACGATACAAGGAAAAGATAGAGTACCTATGCTCAGGAATTTTATGCAGTTGTGAGAACATTGAAACGTTGGGAAGATTATTTGATTCAAAGAAAGTTCATTCTTTACACTGATCATCAAGCTTTAAAGTTTGTGAACAGTCAAAAGCGCTTGAATAATATGCATGCTAGATGGACTACTTTTTTGCAGAAGTTTCCTTTTTTTATTAAACATAAGTCTGGTGTGACTAACAAGGTGCTTGATGGACTTAGTAGGAGGACAGTATTGCTTTCTACTGTGTCCCAAGAGGTAGTTGGATTTGAAGTTTTAAAGAAGCTTTATGAGGATGAAGACTTCAAGGACATGTGGTTAAAGTGTATTTAGAAGCAGCCTGTTGGTGAGTTCCATATCACTGATGGTTTTCTTTTCCATGGTAACCAACTTTGTGTTTTTCATAATTCTCTTGGAGAAAAGTTGATTCGTGATGTGCATAGTGGAGGATTAGCTAGTCATATGAGAAGGGACAAGACCATTACTAGTCTTGAAGAAAGGTTCTATTGGGCTCTGTTGAAGAAAGATATTAGAAACTTTGTGACAAGGTGCTATGTTTGTTAGACTGCTAAAGGAAGATCCTAGAATACTGATTTGTATATGCCACTCCCTATCCCAGAAGATATTTGGGAGAATTTGTCAATGGACTTTGTCATTGGATTACCTAGAACACAATGGGGAGTTGATTCTATTTTTGTGGTAGTTGATAGATTTTCCAAGATGGTGCAGTTCATTGCATATAAGAAGACTGCCAATGCATCTAATGTGGCTAGACTGTTCTTTAAAGAAGTGGTAAGATTGCATGGAATTCCTAAATCCATTACATCTGACTGAGATTCGAAGTTTCTTAGTGACTTTTGGAGAACTTTGTGGAGGATGTTTGATACTTCCTTAAACTTTAGTAGCATTGCTCATACATAAACAGATAGTCAGACTGAGCCCCTTAATAGGACTCTTGGAAATCTATTGAAGAGTATTTGTGGAGACAAGCTTAAGCAATGGGATTTAGCTCTCGCTCTAGCTGAGTTTGCCTATAATAGTGTTGTCCATAGTGCTATTGGTAGATCACCATTTTCTTTGGTATACTTGAAAGTTACAAAGAGTAATGTTGATTTGATAAAACTTCCAAAGTTACCAAACTTAAGCATAGCAGCTGAAAATATGGCCAAATAAGCGAAGACTGTGCAAGAGGAGGTTCGAGAGAGACTTGAAAGGACTAATGCCAAATATAAAGAACAAGCCGACAGACACAGGAAGTCTAAAACTTTCCAAGAAGGTGACAAAGTGATGATTTTCTTAAGGAAAGAAAGATTCCCTATTGGAACCTACAACAAATTTAAGCCGAAGAAATATGGTCCTTATGGGATACTAAATAAAATCAACGACAATGCTTATGTTATCAATCTGCCTGAGGAAATGGGAATTTCAAAGACTTTTAATGTTGCTGATATCTATGATTTTCATGGAGAAGAAGAGCTCTATCATAATGACAACTCGAGGTCGAGTTCTTTTCAAGTGGAGGGGACTAATAAAGAATTGAACCCATAAGGATTTGTTTATGTTGTCTTCGACCTATTAGGATTTGGTTATGTTGTCATATACCTATTAGGATTTGTTTTTGTTTTATTTTTTTTATTTTCCTAGTTAGGCAGGTTTTCTTGTCCAGCAAGAAAAAGAAATAAGTTAGCTTTAGAAAAGGATTTTAATCATTCCTTTTCACACTAGAATTAGGACTCTCATGTGCTACTTTAGGGGTATAAAAGGGAGGGTTAACAGATATTTTGGGAGACTAAAAACATTGCCTTTAATAAAAGCTTTTGCGACAAATTTTCCTTAGAGAAACTCTTTCTCTTGTTGATTAAATCCTAAGTTTTATGCTTGGATTTGATTCAGAGATTAACCTAAAATCTCTACTTAACTACTTCCATTGTGTCGGTATTCTGGTGTAACTATCCACTGTTCAAGCAAATAACGCAAGCTCCTCTATTTTGTTTTTACTACAAAATGACTCCCAGTAAATAGTGCCTCTAATTTTGGATTGCCATTACTATAGCCATTAATTCCCTCTCATAGGACGACTTGAGCCTAGCCTGCCTGGTGAGTGCTTAGCTGAAAAATGCGAGGGGTTGTCCTTTTGGTGATAATACCGCCCCCAACGTAATTCTGGAAGCATCAATTTCTACTATGAATGTCTCCTTGAAATTAGGCAAGGCTAAAATGGGCACTACTTTCACAACATCTTTAAGTTGCAAGATGACTTTACCAGCCTTCTCACTCCAAATGAACGCGTATTTTTTGAGTAATTAAGTCAATGGTGGTGCTATCTTTCCATAATTACAATCAAGCATGCGATAATATCCCATCAATCCCAGAAAACCCCTAAACTCCTGTTGGTCTTGGGGTGTTGGCCACTCATCCATAGCCCTAATTTTCTCCAGATCAGTAGCAACCCCCTTTTTGATATGATGTGCCCCAAATACTCCAACTTGCTTTGACAAAAATTGCATTTCTTAATATTTGCAATTAACTTATGTTTCTAAGAATTTTTAGTACCTCATAAATGTGCAACAAGTGTTCCTCTTGTAAAGAGCTGTAAATGAGTATATCATCGAAGAATACCAGCACATAACGTTATTAAGGGCCCTGTAATCCACACAAAACTGCTAGCTCCTTTTTTTTAATGGGCAACATGGGGTTGGGAAAGGGGCTATTACTTGGCTTAATGATTCGAGGTGCCAGATTTATAGGTCAATTCTGTATGTCCCTTTTCAACATGATGGGTTGCGATTTGAAGTTTTCAACGACAAATCAGCCACAGATGGATGACCAAACTGAGAGGATCAATGGTTTGCTGGAATACTTAAGACATTATGTAAATGCAAGTCAGTATAATTGGTTAAGTTTACTTTATGTTGCCCAATTTTGTTATAACTTGCGCATATTTTCTGCTAAAAAGGAGAGTCCCCTTGAGATATTCTTGGGCCAACAATCTTGTACTTTACTCAACATTGCACAGTAAAGGACAGATGGCAAGTGTCTTGTAACATAAAAGTTCGCGATAGAGAAGCAAGAGTTGTTAGATGAGGTAATGGATAGTCTTCAAAAAGCTTCTCAACGGATGAAGAAGCAAGCGGATTTATAGAGGAGACCATTAGAGGTTGACGTATGAGATAAGATACTGTTGAGACTTACCTCACAAATTTGGATGAAGATCTCGATTAAGCATGTACATCGAGGATTGGTGCCTAAGTACGATGGACCATTTGAAGTGTTAAGTAAAGCTGGGAATGTGACAAATATGTTGAATTTCCTCGAGAGATTGAAGATACACCTTTACATTTCATATTAGTTTTCTCACACTTTACTATGGCAATGCATCAGATCTTAATAAGAGTCAAGTGAAAAGAGTTCTACCGGTTGTGAGAAAACAATTCGAGGATCAAGTGGAGAAGCTCTTGAATTATCGAACGATGGGCAACATAAGAAGAATCGAAGGATCAAATCTCGATCCAATGGAAAGAAAGCCAATCATGGAAGCTACATGAGAGAAAGATACTACCTTGTTGGTGTTTGAAGATCAGCTTAATGCCTACCTTCAAGCTAGATTGACGTGAGCATCGAATTCATCTGGTGGGAGTGGTTTGTTAGCCCTTTAACACATGAAGACACTTCATAGCTAGCTGAAAACGATTCTTAGGTTGAAGGTTAGCTGGATCAAACACATAATGATAGCATGTGAAAGCTCCATGATAACTAGGCAAGTTAGCTCAAGCATAGTGCGAGTTTTGTTATAGTTTCGAACCCTATACGGACCAACTTGACCAAGGCTAATTTCTTGATGAACCAAGGATTTAGTATATCTACTCAAATTAATAAACCATAGCTAATGGACTTGACATGGGTAACCATTCAACTAGACTAGTGTGCTATGAGAGGCTTTAGGCTAGGATGATTCATCATCAATGGATAAAGATCATGGGAAGATCTTGAATGATGTGGTAGATAAGATTATAAAGGATAAACATCGGCTCTAAAAGATAAAGATTATATGAGAGGATCATCTGAAGATAGTGGAGATCTTCGTAAATATAAATATATCATTCTTAGATAGATGTAATCTCTTATTTTGTTAGTTATGATGTAGCTAAATTCTATCAGATAGAGTCCTATTTATATGAGGATGTCATTATATTGGTTAGTGAAATATAATCTGATAAGGATAAGATGTGATGCAATTAGTTCAGTTCAGTTAGGATTCTAAATTGTAAGTTAGATATTAAGCCAATGCCTATAAATAGTTCATTAGAGCCTTACTCCCCATACATTAAATTGATAGAGCATTTTTTTGTATACTTTGAAGGAAGTAATATAGGTTAGCATTTGTTGTATATCTTTCATCCTTCTATTGTTGCCTATGATAGTTTAGTACTTCTTAATAATCTTGTAAGAGTGTGACAGTTAAATGTTGTGAGGGTCATGAGATGTTCAAGAACAAGTTAGTTGATCGACGATCACGTGGGGAAGACTAAGTCTTGCTTAAACAAACTTAAGTGAGATTGTTGTGCGAAGGAGTAGGAGCAACTTCTGGTATAAGTTTGGTGCCTAGAAAACCTTTGTAACAACAACCACTTAAGTCTGAAAATCAATTTGGAACTGCTCAACTGCAAAGTTAGGAATTCTTCAATGATCGTTAACCCTTGCACCTCAAGTACCATCCCTTTACAAACCCCCATTCCTTTTAGGCATTTTCTTAATCCCACAGTCACCCCATAGTTGGTTGTTTTGGACATTGGAATTTGCGGCTTCTTAACCAGTTCCAAGGAAATGGAGTTGCGAGTGGCTCAACAATCAATTAGCACTACCACCTTCTTGCCACCCAGCTTACTATAGAGTTTCATGGTTCAAGGTTCTGATAACCCCATCACCGAATTGAGGGATAGCTCCATGCCTTCAATTTCCACTTTTTCCTCTAATTCTCCATCGAAATCTCATTCCCTAGTTTGTTCCCATCTCCTTCACTGACCAGCAGCACATGAAGTTCCTTGTTTTTACAGTGATGGCCTACATGCCATTTCTTATTGCAATGGTAGCTTAATCCTTTCTCTCGTTGAGCTTGCACTTCTGCAACAGAGAGATGTTTGAATCTTGTAGTATGAGCAACATTTAGGTGGGACTTTGGGTCAAATCTAAGGTTTGTAGGCCAGTTGGCCGAAGGGTTGTGAGTTTTGAGGGTGTTGGTCAGTTGTGGGTAATTTTGAGCTGGAAGAGTGTTATTGGTTGCAAGTTGGCTAAGGCTTTTTGAAGGAGTCCATAGGATGGTGCGATTGTTGTTTTGAGTTTGGATTGAAGGTTTTTTTTTTTTATAATTGTTTTGGGTTATTGGGTTGGTTGAAAATCTATTTCTTCCTCTCTATTTGAGCTGCTACTCCTATGGTGTCCTTCAAACCAGATGGGTTTAGCACAAACATTTCAGCCTTTACCCTTAGCACAAACATTTCAGCCTTTACCCTTTCTTTCAACCTGTTAACGAAGACAGCAGTCAAAGTCTCCTACTACATTCTTCCAACCGAAGCTGCGAAAAACTCAAACTGAGCTCAGTATTCTGCTAATGTACCTTCTTGTCTGACAACAAAAATTCGGGGAAGTAATGTTCCCTCATGTATTCCAGCAAATTGGTAAAGCAGCTGGGTTTTCAACTCCTGAAGGAGAGAATGTTTCTCTTTCTTCAAACCTTAACCATGCTTGGTCTTCTCCTTCAAAACAAACTGCAGCAGCCTCCAACTTTTCCTCTGCCATCAATCAGTTTATGGCAAAATACCACTCCTCCCTAAAGATCCATGCATCAGGGCTCTCCCCATAAAAGACGGGTCACTCCAGTTTCTGGGGGTGGCTTAACCCATTCTGTCATCGTCTTGATCACTGCACGACTTTCCATGACTGAGTCAGATGCAGAATTACTGCGGACCTGGTGCAGCTAGATTCTGCTTGATTAACTCCCTAGGGCCGATTCTTCACGAACATACAGAAGCATTCCTCCAACCTTTGGGCTAGTGAAGCAATGGTTTTGCTGAGATCCACAACTTCTTTCTTCAATCCCAGTAGTTGCTTAAGCTCGTTTTCTACTGCTTTAGTCTTGCCTCCATTCTGGTTTGGGGCATCACTCACTGTAGGACCGGTGCTTTGATACCAAAATTTGTTATGACCCTAGATTAATATGAGAAAAGTAGAAGCAGAATATTATTGACAGCAGAATAAGGGGTTCACAGAGTCTCTCCAAATACTATCCAGTCGGGAGTTTTTACACAAATCTCCTTTTTGTCTCCCTTTCCCCTACCTCCCCACATTCTCAATATACCCTGTACCCCATAACTACCTTGTCACATCATCCTTCTAGAATCAGACAGCATAGTTTTGCTAACAGACTACCACACTGAAAATATAAGCTAAAATTCTATTCTTCACCCAGATTGCCTCCTAGAGCTGCTCTTTCTCCCTCCTTTTATAAACATTGTTAATAGGAGGCCTATCAGAATTACCATGTGTTGTACTTAATATGTCAGACTGTTGTCCCATAACTCCACCATTTTTTAATCATTTCTCTTTTCTCATAATGTGTAAATTTTACACTCATTAGCTGCATTACCATTTTTCTGTAGTTGGTGCCATCGCGTTTTCCCCATCCTGGCTACATGTCATTTGAATGAGAAGGAACTTCGACCAATTGTGTCAAAGCTTGTCCACGAGTTCATAACTGTCAACAAAAGCAAAATTCCCCTCCCAATAAAGGTAAGAAATCACTTTGTAGTTGCTGCAGATGGTCAATTAGCATTTGGATGAACCCCAATGGAATCTGAATAAATAGTGTCAACCTTTTAATGAGTCTATTAGAGATGTGTAGTGTTTCATATGTTGGTTGCGAACATTGTAACTTTTATGAACTTAAAAGTCCCACTGAGAGTTTAATGCTCCTCTATTTCCCTTGTTTTGTACCATCCTTCTGATCTACTTCAAAGCTGCCTCCTGAGTAACCTTGGAGGCAAGAAAAAGGACGGTGTGCTGTTGGCTAATCTACCTATTTATTCATTTATATGTTGGACTATTATTGTTTTTCTGATGTCTGTTCTTATCCTTTCAGTAGAGACAAAACCTTGCCCATAACTTCTGGTAAATTGTCTTCCTGCATTCATGCAAATCTGACATTTAGTGACAAGTTAGACTAGAAATTGTAGATCCTCTCTATGGCTTGATTGTAGTTGCTGATACTATGATTGGAATTGTTGATACTATGTAAATATAAAGAAAATGTTACTGGATTTCTCTGACTGTGTAAGTAATGTCCTGTGTAGTTTGCAGTTGGATATAACAGAAGAGGAATTGGGGAAACACAGTTGAAGGCTGTAAAAGATGCTTCAAACAATTCTAACCTACTTTTGTTGAACCGAAACAAATGCTTTAACGTTGTGGCCTCTGCCATAAAAGATGCTGTATCTGATTCAGTCGTGGACCTCAACTCCCCAGATGTAAGACATTTTGCTACTAACTCCTATGCATCAAAAGAATTCTGGTTGTTATTTGCCTCGTGTAAAATTAATGATAAAGTGCGCAGCTCTCTGTGCTTGTTGAGCTGCTGCCTCTTTCTGCAGTACCCAGAGGATCATTCATAGCTGCTGTATCGGTTCTTCCTCAAAATCTCGTTAGTGCAAAGCCACGACTTTGCATTAGGCCATTGATTTCTGATCCTAAGGATAGGACCGGAAACAGTTAACTAGCCTTATGCGGAAATATTCAACATAGGATGAGTTGTGCAACTGGCACTTTAACATCTAAAGCATTCCAGCTGCACCAATGAGTCTTTCATGAAAGAAAATGGGCAAGCTTCTTTTCTACAGTTAAAATGCCCTCTCTTGTAATTCCAGTGGATTGATTGGCTATGGTTTTTGTTTCTTCTCCTTCCCTTTAACTCAATTACATTTTAGGCGTTTCATCATTATCCTTTATAAAGTTACGAGAGTTTGACACGCGATACATCTTGTTTCAATAACTCTTTTCTATATCAATTTTGAATAACTATTTTTGGAAAATAAAGTATAATGTAAGCTATTATAAATACAATATTAAATTTTTGAATGAGTATACAATTAAAATCCAAATAATTCGAATATATATATATATATATGTGTGTGTGTGTATGTGTATTAAGTTAGCATGTAATATATTAACTCATTAGAAAAGTACATAAATAAATACAAGGTGTGTATTATGTATTATATATTTTAACATTAATATAATAAGTATAAGTTCAAGGCAAAAGGTTTAATTTGTCCTCCAAAGTTAGACTAAAAGTTTAAAATGACAAAATATTAGTTCACTTCCTAACGTTTTCAAAATGTAACAATTTGTTTTAAAAGGGTCACTTCATCATGTTTTCATTAATTACACATGACAGCCCCCGTAATTTGGGAATACTTAGCATGTCAGGTAAGCTCAAATGCTAACTTGACAATTAACATGTCATATCAACTAATTTAGTTTTTTAATAAAGAATTTACTTACTAATTATTAAAAAAACTTGATATGATTTCTCTCAAAATACTCCGAAACTATTTGTAGAAATTCTTAAGATTCATTTAACAAATCCCTAAAGCCTAAACATTCATCTTTTTTCTTCAATGTCTTCGATTATTTCTACTAATTATTGTTCATTTTTCTTCCTTCATATTCGATAATTTCTACTATTATTCTTCCTATTATTTTTTTTCTAAGAAAGTAAAAAAATTCATTAAAAAACTTTTGAGAAGAGAAACATATGAAGACTGACTCTCACGTGGGATAGACCTAATTGAGATACAAGAGTGACTGAGCTAATACAAATGACATCGTATAGAGCCAATGAAAGAACAAACATTTTGACACTTAGGGTATAACTAACATCCCCTTTCTAGAATCTTCTTCAGCTACTTGATTTGGAAATGAGAGGCGGTCTATCGCTGTAGTTAGGCGATGGGTCTCTTTCGGTGTGATTCTCCTCCTTTTTCTGCATCAAGATACTCACCACGCAGGTAAGAACTCATCTTCAACTATCTTCAACTACTGCGATTCTCGCGTTTAGGGCTAAATAGATTGCTTCCCTAACTCCTCAAACATTGAATCTTTTTGGAAATCAGGCAATTCGACTCTTCAGTGACTATTCGAAGAGGAGGATCTTCACTCCTCAGCTACTATAGCTAGGTCTCCTTCTGGTATAGTCTCCTCCTTTCTCTACATCAAGTAACTCTCAACACAGGTAACAACTTTAAACAAGTTGCAACTATAGGAAGGAGGAGACTATACCTATAAGAAGGAGGAGACTATACTCGCAACGAGTATAGTCTCCTCCTTCCTATAATTGCAACTTGTTTAGAGTTGTTTTTGATGCACTATAATTATTCTTCATTCTTCTTCATATAGTTGCAGTTTGTTTAGAGGAGTTTTTAATGCAGCTTTGTTTCAACAGTTTAGAGAAGGCATACCAGTTTAAACCACATTCCTACCTACGAGAAGCTATTATCTAGTGTCAAGCTGATTCACAACTTGAATAATACAAGGAGAATGAGGACATGAACATTGTTGTTATAAATGAAGACACAAATGAAATTCTTGACTATGGAAGGTGAGATATAGGTGTCATCTCCAAGTAATTGATTGAGCTACCTCAACTATCCATCTTTGATTGGGAAGATATTTCAAAAGAGACTCTATAACTCGGTGAGCAAATGCTTTGTCTAAACTAGTGATAGAGGAGTCCTCAGAGGTAAAGATAGATACCTTTGTAATTGGACGTTGGCTTGATGTAATAAAACTCATAAACAATCAAGAAGTACACCCTTACTACGCTGAAACTATAACTTACAATAAATGTCAAAAGTTCTTTAGAGGAGGTTGATTCATTACATTTGAGTTTTTCAGGCATGGTGGTTCTTGTTGTAGAGTTACAATGAAGTGGAAAAGACAAAAGGATTTTAAAGAAAATATGAGAAAAGATGAAGAAAGTTGTTTCTAGAGAAGAACAAGTTGAGATTGGCTTGGTATTCTTGTAAAAGTTAATATTGAGTTTTAAAGATTTGTTAGATGAGAGCTAGGGATTTTTGTTCAGGGTAATTTGGGAAAATTATATAATTTTAAATAATTAATAAGTAAATTATTTTAAAAATTAATTGGTATATGATGTGCCAACTATTAGATTGGTATTTGAGTTTATTTGGAATGTGACATATTCCAAAATAACAGGAGCATCTCGTGTAATTAACAAAAAACATGATGAAGTAAATCTTTTAGGGCAAATTGTTTCATTTTGAAAACGTTAGGGGGTGAACTAGTACCGGAGATAACGATAAAGACTTTCTTAGACTTTTGGTAAAACATTGAGGGGCAAATTAGATATTTTTCCTAGGATAAATGTATTAGAAAATACTTAATGAAGTTATATATGTTTGAAAATGCAATTAAATTACATGTAAATATGACCATTATTTTTTATATAAAGTATTGTAAATATGTTACAATTAAAATTAACCTTAAAAAATGAAAAAAGAACTCTTTAAAGTTAATAATAAAATTTAGTGTTTTAAAAATTGGAATAATGTAACACCCAACATTCAAAAGTGGCAAAAGAATGAACGCTGTATGGAGAGAAGACATGAATATGTTACTAGTAGAGTATGAGAATGTACTCACTTGTAAGCTCTTAGACATGTTGAGAATCAACCCTTTAGTAATCACACACAAGCTTAATCTCAATTCAAAATTTAAGCAGGTCAAGTAAAAGAAAAGAGTTTTCATGGTAGAAAGACAACATGTTAATGCAATATAAAAAATTGCTATATGCTTATTTCATTGTAGAGGTACAATATACTAATTGGCTAATTAATGTGGTGATGGTCAATAAAATTAATGAAAAATAGAGAATATAATGGTTTATTCCCCACAGCCAATCGGTTGGTTGTATTTTAGTGATAAAATAATTTAATTGCATTCTTTATCTTGCACATATTTTGATATATATGATAAAGTCCATGTGATAAATATACAATACAAATGAAATTATGATGAGATCATAATTATGAGATTCATATTGCATTTATGTATTATTCCGAAATTCTTCCTAGTTATTATTCTATTACAAGTGTCTTAATAAAGCATAGAAAGACTAGCACACATTATGTTTTTTCTTATAAAGGAAGTAGTCGATTTCATTGACTAAACTGTAGAGATACTTAAACAAATGTGTGGATGCTTGTTAGTGAATAAGTTCATATAACTAGCCCCATGCGAAAAGGAGATTTGGAACATTACTTGTATGTTTATGCAAATTCTCATTGTAATATTGTATATATGATCCTTTGACTTGATGTCTATATAGTTATCTTGCATAGAAATTGCTATATTTTGATATTACTTATGACATGTTACAATCAAGGATAGCTCAGTCAGTAGTCAGTAGGTGCGGCATGAACTATATAGAGGTAGTTAAGTGTTCAATATATGATTCATCACCCTATAATAATTTGGGAGAATAATTCATTGTTCTCGATTAATATTGATTCGAGAAATCCTTGGCTAAGGTAAAATGACACTTTGTAAAATAGTTTACAAATATCATTAATTGAATCAATTACTAATGGTAGAAAACTAACTTGATTGGACTAAAATAGAGTGGACATTAATTTCATGCTATATGTATAATTGGAACATCATATGATGAAAGGAATAAATTATACAAAAAATCATGCATAAAAAAGGTTAGTCAAAATCACTTTGACATTCCTAAATATTTATGTTGTTATAATGTGCTACTAGATACTAATTTTGATATATGGATATAAATTGTTTAATCAGATAATTAAAGGTAAATTAATAATCCTAAATATGATTTAGGGTTATAATTTATATCTATTGCCACACATATTTGGGAACTTAATAAGTCACACACAAAGAATGGGCTGAAGAGAGAAAAGTGTTTTAATCAAATTAGACTTGATTTTAAAGTTTGAGAAACTTTATGATTAAATATGAGATATTTAATAAATAAGAATCAATATGAAATATTAGATCTTATTTGGAAAAAGTTAGTATTTAATTAAAATTATTTGTACTTGTAATTAAAGTTTAATTGTTATTAGAATTTAATTTTAATTGAATTACTATAATGTCCATAAAATATTATAAATAGGCTTAAGGTGTAAGAGAGCTAGCACTCCTTGCCTCTCTGCAATAGTAACATAGTTCTCTCAACTTGTTTTGTAAATACTATTAAAGGCTAGACATTTGTGCGGCTATGGTAGTTGAGATGAACCAATTTTAGAAACGATTCGAGGTATATGACATGAAAAAGAACAAACTTCAGGATAAAGAACGAATTACAATTCAATCTTTATTATGATTTATGTGTTAATCATTTTATAAAATTTTAAGTAATCTTATATTTTGAAATTTCAAATATGAAAAAATTTGTAACTATTTTGTTATGTTCGAGATCGATTCTCGCCTAAATTTCCTAATAGTAGTATCATAACTAATTTTAATTCTATAATTTGATTAAAATATGTTTGATTGTTATTGATTAATTTGGAATTGGAATTGCAATTGTTGCATCAATAAATGTTCTTACAATCTAAAAGGCTTAGATTGAATATTCTAAAACCCTTTGTTCAATTTAGAATTGTAGAGTTGTTGTGACGTTTTAAACATTCTTACCCACAATTATCCAAATTGTTCCCAAAGCATAACATTAATTACCAAAATCCTTGTTAGTTTAAAAAAAGGATGTTCGTCAGTCACAAAAATATTCTATACCAACATAACTACTCGAATTGTCACATCTAAAAATATATACAATAAAACATTTTTACTCAATTTAATCTGCTGACCCCTCTATACTCCATTATATGAATCATGTGTATTGGGATTATCGGAAATCTCTCTAACTCCTAAAAAAATAGCAGTAAGGGGTGAGTTACTTGTAAAGTAATGTTTTTTTCTAAGTAATTGGCATGTGTTTCTTGCATAATTATTGATTATTTTTGTAGTTTAGGATTCATTTTGTATGTTTTCATTTATTTTGATTTCCATTGTTGTTCTTTTATGTTTGATGTTAATTTAGGGTAAGAATTGATTGTTTTTATGTAGGAAGGAAGATTGAGCAACTTGGAGATTGAGCTAAAGATTAAAGAAGAGAAGAGATTAGGAGACTCACTGTTGCCAATTCCCATGATCGTGGGAATTATAATTCGAGTCATTATGCAGGGCTTCATTAAACTTTGGGTTTCTGGACTATTAAATGGGAATTAAGCCTCCATGATCAAGAGAGAACGAAACCCTCTGTGGAAAGAGCCTCCTTTAGTGAGAGCCTCCTTTAGTGAATAACACAATTGTGGAGCCTTGAGGAAGGATTAAAGTCAAGGATTATCATCTAGATTGGGAAAAATAGCATATCAACATCCAAAATTCCAGATTTTGGCAAAGAAGAGAAGAAGTTTCTTTTATTCAATTTTCTGTGTTTTTCTTTCTTATAATCCTTGTAAGATGGATTATTTATGTGTTGATGATGTTATGGAAACCACGATTGGCTGATTTAGTTTTAGAGATTGCTTTTGAACAATTTTGTTAAAACTCTTATTTTATTGAATTGAATGAAAGTGTCTTTGATGATTGTTGTTTTTATTTATTATCTTGCAACAAATCGTGAGAGTGAGTAGGATTATTTGTGTAGGATTATACAACGAGAGTTGGCAACCTATAGACATACAATCATCACATTAATTGATTAGTTAAAAGAGAGATCTCGACGAATTCAATTGATCACCCATAAGATAGTTTAATAACTAGTTGAATTAGTGGAGTCATGGGATAGGTAGAGTCAATTGATTCCATTTGATTTGATTAGGGACAATTAATTACACCTTGAGAAAGGGTAGTTAATACATTCAGAAATCTTAGGTGAGACACAATTCAATTGATAAGATAGGAGGGTGACAAAATAGGGAAAAAAGCAATCTCTAGTCTTTAAATTCTTGAATTATGATTTTTCTGCACTTTGGTATTATTCAGTGTTCATTATTAGTCTTTTAATTTTAATTTAATTTTCCAGATTATTTTTATTAAAAATTTTCATTTTTTAAACAAAGTTTTGTCTGAATTAAGTAGTGTCTGAGCACCAATACCTGTGGGATCGATATTCACTTTTTAACTACAAGTCACGACCCATGCACTTGTAGTTTTTGAGCGTAAAACGAGTAGTTTGTGTTTCATATTTATACTCAACAAGTTTTTGGCGTCGTTGCTGGGGATTGATTGCTTAGTATCTTGTTTAATTTAAATTACTTTGATTTAAGAGTTTTGATACTTTTCCTCGTGTAATTGCAGGCGCATGAACACAAGGAACACGTGAAAAATGAAAGAAGTTAGTAAAGATAAATTTCCCGACATCAAGAGACACAAAAGAGAATTAAGAAGGGCAAAGCATCTAAACTTTTCATAATAAGATATGACTGAAGAAGAAGAGCAAGGAGAACCAGAGAGGACTCTGATGGACTTCATGAGGCCAGGATTTAGTCCTCAAGGAGTGGCGATACCGGTGGTTCAAGCGAACAATTTCGAGATAAAGCCGGCGCTCCTCAACATTTTACAAAATAGTGCACAGTTTTACGGGCGATCCAATGAGGATCTGAATGCCCACATCGCAAACTTTCTGGAGATCTGCGACACCTTCTGATTCAACAAAATGTATGACGTGAAGTAAATCACTTGTTATTATAGAAATCACATATAATATGTAAAATACACAAGAATAGGGGTTGAATTGTGTTAAATCGTCTAAGATAGTAATCTTTAAAAAAAACTTCTTGATTTTCTTGAAAGATTCAAACAATTACAAAAAAACGCATTTATTCTGTTTGAGTAATGAAACAGCGAAAATAGAATCTATTCTTCTAGTAATAAAAAATTAAAGAGATAAGGGTTAGAGAATATGATACTGTGATTTATACTGGTTCACCCTTAACTTTTGGTTACATTTAGTCCTTAGAGTTTATTTTAGATTTCACTATCTCTTGCAACTTTACAAGTATTATTTCTCACTTTCAGAGCCTCTTTAGGTCTTTTTTACAAAGTATTCTTTATCTCCTATCTTAGCCTCTTCAAGCTCTAGCCATCCTTTTCACTTGAAAAGATATTGTTTGAGTTTTCTAAACTCACGTTATAGGTGATCTTGATCTCTCTTCTTCCTTCATTTCACTCGGGATATTTTTACAGTAAACTCACTTGATTATTTCGTGTAAGTAAAGAGTTGAGAAAGTTATTTTGTCTATTACTACAACTGATATTTATAGTCTAATTCTTCAACAGTCTTCTTGAAAAAAACTGCTTGTAGAATCTTCAGAGACCAGTTATTAGTTGAGTCCTGTAACTAACTCCAACTAACTAACTAACTGACGTTGTAGATTATTCTTCAATTATATCGTCTTGATTTGATTTGAATACTTCGTCTTACGTCTACACTTTGTCTGATGACTACTCTTCGTCTGATAACTTTGCTTCGTCTTATAACTTCACTTTGTCTGATGACTTCGTCTTAGTCAGCTCTTGAATATCATCTTGATTTGATGATTTGTACTACTTACATTTATCTGTGCACTTAACAAACTCATCAAAACAGTTCACACTCTTCTTTTATTATTATTATTTGACTTTCCTCAAAATCAATAGAAGAAGTGAAGTCTTCTTGACTTAACAATCTCCCCATTTTTGATGATAAAAAATAATCATAATATTAGAAGATAAAAATATATTCAGACGGATAATGATAATATTCAGAAGAATAATTTTCAAACAAATAACATATTTATTTAGACGAATAATGCAAGGTATACAATGCATATATATAAGAAAAATAAAATTTTAATACTAATTCTCCTTTCCTTTCTACTATTCTCCCTCGATTTGTTATTAATAAAAAAATCATTTCAGATGCTTTAATATTTCAAAGAACATATGTTAAATATCAGTGTGGATCGTCTTAAGGTCTTCTTCTGTAGTCACATGGAGAAGTGCTACTTCCTCATAAAGATCACCCTCTGAGTCACTTAGTCCATCAACCTTATTATCAATTTCTTTAATATGTTCAGCTAAGGTTGCTTGATCTTCCTTTTGATTTTGACTAGCTTCAGTCCATGTGATGAAATTCTTCAAGAACTTTGTATTATTGGTAGAATCTTATAGCTTTTCACTTAGTGGATGAAGATACTCAGAGACAGACGGTTTTCTAATTGAATCGTCTAAGTCAATAATTTTGATGGAGGGTAATTGGAAAGATTGTGTTTGCTGTGGAATGTCAAGATCATCAGGTTTGGGTAGTTTGAAAATTGGTTTTCCTAAAAGGTGTAGGATATCTTTGACAGAAGGAATGAAACCTAAGGGTTTAAAATGAATAAGTAAATGCACAAAGGTTTCTAAGTAGAAATCGATACCTTCAATTGTTATATTTTTTTATCTTCCTTTCGATATTGTCCCAACGACCTTCAAACTTTCAACTATGGTTGATGCACCAAAGTTACTTCTTGATGGCCTTGATATTTGATGTGAAATATAGACGCCTACAGGTTGAGCTGTACAATATACATCGTCTATATTCTTCATCGCCACTTGAATTTCTTCTTCCGTGAGATCATCTTTTTGTTTCTCAGGAAATTTCTTCTTCTTGCCTTTGTCTTTGCTATCTACCAGTGTTGGACGTCTAGGTTGTACATCTGGTACAATCTTTATTGTTGTTCTGCTTGTCACTGGGTAGATTGTGTCAGGATTTTTTTTCATCTTCAATGGATATGGTTATGCCTTTTCATCTCTCAAAATACCATACAATCTTCTTTCTTCAGGGCTAGAAGATATATCGTCTGATCGTTTACTGTTACAGGTTCAACTTGAACCTTAAATTTCTATTTAGGAGGTTCTCTGATGATAATTGAACCTTTGTTTCGATCAAGTATTGATTCTTCTATAATTTTCATCTTCAAATCTTCTTTCTTCATTGGTTGAGGAGGGTTGTAGATTGGTTACTACTTTTCAACCTTCTTTTTCTGAATAGTCTTCATCTTCCTTTGTTCTTCTGTCGGCTTGGAAGAGATTTATTGTTGAGACTTGTTCTGCTCAAATACTAACTTCCCTTTTATCTCTGTCTCTCCAGATAGTTGTTCTGATTGAGTCTGAGGGATAGAGACAATTGCTTTAGTAGGTTGTTGTTGTTGTTGTTATTCCTTTGCACTTTCAGAAACTTGACCAAGAATCAAAGTTTTTTGCTTTTTCTATTCTTGTTGTCATAAGGTCATCAATCTTGGTGACCTTCTAGACTTCTCGGGTCTTTCTAATTGGAGCATCTCAGCCCTCCTCTTTAAAGACACTTTGTGGGTTGGTTATTGAACTTTTACACTTTGCTTCCTTTCAGAAATCATCTTGGCTTGTATTGACTTATAAGACGATTGTTCAACTTTTACCACCTCATCTGAGATTCTTCCAGTTGATTGACGTTTTTCTTGCATACTAGATGAAACATCTTCTTTCCTGCTTCTTCTGATTGAAAGCTCCCCCTTAGACTATACTGTCGATGTGAAATCTTTATCCGTTTCAGCTTAATCTTAATCCCCATTCTGCGAATAGTAGAGGTATTGATAACACTCTTAATATTCAGGTTTACTCTGTTTCCTCTATCAAGTAGGATTCCATATTCTTTGAAGAATCTTGTCAACAGCATACCGTAAGGTAACGAGCCACTATTTAGATGATAATCCTCCTTAGACTTTATCATGTAGGTCAGAATCAAGAACGAAACATTAATAGATTGGTGTGTGAGTAGATTAAATAGACAATGTTCATCATTCGTCATCACAAAATCCTTTGATCCCACTCTTGGTAAAATATAGTGAAGAAGAATTGAAGGAAGAACCCTAGCCTTCGAAGTTAGGTTTGAAGACTTCTTGACTCCTGGATTACTCGATTGATATAGTTGTCGATTGATATTATCTTCATTTATGTGACTTTGAGCAATCCACTTTGTATTGTTGAATAATTTTGCTCCTTCATTTGGACATTGAGTAGCCCTCACAAGAGAATCTTATGAAACAATCACCGACAATCTATCTACCACTGATACTAAGGTGTTATCTACCACTTTTGTATTTTCCAGAACTCATATACTTCACTTGGATACACTGGTTCTCGGATATTGAAGAAATTTTCCCATCCAGCTGCTTTGATCTCAGGTTCGATATCCATTCAGTCTTCCTTCAGAGCAGTGAAATCAACAAGTCTCCTATAGACAAGAGATTTCAACATCTTTGTAATCTGTAATGTATAAACTCTAAACACAGAAATGTATTTCACTTAAAGAAGCGAGGTTAGTATATAGAAACAATTGAGAGAAAGATATGAAATGAAAATGAGAAAGATTTGATGTAGAGAACAGATGATTGAATCGTCTTTGTTGAGAGCACTTTGAAGCAGGTCGGTTACTAAGAAAATTCTAGAATGTAGAGTGTTGCATATTTTGAGAGATTTCTTTTTATAAAAACTCTTAAAAAGTTACCGTTTTCAACGTCTGTGACTGATATACAGGTAATCATAAAATTGATACTACCGAGTGAAAATTACCATTACTATTCCTTATGAATTTTCTGCTTCATTAGGACATTTCGTCTGGGTCATGGAATTTCTCATTTAACATTACCATGATCAGATTTCGTCTTATTTCCTTGAATCTGTCTTCACTTAAGGGTTTGGTGAAGATATCTGCCCATTGTTGATTCGTCTCAACAAATTGTAGATTGATGATCCCTCTCTGTACATAGTCTCTTATAAAATGATGTCTAACTTCAATATGCTTTGCCCTTGAGTGTTGTATTGGATTCTTTGAGAGATTGATAGCACTTGTGTTGTCACAGAAAATTGGAATTTGATCTTATTGGATAGAGTAGTCCTCTAACTAATACTTTATCCATAATATTTGTGAACAATAGCTTGCAGCTGACATGTATTCAGATTCTGCACTAGATAGAGAAATTGAACTTTTCCTCTTGCTTGACAAAGAAATTAGATTATGACCAAGAAAGTGACAACCTCCACTTGTACTCTCTCTATCAATCCTATCTCTAGCATACTTAGCATCATAGTAGCCAATTAACCTGAAACATTTACCTTTCTCATACATTAAGCAAAGATCAGTAGAATCTGCCAAGTATCTCAATATTCTTTTAATAGCAATATAATGAGATTCTCTAGGATTTGCTTCAAAACTTGCACACAAACAAACACTAAACATTATATAAGGTCTGCTTGCAGTTAAGTAAAGCAAAGAACCAATAATTCCTTTAAAAAGCATTTGATTAATCTTCTTACTAGTTTCATCCTTAGATAAGACGGTTGAAGGATGCATAAGAGTTGACATTGGTTTAACATTTTCCATTTTATATTTGACTAAAAGTTCTTTGATATAATTTTGTTAATGAATAAAGATCTTTTCTTCATTCTGTCTAATATGCAAACCAAGAAAGAACTTTAATTCACCCATAATGCACATTTCAAATTCACTTTTCATAAGAATCTCAAAATTTGAACATAACTTTTTAGAAGTTGAACCAAAAATGATATCGTCTACATATATTTTCACAACAACAAAATCATTTTTAATACATTTTCGAAATAAGGTTTTATCAACTTGACCTCTAATAAATTCATTCTTAATTAAAAAAGAACTAGGACGATCATACCAAGCACGAGGTGCTTTTTTCAATCCATTCAAAGCTTTATAAAGTTTATACATATAATCTGGTTTATCAATGTCTTCAAAACCAGGGGGTTGTTTTACATAAACTTCTTCATCTATAAAAC
>JAOQMS010000001.1:23050255-23070262 GCA_027563885.1 Erythroxylum longipes | reverse complement strand
GTCAATTCTTACCCTAAATTAACATCAAACACAAAAGAACAATAATGAAAATCAAACTTAACGAAAACATACAAAATAATCCTAAACTAAAATAGTAATCAAGAATTATGCTAGAAAACACATTCCAATTACCTATAAAAACATATCCTAATGCACACCTATCACTTGCTCCTTTGAAAGTTTGATTCCATGTCTAGTAGGTGTGAAACCCCCCTTGGAATCTTGTATGGCAAACTTATTAAGCATGTTCCCAGTGTAGGTTAATTAAGACAAGGCTATCAGTTTGTTCTTACAATCCCTTATAAGTTTTATCCCTAGAACATAGCTAGCCTCTCCTAAATCATTCATTAAGAACTATTCGTTTAGCCATCCCTTAATCATACATAACATTCCTATATAATTCCCAATAAGCAGAATGTCATCAACATACAGGATTAGGAAAATAACCTTGTCGTCTTGTATCCTTTTATAGACAGAAGGCTCATCTTAGTTTTGTATGAACCCATAAGTTTTGATAGACTTATCAAACTTAATGTTCCAAGACCTAGATGCTTGCTTAAGCCCATAAATGGATCTTTGCAATTTGCATACCTTATACTCATTACTAGGCTCAATGAATCCTTCTAGTTAGGCCATATAAATGGTCTCCTCAAGATCCCCGTTAAGAAATCCATTTTCCATATGTCATGATCAAAATAGGTTGCTATAGACAAAAGAATTCTGATGGACTTAAGCATGGCGACTGGAGAAAAAGTCTGCTCATAGCCTATACCCTCCTTTTGAGTATAGCCTTTAGCTACCAATCTAGCTTTAAAGGTCTCTACCTTTCAATCTGATCTTCTTTTCCTTTCGTAGATCCATTTACACCCTATGGATTTTACATCTAGTGGTGGATCTACTAGGATCTAGACTTCTTTAGCGTACATGGAATCTATTTCCGATTCCACCTCCTTGAGCCATTTTTCTGATCCAACATCAGTATAAGTAATGGACTCCATTTCTTCTTAGTCTGAGATGGCTATAATGCCTTCTCCTATCTGGTTGTCTAACAACCCTCCTACTACATCTAGGCATTACTTGATGCTTAGGTTGCTCTTCTGATTCAACTTTTGAATCCATTTTGATATCATGTTCTGCGATGCCCAAATCAACTCTTATTTTGGATGAAATAGCTAACTCTTTGAGTACTACATCACTTCTTCCTTTGTGATTTCTCACAAACTCTTCCTCCAGGAAGGTTGCATTTATCGACACAAATACCTTCTTGTCCTGAGGATTGTAAAAATGGTACCCTCGAGTACCCGTAGGATATCTTACAAACAAACATACTTTTGACCTTGGTTCCATCTTTGTGGATTCAGGCCTTAGAATATGGGATGGGCATCCCTAATTCCTTAAGTGCTACAATGAAGGCACTCAACTAGTGCACAACTCCCTAGGTGTTTTAGGCACTGATTTGGATGGAGCAAAGTTAAGAAGATAAGTTGTTGTTTGTATGGCATATCCCCAGAATGATTCTGGAAGGCTAGAGTAGGACATCATTGATTTTACCATTTGCAATAGAGTCCTATTTCTCCTCTCAGCTACACCATTCTGTTGAGGTGTTCGAGGAGCTGAAAAGTTAGAAACAATTCCATTATCAATTAAATATTGTTGGAACTCTCCAGATAAGTACTCACCACCTCGATACGTTTGAAGTTGTTTTAATGGCTTACCTAGCTGCTTCTCAGCTTCATCTTTGAATTTTTTGAACTTTTCAAAGGACTCACTCTTCTCATGCATCAAATACAAATAGCCATGTCTGGAGTAATCATATATAAAGGTTATGAAGTATTCATAACCTCCTCTAGCTTGTACGTTCATGGGCCCACACACATCAGTATGTATCAGGTCTAACGTAGATTCAGATCTGTTTCCTTTAGAAAGAAATAAGGCCTTGTCATTTTTCCTTCAATGCAAGATTCACAGGTGGGTAATGGATCATTATCCAAGCCTATAAGGATCCCATCCTTTACTAACCTATCAAGTCTTTTTTAATTGATATGACCCATTCTTAAGTGCCACAAATATTTTGAATTAATGTTAGAGACATTGGATTGTTTTCGTTTTATCAATTTTGTGATATTTAGTGAGCCTGTGATAGGTTTTATAAATAACAATCCTTATTTAATTATTCCATTACAAATATAATCCTTATTCTCATATATTGAAACAACATTTTCAAAATATAAGGAATAACTAGATTTTATTAAACAAAAAATAGAAATCATGTTCCTTCCAACCATTGGGATGTAATATACCTCCTCCAAATATAACCTATGAGCACTAGGAAAGTCCAAGATAACTACTCCTACGGATTCTACTGAAACATAGGATCCATCTACTATCTTGACTTGAAACTAACCTTTATGTAGTCTTTTCCTTTGTTGGAACCCCTGCAGAGAATTGCAAACATGGTTAGTGCCTCCTGAATCTAATATCCAAGAATCAGAATCTACCACATTTATAATTCCTAAAAAACTTAGGAAAGCCATACCTTGTTTACTTTTGAGAGACTTAAGGTAGACCGCACAGTTTCTTTTCCAGTAACCCTACTTACCACATTGGAAACACTTTCCCTTGGAGTCCGCTTTGGCCTTCATTTTCATGGGTTGGGCCTTGACCCATGTTTGGGCTTTCTTGTTCATTGGACCTTTCTTCCTTTGCTTGCCTTTACCCTTGAGCTTAGAAGAAGATGCTACATTATCTTCTGGCCTATAAGCCTTGATATTTAATATCTCCTCCATACTATGAAGGGTATTCATCAACTCACTCAAGGTATAATCCTTGCTATTGAGCTCATAGTCTAACTTAAACTGCTAAAAATAAGAGTTTAAGCTATTGATGATCATAATCATCTACGTGTCTGCATCCATGTCTACCCTAAGCATCTTAGTCTTAGTGACCACAAAGATTAATTTAAACATGTAATCCCACACCGGTTCACCAGGTTTTTATTTGAGATTATGAAAGGTTTGGATAGCTTTCACCCTTGCAGACCTGGTCCTCACACCAAACATGTTATGTAAGTGATGAACCATTACACTAGCAGTTTTCATACAAGCAATTAGATTTTGCAACATGCCACTGACAGAAGCTAGAATATAGCACTTTGTTGTCTTATCAGCATTCTGCCATCGTTCATGTTGTTGGACTTGTTCAGGAGTTGAATCTCCACTCGGAGGTGCAAACTCATTTTCACTTAATACCCATGAAATTCGTTCATATTAAAGAACAATGTCATGGTTACGTCTCCATTCATTAAAATTCTCTCCGTTTTTCAATTTGTTATTTGTCAAGAGCAAAGTGAGTGGATTCATTTTATGGTTGATTATGTCTAAAAATATAAATTATTAAGGAATGAGCATACTAGTCAACAATATTAGAACTTTTTATAAAATCATGATGCATGTATGTATGATGATAGAGTTAACAAAACTTTAAAAAAATTAAAACTTTATAAGACGGTTATTTTTTAATCTATAACGGACTAAGTGACAGTTGGCCATCTTATCCATTAAAAGAAAAACTATGACCCTCCCACTCAAAAAATTACTAAGCATCTTCATGCTTAACCTTTTGACAAGCACTATGATTTGGTTCATACTTTTACCAACAGAGCTACGACGGGTAAGAAATTTATAAAATATATTGAGTGTGTAACCATTTAATTCATTTACTAAAGGTACTTGTAAACCATACCTTGGTAGGAGGTCACATTCGCTACCAATAAGTGGACTTATCCTTTAGGAGACCCAAACCATGCAAGATATAGGATTCATGCCCTCCTGTAAGGAGTAACACTTCACCACATGCAAATGGGCCATCATATGGAGACCTTGGACTTTCATATGAGCATCCTCTCCCACTCAATCTTTTTAGGCCTTAAGTTTTAATAAAAACCATCTTGTCTAGATGCACTTTATTATCCATCCTATATTGTTTCATTATATTTCTTCATACAAATTGTATCTTTGTCTCTAGTTTACTTCAAATCAAAAATCTCTCCATTCGGATAACTACAGAACAAGTTATGATCAAAATACTGAAACATGTTTAAGCTGTGCAGAAAAGTTGGACGCGGCGAAGACAAGAGTTGACCGGGGCAAACTTTTGCAAGCTAGCCGCGGCGAACCAAGGAGTTAGCCGTGGAGAACTTTAACAGAAAGCAGTAAACAGAACTCATTTTCTAGCTTTTCTCATCATCAACTTCATCCCAATTCATCTCTTTTGCTTAATATATCATTTCTAACTTATATCTACATCATTTCCTCTTCATTTATACCCCAATTATAGTTCAATATCATCTATACACAAATTAAACCCATGATTGATCACATACACCAAAAACAGAACATGCGCCTCCTTTTACAACTCAATTATTTTGCACTTCTTTCTACACTATTTTAGGACTCATTCTAACTTTAAATTACCCCTTCATCAATTTATGAATCATTAATCATCCTAAACACAAAATTGGTACATCCATATGCCCATTTCTTCACTCACGATTCACATATATACATTACCATTTACTGCTCATTTAACCCTAATCTATCATCAATAAGTTTCATTTACTAACTGAAGAAGAGCAATAACATGATACTTACTTCTTTAACTTCAATCTCTTCAAAATCACATGAACCCTAGCTTCTCAAGCACCATTCGTTCATCACCTTCTAGGAGAAAGAGGTTAGGTTTTTCTTGTGACATGAAGAAGATAGCATTTCTTAAAGGAACAAGTGAAGGATTTTGGCAAAAATCTATGTTGATGAATGTTGTGAAACAAATTCGCGGATCAGAAGAAAAGAAAACAATGAAGAAGATGAGAAGAGAAGAATTTACGAAGGGAGGAGCAAAATAACAAGTGAAAGACCAAATGTGTTGGTCTTTCATTTGGAAAGAGTCGTGGGATATAAGTGGTGTGGCAAGTAACACATGTCAATTGCCACATGTCATTTTTTTCATGGTTCCATTTGTCCCTCCTTTAATAACTATTCTATTCAATTCCAATTTCTTCTCCAATTTTATCCAAAATTTCAATGACTATTGTCATTAAATCCCAATGGCATTCATAAAAATTTCCACTGCCATTTGACATTTATTTCTACTGCCATTAATCAATTGTTCTGCCACTTGGCGTTTTTCCTAGTCCATAATTACCTAGAGATTCTAAAATTTTCTAAATTTCACCAAAATTTCTAAATCGCTAATTTAATACACCAAATAAATTTTCATAACACAAAATCCATGATTCACATTGTAATCACATTAAACCAATCATTTATACCCAGAAAATGTCAAATGAGTGCATGAACAAATTATTGTAATGTGTGTAATGATCAAATTCACGTGCGTGTATGCTAGCATTATGCATGAGCATGAAATGCATTTTCTAATTTCTTAACAATCTCTCATATTGACTATTCTAGCCTCAACATTGGTAACGGGATGTTACAATTGTTCCACTTGATCTCCTATGACGGGTACCTATAATAAACAATAACTTCAATTACCATCTGAAATTCTCACAATATTTCATGCCTAACATTCCTACATATCCCAATAGATGCCAACCATGCTCTGATACCACCAACTGCAGCACCCTACCCCCATCCAACATGCATCACGTACACCCTTCGGACAAATGTGCACATACCAGACAGAAAATGGTGTGCTAACTATTACACTTTCACTATATAGCATGGCATTATAGCTACTTCATAATTAACACAATGTTGAAAACCCAAAAATTTCCTCATATCATTTCACAAACCATATTTACAATGTAGCATTACAACCATCTTGCATGCCTATACAATATCTACTTATCAGAGCCACAGCTCTATCTACAAAGTATGCTACATGTGTTGGGCCCAGGTCTTGATTCGGATTTCATGGCGACTACGCACCACAATTGGGATTTAATGAAATAATAATTAAATTGGGAAAATTTAATAAAATGATAGTCTATAATTTAATTAAAATTTAGATAACGGAAATTTATGGTGGGACTTTTCTAGACAATTCATAATACATAATAAGAAAAATAACACTAATGGGGGTCAAAAATGAAGAATAAATCCAATAATTTCAGTTAACAAAATCATTTTGTTGACCAACCTATGCAAATGTCATAGGCATGACATAAAAATGTCACACCCGTGACATTTGAACCCAAACTCACGAGTGTGAGTGATAGACGCACGGGCGTAAGAGAGAAACATAATGTCACAAGCATGAGGGAAGAAAATCAGGGGCATGAGGGACAATTAAAAGAGTCACAGGGGTGAGAGATTCAAGCACAGGCGTGAGAGGGAAGCAAAATGAAGAAGAGAAAAACAAAATTTCAGAAGAGGAAAAGTCACGGGTGTGAGGAATTAATGCACGATCATAAGGAATAAACTGGACATGTCATGGGCGAAAGAAAAATTGCATAGGCATGAGAGAAGGAAAAAAATAAGAAGAGAGTCACGATCGCGACTTCATTGCTTAATAAGGATTGTCGTGATATTGACGTGATCACGACTTTCCTACTAATATGGGGGTTGTCGCGATTGTGACTCCCCTTTTTTTTACACACTGACTTCAAAACCTCTCAACTTTCAATCTAGAAATCCAAAAATTACAAAATTTATGTCATTAGGAAGCTAAGAAAAAGATCTACAACTTTCATGAAGACACTTTTATCTAATTTTGCCTAGATCAGTGCAGTTTATTCAATAAAGTTTCAGATCACACTATTGTACCCTTTATTCTCTTGTTTCTCTCTACTGTCAACGATTATATCTCCTATTCATCACAAAAGACTCAACTTTCTTCTTTATTTTATCAATATACACCTTACACAATACCATCAGACCCGAAACCAACGAAGATAACCCATACATACAAAACTTCCATTATAAATATTTGTTTTAGAAAATTCATTCCAACAGCCTTGATACATCTAACTTTTTATTCTCATCACATTGTCAACTTAGCAGAGAAGAGATTTCTGCACATTCATATAAAAGAGAAAATTCTTCACCTCTTACTATCATTCCTAAAACAATACAGAATTATATTTCTCAATCAATGCAACATTTATACATATCTTCAATTACATAAAAAAAGAGTCAAACAATAGCATAATCTAAAAATACAATATGTATGCATAATTTCAAAGCAACCTAAAGTATTCGGTTTAACTTAGTTACAAATGAAATATAAATTCTTGGAATCAACTGAAGTTTTGCAAGGTTCAATTCTGATCTATTATTTCTTCACCTGAGGAGTGGAAATATTGAGGTGAGCTACAACGCTCAGTGGCTAATATGCTTATAGCTATTGATGATGAACCACACACACACACACACAACAATCCAAGAATTATATGTATATATATATATATTCAGGTCACAGAAAACATACATAAAATTTCAATCGCATAAATTAGATCAAATATCTTTTTTTTCAGTTATTATAATGAAACATATAATCATACATCATGCTCAGCAAATTTCAATGAATGCACAGATAATATGGATCAAGAGAATCCCATAGAACGAAATGGAGAAAGCGAAGTTTACACCATGAACGAATGAGTCCATTTTTTGGAGTTCATATGCCACAAACGGGTAGCCGGGAGAAGGCTTTAAGTCGATATGCATGTGACAAATGAAATGGTATCTCTCTTACCAACATAAACATATTTCAGATGCATACCTATCAAAATCATATTTTTCATGCTTCTAAATTTTCTGTTTTTCCTTAGCATAAAGCAACACAATTACACAAACAAATTAGGGAATATTTTTCCCACATTCACAATGAGTAAAAGCAAGCATTTAAGTACACATACAAACAAATAATTTTCAGCTCATTATCCTAAAAACTATAAACATATTACCCACCTATTTTACTTTATACTTCCAAGATCAAGCTTGTTCTTCTCCTTGCTCTTGACTTCGACTAGCTTGATTCCCTTCAAACACACATATATATTTCATTAAATCAACATACACTAATGAGTTCTCTTAAACCTAACTATCCATTAATGAATTTAAGCTTGATCTATTCTTGATTTATCTAACTCAAAGAACTAAGATCTAACTAAAAGTGATAAAAATCTAAGAATATAAAGCTCTTGTTCTTCTTCTTTCTCTCTTTATTTTCAGCTCCTAAAAACCTAGTTTCTTAACTTTCTTCTTTTATCAAAACAAGAAAAGAAGATAGATAATTACCTAAAACTCAGCTGAACCTTCTTCTTCCACTTCTTATCTCCTTTTTCTCTCTTTCCCTTTTTTCTTTTCTGATTCGTTTTTCTGCTTTTCTTCTTCTATTTCTTCCTACATTTTTCTTCTCTCTTTCTTTCTTTCTCACTATACACGACTCTCTTCTCTCCTTAACCTCTCAAACCCGTCTCTACCTTTTTCTTTTATTTTTTTACACGACTCTCATCCTCTTTTCTAGCTTCTTCTAGGTTCTTCTTTGATTTCTCTCTTTCTTTCTTTCTTTCTTTCTTACACGAACACGTCTCTCACTTTCCTTTTTATTATTATTTTATTTTTCCTACACTTCAATCACACAACCTTCATATACGACTCTCTTATGAATTTTTAAGACAACTTTAACCTTTCCAATCTTGCCCTTCACATTTAACTAATTCCTTGTATATCCTTAACTCAATTCTAGCACTTCTATTTGATCCATACAACCATATAAAATAAATATTCATAAATAAACTCCATCAATTATTAACTCAAAATTTTGATTTTATTCATGACTCAATGCCATCAAGTTCTCATTTAATAATGTTAACTTCCAATAAAAGTTCGGGGTCCAACAACATGTATGAGGAATTAAACAAAACTTAAACTAATCCTTCAGTCCTAACAGATCGACCTTTGAGTCATATCCTCTATCCAACAGCTGTACAAAATCTTTTCTAAGCAGTCTTAAAAGCTAGGTCGTCGCTCTCTCGAACCTAAAAATATCAACGTTGTAATTTGGTTGAGTTTTGCGAACTCAGTTGAGTAACCATCCTCGATGGTTCACTCTTGTCATGCAACACACAATTTATGTCATCACATAATTCAGATCATCTCTATTTTCGTCATGTAATATTAAGAAACTCTTTGTTCATATAAAACACATTTTAGAATCCATACAATTCATCATTCCATTACAATTATGCAGATTATAATCATCGACAATCAATTACACATATCATACAATAAAAGTCCTCAGAACATTGCAATCATTCAATTTATTCATATCATTTGTATACACAATGCTTATGAGACTCGACTTTATTTAATTACGTTGTTGTGACCGAGTGCCTTATTCACTGTCCCGTACCTGTTGTGGATATTGGGATCTATCATATTGTCCCTTATCCATTAGGGATACAGGGCTCTTTATACACTTTAAGCCATAGCCTCTTATCACAGATGCCTGAGCTTTAAGCTCTTTTTCACTAGCGACTCCAGTCACAACTACCTTTATATTTCACGCATTCATGTAATGAAATGCACCATGTGTATTCATTTTTGTCACATTTGCATTCTTTCTCATTCACATTTTTCATTGGACTTTTAGTTCGGCATTCAACATAATAGTTAAGAATCATTTAGTCAATCACATTCATATTCAAATAGCAATTCCAATGTTCTATTCATGTATTAAAACGCCTCGGACATTGAATGTCTAGAATTCAGTACATACACATCACATTTTTTCAGTACATAATTTAACAAACAATCGAGGTGAGACCATTTTAGGTTACTCACTATTGCTCCTTTCAGCTTATTGTCTTAAAGTCCCAATAATGTCTGGAAGTAGTCGCTTAATGTTCTCTTTTATAAAACGCAATCATATACAAAATTGAAACATTCAGATAAATAGTCAATCATAAGCGAATTCATTTATGTATCATATATTATGTCAATAACAACTTTTCAGGTATGTTTCCTTAATACACTTTATAAGCAATTACAAAACCTTCCAAACATTCTTTAATCTCTAATACTCTTTACTTACTTTAATCTCCTTATTCAATATCAACTACATTCATTTAAGTTCTCATTTAAACCTACATACCTCATATGGCAACATCCTTACTTAAATTAGGTTGAAAAACATATCAACAAACACCCTTTGATATAGCCTTAAGAGTCACGATCGTGTAGGTGCACGATCACGACTTTCCTCCTTTCTCATCAGAGTCGCAATCATGCAAGAGCACGATCGTGCCTTGCTGCGTTTTTCTTCCTCCTTTCTTCTGTTTGTCCGAAACTCATATACATTTTAACACCAAGTTCACTCCAGCACAACATCATTCCATACTTATTCACATACCAATTTGTTTTTATGAAATTATCAAAGCCTAATCAATTGATTAAATCTCTTCAACTACACAATATCATTAATGAAACCTATCCTTTTCCATAACATGATATCCATTTTATCAAACGCTTCATTATCAAAATTCTATGATTTATAGTTGATGACCTCTTCATTTTTACTTCAATTTCAGTTCAATAACATCATTGCACAGTTCAAAATTTTATGATTGTTCATAAACCCCAAAACAATACCTAATCCATACTTTTCCATATCACATGTTTTGTATTTTTTTCCAAATTTTATTAAGCAGATTTCTGGTCAGATTTGTATGACCATTATGACCTAGACAATGAGGTATTTAGACAACACCTACTACTAATGAAATGTTCTAAAATGTTTTAAGTGTCTAATGACATCAATTTCATGCATTTTGGTTTATTATCAGGCAAGTTATAGTAAAAAAATCTACAAACTATTTTCATACCTTGACAGAACACAATTATCAACTTCAAGATAAATTTCAAGACTCTTAAAGATAGATTTCAGATTCAATTCCTCCATGAAAAATGTATCCATATGTCTTTGATTTACTCTAAATCAAAATTCATCCAAATTGGATATTCACAAATCAAGTTATGTCCATAATACAGATGCATATTCAGTAAAACACTGCATATAGCATGCTCCAACTCACTTCATGCTAAAATCCTTCATCTTCTTAATTATATCACTGAATTAGCTTCTTCCTTCACCACCAACACATGCATCCATTCATCTTGCTACACCATTCATAAATGCATCCATTTTCAAACATAAAAATCTCATCAAAATTTTATTTACACTACTATAAACCTTAAGGCATAATTTACTTGTCTTAAGCTTTACTCTCTTCAGTAAAATTCCTGAAATGGGGGGAAAAGAAAATGGGAGATTTTGGTGGATGGAAAAACATAAGGATTCAGAAACAATCGAAAACCCCAAATAGTTGAAGACTTTGCAAGGTTTGTTAAGAAAACACCAAAAACATATGAACAAGCTAGGATTCAGTGATGGATAAACAAGAAGGGAGGTTTTGGTGACAGAGAATTTTGGTGAAGCATAAGAGAGCTGCAGAAATCTTCCTTGTCTAACAAAAAACGTGACTTAGGTGGCTTAACATAGCTTTGCCATATGTCTCTAATGGATGTCTTGCATTTGTCATCATGTGAAGCTATCAAATGTCACTTAGCTATTGCTCCACTTGTCACATAGTAATTTGTCCAATTGTCACACATTCACTAGTCCATTTGTCACACTTCTATTTGTCTTTTATTTCTATTTTTTCAGTCTAAAATACCCCAAATTTTTGATAAATTTCCAAAATATCTTAAATGTCTCCAAAAAAATACGAAATTCAATTTTCAAGATAATTAATCTATAATTCACACTTTAATCACATTAAAATCACTTATACCTAAAAAATGTAAATGAATGCATGCACAATTATTTTCATAAGTGACAACATTATTCATATGCATTTGTATTCCATATAATGCACGAAATGCACTTCTAAATTCTCAATAAACTCTCATATATAGTATCCTATGGTTCTAACCCTAATCATAGGATAATGGGGTGTTACAATATATCATCTATATGATAATCTCATAGCAAGTCATCCGATGTACTTACTACTCTTAGTAAGCATCCCTATGTTAACTCTAAACATCTCATGCTTACATTTTATGAAATCCACTGCTTGATCAAATCAGGGAGTATAAAATGTGCTAGTATATCCAGATTAACAATGTCATATATCATTAAACCTATGACTTAAGATAATATAGATACTAATATAATTGCACATGGTAGGAATCCCATTATCATGATCTCATCATGATTTCCTTCATGCTATGTTTTGTATCATGGACTTCATTAATTTGATTTAAGATAGACATCAATTCAAAGATAAATGAACATCAAATTAATGAAAATTACCTTTTGCTTTATTATCAAAGTAAAGTTTGTGCAAAAGTGCTAAAGGTGATTGACTCTAGAGCACTAACCTAACACCAAATCCCTAACAAGTTCATCGCTTTTATCATTTTCAATTGTTTTCTTTAATTTAGTTTCACTCTATTTTCTTATTCGAAATCAAACAAAATCCCCCTAACCTAAATACTAATTATTTTCATTTCAAAAGCTCTACACATACTCTCTGTGGGATCGAACTAGAATCACAACTGCTATAGTTATAGGTCTAATTATTTTGAGTAGTATTACGACGTGCTACGTTAGGTTGATTGAATGTTTTAAGAGCTTGTCCAACTATTGAGGAGCTTGTTAAAGTAGTTCAATAGCGTGTTCATTGTTTAATGGATAGAAAAACATGTATTTTCATATTTTCTCTATTAATAAAGGTTTATGGTTGATCTCAATTGCATAATTAAAGTTTGTGTTATAACTAGCATGTGGTATTAAGGTGGTTCTATGATTTTATCAATTTGGACAAAAAAAAATTATTTTTCCATAAGTAAATCAAAGAAATTAGTACACTTTTCTTATATAAATTGCATCTGTCATTTAGATTGATTTTGAAGAATCATTGTATGGAAAAGTGAGTCAAAATAGACTTTCGGTTGATTTTCTAGCAAAATATTGCCAAAATCTGACAAACAATCATCAGAAATATCATAAAAATTTTACTTTTTCTAGTGATTAGAGGGTCGGATGATGAAGAAGCAACCAGTTGCTTCTGGGACTTATTCAACATCTAGCACGTATGATATATGCAAGCAAAATAGCTGGCACATATCAAGATAGGCATCGAAATTGTGTCTGATGCGAGAATACATATGCCTAAGGTGGTTGGTGCCTCTATGCACATTGCATATGTGATCCATGCATTGTGAAAGCGACACATGTCTATGCACGTCTACTGCATGGTTTACACACACCCTACACAATGAGAACGCATCATGCTAAATAAAAAATCAATATTTCCAAAATTCACAAAATGGTCCCTCATGTTATTTTGGAGTAGTTTTTTAGGTCCTGTGAATCTACAAAGTGTTTTTTTATTTTTTGGATTTATTACATTGTTATTAAATAATTTTTAACTTTAGAAAAATCAAATAATGTTATTAAATCATGATTGAGTGAATTTTCATGAACTTGATTTGAAATAAAAGAGATATGTGTGGAATTGTTATCTATGGTGTATTTGTTGTTTGGTAGTGCATGATTATCACTCTAATTGAAAATTTATTTGTGAAAATTTCTCAAATAAAGTTTTTGATAATGCTTTTAACACTAATATGTGATAATGAGTATGTACATAACGATTTTTCATTTAAGAATTTTGCATTTAAGAATGGTAAATTATCACATATTTTATTCCCGTATATAAGAATGTGAGGATAATATATAGGAATGTCCCTTGTGCTTGTGGATCCATTTGGGTACTAATAGGAATTTAGTCACCATAGTGGCTTTTTAAATTAATATTTGATTATTTTACTAACATGTTTGGGGATGTCTCTGGTCTTGTATTTTGTATCCACAAGTGTTGGTCGAAATGTGTATAAAGGCATAAGATGGATGAAGGTCATTGCTTAAGTGATCTATTCACCCAGAAATGGTAGAGTCATGAAAGTTAATAGTGTATACTTTGATCACATTTATTTGAAGGTCATATCTGCATGTATTATGCATTCAACCTAAAGGTGTTTCATGATATCTGTGATAAGATGCTTAATATAGATACTATTTTGTTGCTTTGATATTAATGTTATCCTACATTTTTGCTAATTTTTACATATCAATTTTATAGCAACCTTCTCTATGAATAATAAAAGTGTCACAATTAAAACCCTTACTCATTTCAATTTTAAGAAATGGAAGTAAGATATAGAATTTATGCTAGAGATGTCAAATATCAATATGGCTATAATCAAGGATAGGCCAGCAACACCTACATCCATCAGCATATAAACCAAAAAGGTAGCATACGAAACCTAGAAAAGATCAAATATGATGTGTTATTTGACAATAAAGATATCCATACCAAATAATCTACTAAATGGACTTCCAAAAACAAACATAACAAGGGGTTTCCTTAATAAAGTCTTAAAAAGATATAAAGTATCTTTTAATGCTAAAATAGGTACTTTATTGAAGAAATTGTACTTTCTGAGATATAAAGGAGTAGGGGACATGAGGAGTACATAATTAGGATGATTAACCTTCAAACTAAGCTAAGCGCATTAAATATTTATATTCATGATGCTTGTGCAATTCACTAAGTTCAAAATACACTTCCATCAGATTTTGATATTCTAGTTACGAAATACAATTCTAAGGATGAAGCTTCAAACATAAATGCACTAATCACTTGTTGTGTTGTTGAAGAAGAAAAGCTAAAAACTATAACTTATATAGCCTTAATAGTAATGAAGGGGAAAGTAAAGGTAAAGCCTCATAAATTTAAAGGTATGAAACCTATATTTCCTCCATATTTAAATATTGGTCAATATAGTGCTATTAGAGTTCCTAGGGATGTTGTAGAGAGTATGATTCTAAGGTGTTTCTTTTGTAAGAAGAAGGGATATAAGAAGTTGGAATGCCGGAAATATAAAACCGAAAAAGAAAAGAAATAGCTATTAGGTAACTCCTTGGCTTGTATAATAAATGAGTCTAATCTTTCCATAGTTACATCAAGTTCTTGGTGGGAGAAAATTGAAGCATCTAATAATGTTTCTTCTGTAATACAGGGATACATACAAAAGAGAAAGACAAATAGGGAGGAGAAAAATTCGATGATGCATAGTAAGGAAGACGTTCACGTAATCTTTGTAGGGAATGTTTATTTGAACCTTGATATAGGGTTCAAACTTATATTAAATAACAAAATTTATATACCATCTTTTATATAGAGATTTCTATCTCAATTTTAGATAAAGAAGGTTATATTTTTATAACTGGAAATTTTGTTGTAAAGTTATCTTTCATTGCGAAACAAATTGATACTGCCTTCTTATTATATGACCTGTATAAAATGTTTCTTACCCTTAATGAGATGTGTAACAGCTACATACCCCTAGAGAATATGCAGATGCCACACATAACTACACCCAAACATAACATATCAACAATTCCAAGAATTTTTCAGAAACTCAAGCAATATACATTATATTTCATTACAAGTTGAGATATAAACAAAATACATTATACATATTGTACTTATCACAAACATGTCTTAAATCCTAATCCATCATGTATTATAGTTATTACAAACCTTCAAACAAAAATACAAACTGTCTCATTTAGCAGATACAACTCAAAATCAAACTCAAACATACATTTTGTCAAAACAAAACTCAACCTTCTTAGCCACTGTGATTGGCATTGTCCCATTCTCAAGTCTTCTTAACAAAACCTACATGGGGCAAAACCACCATGCTAAGCATAAAGCTTAGTGGGGAATAACTAAACCATACATAAACTAGCAACTGTTTAACAGTCACCTATCATCCACATATACTGAATCAAATTATATCATAAGCAATCATTAAAGGTTTATATTAAAGAATAATTCAAGCATAATGGATTTCATAACATAATAGGATCTATCACTAGAGAACATTTCTCATGCTAATGCCAATCATTTAGGTATCAGAACATATTGTACAGATGTCAAAATTGATTATTAGAATAGGGTAAAAACTCTTCAGATCAGAATATGAATTATATCAGAGCAGATTTTCTTTTGTATCAATTCAAAGATTATCTTATAGCAAATCAAAATTTGTTTATATCAAAATAGAACATGTATTATAATACAAAGCAAGTTAGATTGCTAATCCTTTTTACAGAAATGGGTAACGGGACTAGTACAGAAGATACCATGTTTGGTATCTGAAACAGAAGAGACTTAAGTCTCTGAAACAGAAGAGATAGAAGTGTCTAAAATCAGAAGACACCGGAGTGTCTAGTTATAGAAGACACCTTAGTGTCTAATTACAGAAGTAGTTGCTAACCCTTCTAGACATACCTATTTACCCACAACTAGGACTCAACAATTTTTAAAACAAGCCATTTTAGATTTCAGAATTTTGTGCAAAAGAAGAATTACAACATATGTCTTTATTCAAATGAACTTATTCATTGACATTTGATCAAACATAACATACCTTATAATCACAAACATGTGCAATTATGCATCAATAGAAGTGTTGAGTCATTACACATTAAGTATATGCACACAATTAGCCAACACTTCCAATACAATCTCAACTATAAAACTCCTCAGACAACTGATGGTCCGGTAATGTCACAATATTATCGCAAAAATTACCAATTCACAATCATCCATATTCAATTCTTAATATATAATCCTTAAGAACTCATTCATTGAACTCATTCATTCATGACCACACTAAGCTATTCAACATTATGTTCATCATTATTAAACCATACATCCTTTATATTAACATCTCCATTAATAAACCATAACTCAATTACCTTTTTCTCCATTAATCTAACATCATATAGGGATTAATTACCTTTTACTCCATTAATCTATCATCATCTAGGTTCTGTTTTAATCACAATTAAGCTAACATAAACCATTCTTAAAAGTCCTAACCTTATATATGTCAACAATTTCACAACCAAGTTTAGCATTTTCTTAGGACAAGTTTTGGGTCTGATTTGTATAGCCATTTTGACACAGAAACTGAGGTTTCTGGTTAATATGTTCTTCTAAACAAATGTTACTTTATGTCTTAAGTTTCTAACGAAACAAAAATCATTCAATTTGGTTCATTATTCCATGTGTTATACCCAAACTACTACATATTGTTCTCAAACGTAGACAATAACCAGAACTAATATGCAAGCTAAATTTCAAAACCCTTGGTGACATAATTCAAATTAAGATTCTTCATGAACATTGTAGATAAATGTATCTAGTTTACTTGAATTTAAAATCAGCCCATTTGGATGTCTACAGGTCAAGATATGGCTAAAACACCAAGGCATGTTTAGTAGAATCACTATATCATACAAACAACACTTTTCCAGCATTCAATTCTAATTATCTTCAAATATCACAAAACCGGTACTAATACATGATATCAAGTTAAGAATTCCCTTACATGTTGAATTTTGAATTCCAACTCTAAAGAACAAACCAATCTAGCCTTCCAAGCAAGCAAAAACAATTCCAAATCAAGGTGACCAAGATGACAGCAGCATAGAAGGCAGCAGGATCTATCTTCCTTGATGTAGTATTTTGACGTGATAATGCAGAAAAACTCAAGCAAAATTCCAGATTTTGAGAGGATAATGAGAGGTTTCGGTGGAGAGGAGCAAAGGATAGAGAGAAGGCTGCAGAAACACCAAATGAGCTTAAGTGATTCACCACCTTTGGATGCTAGGTGTCATCAAACTCCTTAAGCATGTGTCACTTTGCATGTAATGCCATGTGTCAATTGTTTATGCTACCATTAATCTCCTTAAAATGTTTCCATTTGTCTCCTACAAATCAGTCCACATGTAACTCCAAAATTAGTCCACTTATCACATAATAATTGGTCCATTTGTCACACAACGAGTGATGCCAAATGTCAATGCATTAGCTATGCCAAATGTAACTAACTCATGGGCTTAATCATTCTAATTTTCATGTACCAACTTAACTTGTCTCTTAACCATTTTTCTTAGTCCAATTTAAATACCCTAATTCTCTAATAGCTTCAATAAATTTCAATTCACTATTTATGGTCCATCAACCCTTTCACTTTCAATTCATAGCAAAATTTTAACTCATATCATATATGTACTTCTATAAATATGTAACATTTCATCTAGGGTATATTTTGGGGCCTTACAAGATGTATGCTTCTTTATATATTTCTAGATAGGTCACTAGAAAGAGAACCTTGATAAAAGAGAATTCGTATATATTGTGGGATAAAAGGCTGGGTCATATTTTCAGAGATAGAGTTGAAGACATAGGGTGAATATTATGATAGATCTGACTTTGGAGGTTAATATTATAACAAACATGGGGTTTAAAGATAAGAAAATGGTCCTTTTGTTAAATATGTAAAATCATATGGAATAGTGATTCAATTCACTATGCCAGGTAATCTTGAGTAAAAAGGAGTGACCAAAAGGTATAATCATAGCTTAAAGGATATGATAAGGTAAATACAAAGCAAGACAATTTTACCTTGTTAAAAATATTTCTTAATAGAGTCCCAAGTAAATTAGTTTCAAAAACACCTTTTAAACTCTTGAAGAGCTGGAAGCTTAACCTCACTCATTGTTATTTTATTGGATATACCAACCTCTTTAAAGGGTACATTTTACCATAAAGATGGAGAATCTAGAATAGCAGAATTACAAATAACTAAGTTTTTAAAGCACAATGCCTATAATAAGGGTGGTTCATCTTATCTTGATAATGGTGGTCATTCCCTTCAGATGATAGAAGGGTGCATACTATAATTGTGATAGAAGGGTATATACCATAATTATTTCGTATCTATCACTTATATGCTCAAAACTATTAGATTAAGGTCTCAATATCATACCAGTATATAAATTAGAATGCATACGTGTACAAACTGAGGTTCTTAAGGTACAAGAGCATGTCAAACAAGTTCAATTAATAAGATCCACTAGAGTGAGAAGACCTATTATCTCATCTAATTACATATTCTGTTTAGGTGAACAAGACTATGATATCATATATGTAGTAGATCTAGTTACTTTTATAGAAGTTGTTTTTGGACAATATGCAGGTTTGTAATGGGATGTAGTGAGGGATGAGATGCAATCCATAAAGCATAATAAGTATGGAAGGTTTCATATTTACCTCATAATTACAAACCTATCAATTTTAAATGGATTTATAAGACAAAAAAGGACTCTCAAGGTAAATTTAAGGGGTTTAAAGCTCGTTTGGCTACCAAAGGGTTAACTCAAAGAGAAGGAATCAACTTTAATGTTAACTTTTCTCCTATATCCTCTAAGGATGACTTTAGAGTGGTTGTAGCAATAGCGGATCATTATGACATGGAGCTATATCATATGGATATCAAAACTACTTTCTTAAATGGAGACCTTTGCTAAAAGGTTTATCTATAACAATTTAAAGGATTTTGATAAGTGTGAATTGCATCAGGCTTCCGGACTTATGTATTTAATTGTTAATTGAATCGTTTAGTATGCGTTTAGGTTAGAATTGTGTTAGTTTGTTAATTATTTATGTTTAAAGTGTTTTATGGGTTAGTGCAAGTCTTTGAGCTTAATTAGTATGTTTTCGAGATACCTTGATGTGTTTGTTAGTGTTTCAGGGTGAACATTAAAGAATGGAGAAGTTTCAGAGACACTAAAGTCAAAATAATGGCCAACAATTGTGGCACAACAGGCTACGATTATGATAGAAGCATTAGAGTTAGCCCAAGATCATAACCCATATGCTATGATTGTGATAGAAGCCCAGGACATGTGTAACATCCCGTTTCCAGATAACGGGTTGAATTATGGAAACGGGTACGCGTGAGAGCAATCGGAGAAATTTAGAAAACACATCTCAAGCTCATGCATTTGTGAACAGTGATTTTTGCACATGAAAAATATCTGTACATG
>JAOQMS010000001.1:23037437-23050155 GCA_027563885.1 Erythroxylum longipes | reverse complement strand
CTCCCTCGGGGGAGGCGCGGCCAGATGTCATGTAGGGCGTCAGGCCCGTGACCCGCCCGGGGAGGGGTTCCAGCATCCTCTCTCAGGGTGTAATTAATTGTCTCTAATCAAATTAAATGAAGATGATTAAGCAATCTCTCAATCTACGAAATCACTCCACTAATTTAACTAGTTATTAAGTTATCTTATGGGTTCTCAATTAAATTAGCTAAGATCTCTCTTTCAACTAGTCAATTAACGTGATGAATGTGGGTCTATAAAATGCCAACTCTTGTTATATGATTCTACATAGAGTACCTTACTCAATCTCTTGATCTATTACAAAGTATAAATATATTCAACATTCATTAAAGACATCTTTCATTCAAATCAATAAAATAAGAGTTCAATAAGATAGTTCAAAAGTAATCCCTAAAAAATAAATCAGCCACTCATGGTGTCCATAACATCCCCAATAATTGAATATTCCATCATACAATGATGAGAAGAGATAAAACGACTGAAAATTAAATAAAAAAAACTCCTCCTCTTCTTTGCCAAAATTTGGAAATTTCGGTGTTGGTAAGCTCTTCTCCTAATTGTGATTGATAATCCTTGAATCTCCACCTTGCTCAAGACGTCAAACCTGAATTTTTCACTCAAGGAGGCTATTTTACACAAATGTTTCACAGCCTCTTTCATCCATAGGAGTTTATTATCTTATATAGTCTCGTGGGATGTTTAATCCGAGAACATATGCAGGGTTCACTTAATTTTTTAGGAATTGGCTTAATTCCCATGATCGTGGGTTCTTACATCAGAATGCTTCCTCTTCTCTTCTCCTATTTTGGTCTCTAGCTCAATCTCAAAGTTGCTAAGCTCCATTCCTACATCAAAATATTCAATTCTTACCCCAAATTAACATCAAATATAAAAGAACAATAATGAAGATCAAACTAAATGAAAATATACAAAACAAATCCTAAAATACAACAATAATAAACTATTATGCAAGAAACACGGACCAAATACTTAGAAAAACAAACACTAATGCACAACTATCAACTTCCCCATACTTAAATCTTTGTTTGTCCTCAAGCAAAATAAACACAACCAGTTAATTCCATCACTTCATTTTCATAAAGATCAAAGCATACAATTCCTCAAATTTTAGCTAACTAAAATATCAAGTTACTACACATATCATGACTACTTTTCATTAGTGCACATAGGCAAACTCAACATATGGCACCATTACTCAAAGGTAAGTATAGATGAAAAATGAATCTTCCTCACAGTTTCACTCATTTCTCTCAAATGTTTGATGGTTAGTGTTTCGCTCAAACTTCCTAGAGGAAACTACACTACCATTGGCTTGCTGATACACCAATTCTCCTCTACAATGATTGCATGTATACGTAAATCAAAAGGAATTGCTTAGGGTTGTAATGTGGTAAAGATTAAGGTACGTAAAGAGGGAAAAGGGTAACACAGGCATTTGTAAAGTAAAAAGTTGATAGAAGGGATAACAAAACATAATTCCAAGATACATAAGTGTAAATTGAAAAGTGCACGAATGACATGATAATCAAGTTTATACACATCACCAGCTATCCTAAAGTAGAATACATCCATTTTAGGATTATAGCGTACAATGGTGAAATTTTTGACAGACACCATAGGGTAAATCGGCACATCACAACGAATGAACCTACCCCAACCAATGTTCGCAACTAATTTACACCTCACTCCTATAGTTTCTAATAGTTCAAAGTCAAAATATCTAGGAGTAACTAATTCTCTATCTTTAAAGTCCCGAAAATGCATACCTTCATCTTCTAAATAAATGGGGAATGGACACGAAAAGTGGCCACCATATCAGGTTTTCCTTCGCTAGAGACTTAAAGGTGTAATTTGCAAGTTGGTTTCTAAGCTACCATCTTCTTCGGGGCCATTATGAAAGAGAAATCTACAAAAATAAGAAAAAAGAGAGATGAGTTCATTTTTAGAGAGAGACAGAACAAATCTCACCAAATCCTTTGATTTTTGAGTGATTTAATTGTGGGTTCTTGCATCGGAATACTTCCTCTTCTCTTCTCCTTTTTTGGTCTCTAACTTAATCTCAAAGTTGCTAACCTCCATTCCTACATTAAAATAATCAATTCTTACCCTAAATTAACATCAAACATTAAAAAAAACAATGAAGATCAAACTAAATGAAAATATATAAAATGAATCCTAAAATACTACAATAATAAACTATTATGTAAGAAACATATGCCAAATACTTAGAAAAACACACACTAATGCACTTTTCTCACTTTAATCACCTATTCCATCATCAATTAAGTTCATTCTAGGCTTCATTCAAGCCTAATTACATCATCAGAAAGTATCTTAGCATTAATTGTCTCAAACATCACTTAAAAAACAATATTCCTCTATTTGTACCTACCCATGATCGTGGCAGTCCTTCCCACGATCGTGACAGAAGCTCATGGAATTGGCCACGATCGTGACAGAAGCTAGTGGAACTGGTGACAATTGTGGGGATTCTTCCATGATTGTGACAGAACCAAAATTTTGCCAGGCCATGATCATGGGGTGAGGGCCACGATCGTACCCTACATTTTCTTCTTCATTTCTTCCACGAATTTAACATACATACAAACATCATTTACACTCCAAATTTTTCAATATTTCCATCCATTTATGCAACTTCATTACATACTAAGTCAACTACCATATTAGTTGCATTAAAATCCACAAACTTACTTAATTGGTTCATTTTCATTCACTTAACCTCATCATACATATAATCCTAACGCTTTCCATGTTTTATCCCTTTCATAATACATCAATAAAACATCATCATAGTTCATCATTTGGACAACATAACCTTTTCATCTTTACCTCAATTTCTTCTCGATGCCATTCATAAGATAAATTCATAAACTAAGGTTCAATAATCATATATACAAAAACAAAACATATTATCGTCATTCATAATCCATGGTTTTTATACACTCAAAAACATAACACAATTACCTGCATTTTATTCACCAAATTTCTACACTCATTTATTAACACAAAAAAAGACATAAACACATCTCTATATTCATCAAATTTCAACTCTCATTCTAACACCATTTTCTTATACCATCTATTTCAAAAACATCTTTAACATAACTACATTAGCCTTCGTCAGTTAAACGTCACATTATATACAATGTAGCTTTTTTTAATTTTTTTGCATATTAGTGGGACCCACTTCTTACTATGTGATATACTTATTTTTAAATAAAAATGGATCCCATAACTATGTATAAAACTCATCATTTTGAGTCTGGTTATGCTTCAATCCTAACCATTTTGGTATATATAAAACTTATCATTTCTATTTGTTGTGTTATTATTTTTTGATTGTGTGATTGATATGGTTTTACCTTGTTTGATTTATTTTTAGTGGATCGTGTTAAGGTTAGAATGCAATCACTACAAATATCAGGATTTCACTTACAAAGGAGTTGGTTTCGGTTAAAAGGCCAGAAAAGGAAATGCAGTTGTTGTCTATACTGTAAAGCTTAATATGAATCATTTTCTAGTGAAATTTAAACATGGGAGTGTTATAAGACAGTATGATATTAATGTGAATCAAGAAATAGTTTTAAAGAGCACTCGTGTTAGGAAAATCCAAGGCCAATTTTTTAATGTTCATAAATCAGTTGTTCACCGATCACTCATCGAGATTTCCTCTTATATTAACAATTGCTTAAGATGGAGAGAACTGCCAATTGAGATATTCACAGTTGAATTCACAATGAGTGATAACAAGGGAACTTGTACATATGTAGTTGTTGTGAAGCTTGTGAATATGCTTGAGCTTAGGAAGTTGAAGGAAAATGCAAATAGGAATATGACTTTTAGTGGTTGTAACTTTTATAAATCTCAAATGAGTGAAAATGGACTAGGATTTGCATTATAACATCAAAAGCGTTTCAATATAGTCATAAGCCTACGGTGAGTTTTATACATAGCTCAAAACAGTAAGGGTTGAAGAATAACCAAACTCAAAACGATAAGTTTTATATATAGTTGTGGGATCCATTTTTATTTAAAAATAAGAATACCACATAGTAAGAAGTGGGTCCCACTAATATGCAAAAATTAAAAACAAAAGTCACATAGTATATGATGTGGCATTTAATTGATAAAGGGTAACCTCTATTATATTTTTCATCCTTATAGGGTCTATTTTAAACATTTTATAATTGTTGTGGTTCAACTTAAATGCTCTAAAACGTTAGAGTTTAACTTAAATTCTAGTGTAAATGTTAGGGTTTAAAGTACACTTTTAGCCCTCTAGATAATGGTTCCTAAAGTTTGATAAGATTCTTACCTCATTTGACTTTAGAAATAATGTTAAAAGATGCTTGTATTATAAGGTTAAAGGGAGTAATATATGGATGATATATTGCTCACATCAAATGGCTTGACCATGCTACACGAGGTTAACCAGCTTTTTTCTAAGAATTTTGATATGGAGGACCTTGGTCCAAAATATTCAGATTCACCAGGACAAGTCTCAAAATTTATAAAATCTCTCACTGAGAGCATACATTGAGCGAATCCTATAAAGGTTTAATATGGCTGATTGTAAACCTATTATAACACCTATCTCTCATTGTGAGAGATTATCTTTGGCATAATATCCAAAGAATGATACAGAGAGAGAGATTAGGAGGAATGTATCTTATTTTAGTATAGTTGGTATCCTAATGTAACCTCAAGTGTGCACTAGACTGAATATTGCTTTTATTGTTGGAATGCTGGGTGGGTATCTAGCTAACCTAAGAATAGAAAATTAGAATGCAGTCAAACAAGTTTTGAGATATCTTACAGGAAGTAAAGATTATATATTGACATTTTGGAAAGTCAACAATCTAGACCTCATAGGTTATATGGATTTAGATTTTGCTATGTGCCTAAATGATAGGAAGTCCACATCAAGGTATATTTTTTTATTAGCATATGGCGAATTATCTTGGAAGAGTATCAACCAGATACTGACAGCTTTCTCAACTATATATAGTTTATGGCATGTTATGGGGCTACATCATAAACAGTTTGATTTCTAAGTTATCTATGGTTGATTCAGTTGCTAGACCCATTCGGTATATTGTAATAATCTTTCTATTGTATTATTCAGTAGCAACAATAAGAACATCACGTATTCTAAATATTTGGAGTTCAAATTTCTAACCATAAAGGAATTATACAAAAAGATGACATTGATGTAGGGCATTTCAATAATGAGTACATGTTTGATGATCCTTTGACCAAAGGACTTCATCCAGTTATTTTTTAGAGACATATTTATGCTATAGGTTTACTGAAATCCTTAGGCACATTTGGCTAAGGACCATTGTATTTTCTTTTAATACATTTTGTATAAATTTCATGTATTATGATAGTATATTTTTATACATATTGATGATCATCATTTTGTTCTGTCATACAATTTGTTGTACATTATCATAATACAGGTGAACATCTTAAGATCTGTGTCCATCTTACTGACTATTTGGAAACTTTCGAATTGGATTCACTGACGAATTGGATTCAATTATATTTATGGGATTGAATCAAATTCGATTTATACTATTTGGAATAAATAGATAAACATTATAATTGAATTCAATTACATTGTTTGGAACACAATAAAAATGAATTCAAACTACTTCATATGACTTTTTTATCCTTAACTAAAAATAGTATATAATCAATGTGTGTGTTTTTTATAGTAATTTGTATATTTATGATGTGTATATTTGGAAAAACAGTTTTTAATGTTTTGAAAAGAATTGACTCTTTAATTCACATACCAAATCGCACCATTTGAGATATGAATTGAATTCATAAAGAAAATAAGATTCAATTATGTGGTTGAATTAAAGTCATCTCCTTTTTAACATTCCAAACGATAGAATTGAATTCAATTACATAAAATTAATGAATTGAATTCAATTCGTTAGATTCCAAACACCCTATTAAGCATTTTAACGATTATTAGGCATATATATACAAATGGACCTTGAGCTTATGTCTTTAAGACACATACAAATACATGCATAAATCTATGGATTTGATAAGAAATAGGGGGATACAAATATTTAATCTCATAAGGATTTTTGTTAATGTGGTTTTACATTCAGTGACAGAATACAAATTTCTACGATGTGATTTATCATAAAATTCAAATAAATTGAGACCAACAAATGGAACAATGATACATTTCAGATCATATAGGTATCCTTATTGTTTTCCAATTTCTTATCATATTAGTGAGATATTAGATATGTGTGATTATATTATATCCGTGTCGCATATGACACATGTAATTGATATTTTTCAGTATTGAAAGCCTTATGGGACCAAATGATAGACTTTCATTATCTTTGGATCAAATGTTTTAAATTAGTTAACCTTTACGTTGATTTTGCTTAACTGCTGCTGTAATTAATATTTGTCTAACGGGAGAATGTTAGTGATTATTACTTGGACTATTATTAATAACAAGTTTTTATAAAATTAAGGTTAAGAAAATCAATTTTGATCTGGATTAAAGATAAAAAGAGAAGCCCAATAAATGATCTGGTTAAATAGGTTAAGATCCAGAGAGGACAATGGGTCCTAATAAATGTTGGCTAGTTATTTATTAGGCCTATGATATTGTTAGACTCGTTTTCGGAGTCTAACTTTGCAGAGTCATAAAACGTGTGCGCAGCACTCTTTAGGTTTCTTATAATAGAACCTTATTAGTCAATATAGGTTTATCTTCATTCTATAACATCTCACAATTTCCATAATTGAGCACTTAACATACGACAATCCATTGTTATGTTCATATCCTCAATTGTCACCCTAAACATATCACTCAATTTATCTCTTATTTCCATAACAAACTAAATATATTTCAAGTTCCATTCAAGCTTAAATGTATCATAGATAAGCAATGATAGGTCCATAATATATATATATATACATGATTCCGGACAATAGGCCAAACCTTCACTAGGGATGTCGGATTAAGACCATTCAAGTACGGTTTCGAAGAGGATTTCAAGTTTTAAAACTTCTGTGAAGACCTCGAAAAGAGATTTTCCCATCTAGAGGGGCAAAACATTTCACATTTTCATAACTGTCTCGAGAATACTCGCTTAGCGGATATAAGTCCCTCCAGACGGACATGAACTGAGCTGAAACACTGGAATTCCCGAGAAAGTCCATCCAGCGGACATCAAGTCCTCCCAACAAACATTTACGGGTCAAATTCTAGATTTCTAACTCCTACAAGTTACCTAGGACCCCTCTTATGCATAGTTATTATTTCTAACTTATTTTCCTCATCATTTTCACCTCCATTCCAATTCAATATCATTTACAACCAAATCATAATCTATGATTGATCATCAACCCAAAAACATAACTTTCAAACTTACGCACATTCATTATAAATTTCTGCATATGATCACAAAAATACAACATCAGCCATGTCAATACCTTCTTCAATAATTCAGCACACATTCAACTCCCTTTATTACCTTCATTTCATCTCTTACTTATCATACCAATTCTTCCCATTTCAAAACACCATAGAACTCATTTTCTGTTAACTCAAGTAAATAAAAAGGCTATAATGTGTCCAGCATACACCCTGTGCAGCATCCCTAACTTGTAAAAAGCATATCTCTCAACTCCAATCTCCAAAAATTACACACTTTATATCATAGGAAAGCTAAGAGGATAAACTACATTTTTCAAGAAGACAAATTTGCCTAAATCAGCCTAGATTAATACAGTTTTCCCCTGAAGTCAGAACACAGATTTTACTCCTATGAATGCTTGAAAATGAAATGCGAAAACTTGGAAAGTCATGAGCAAAATATAAATATATTTCATTAACATCAAAAGGAAAGAGTTTTACAAAGCTTTAATTGGCATTTCAAGACACAAATACATTGTTGGAACTCATAATCCAAAAATAAAAAATATATATGAACAAGTTACTTGAAATGAGGTTAAAGCCTTATGTTTTCATAAACTAACTTAAATACAAAAATATGCAAACTTGGAGTGATGCCTTGACTCTCTATCACTCGATCTCTTGCTCGTCACCTGGAGATGGGGAGGAAGGGGGTGAGCTTAAAAGCTTGTAGGTAACAAGTTTATAGTAGAGAAACAAGCAAAACCATTGAAATTATTCGTTGCAACAATAAATTGCATTGAATCCATAAAACACGTATTTCTCAAATTATCAATCTTGTCAAATAATTCATAACAACATAAGTCATGTATTCATCAAACTTGTCAACAAATTATAAACACTTAAGCAATCATAATGGTTTGGGTAGTCCATAAACAGAATGGAACATCACAATCCCACATAATAGTTTTGCGTAGTCCATAAACAGAATTGACCCCTTTGGGTAGTCTATAAACATGATTCATGCCACTAGTGGGTAGGCGGGAGAAGCCTTTAATAAAGTCAACGTCCACGTGATATAACATAATGGACCACCACAAACCCACACTAACATGAATTTCATATCTTGTAAACATCTTGCCCAAAAGGCACATTTCGAAAACATGATTTCCATAAGTATGATATTTTTCAAATACAATTTCCATCATCATCAAGATTCATGTACCAAATATGTAGCAATTTCTTAAATCATTTAAGAAGCAATAAATGCAACATTTATAAAGCAATTGAATTCATTTAACTTTATTGATTTGGAAAATTTCTCATGGCTCATTAACTCAACTATAAACAAGTAACCTACCTTGATTTCCTTGCTTAAAAATGCCCCTCCTCTTGCTCCTCTTGCCTCTCTTGATTCTCTTTAATATTGGCCAAAACCCAATTCAATAGGAACACAAATTGATAACCTAAAAAGCACATTCACTAAAAATTGATTCTACAATACTTAAACTCATGTATTTCCTAAGTTTCATGAACCAAAACCCTTCCAAAAATTCAAAGGATTAAAATGGGCTTACCTTGAATCTTCACCAAACAAAGAGATGTTTGGCTTGAATGGAAGCTCTTCTCTTCCTCTTTCTTTTTCTCTTCTTGAATAACCTCAAAATCACTCTTGAACACTAAGAAAATATGAAACCTAGCTTTTTCTTCTTTCTTCTCTCTAATGGCCGAAACTCTCTTCCCTCTTCTCTCTCATTTTCGTTTTTCACTTTATTTTTTCCTTCAATTCACGTTTTTCTCCACCTTAAGAGCAAGACTACACTTTCTTCTTCCCATTTTACCCTAATGATTGCTAAAAGTCATCTTTGCCCTTCCTTTTATGCTTCATGATCTCTAAACTTAAGTAATATGCTAAAATTGCCCTTATAAATTCTTACTACTTTAATCTAATTAACCAATGAAATAAAATCCTACTAACACTAAAATAAATAATTAACTCCAAAAATAATTCTATCATGACCTCATAATTTATTTAAATCAAGCTTAACTTAACAAAAAAAATTCGAGAGCCGATAGATATGGAGGCTCAATAAGGTTACTATAAATAGTTGCTAAAGTCTCTTGTTGCCTACTTAAATAAGTTTGTGGATGCTCAGTTTCTCTAACTTGTTAAGAGGTCCACACATTGAGAAAGGCACAAAAAGATGTTAACATCATAAAAATATACAACTTTTATAAAGGTTGATCGAAAGTTTCACGAGCTTGTTTATATGTTGAGGGAGAACAGATCTTTGATCCGCTTTCCCCTATTATGTTCCCTTTGTTCCGAAACTATCTCATCCGTTTAATTTTTGTGGGTCCTATTTATTGAATGGATGAATTTTCATAAAAAAGAATAAGTAAAGAGTAATGAGAACAAGTAATCTGGTCCATGTTGAGGAGCTTGTTCAAGCAATTTAACTGCTTGGTTATCATTTAATAAATAGCAAAACATGTATTTTATTATATTTCTCCGTTAATACTTAAGTTTATGGTTGACCATGAATCATAATTTAAATTCGTGTTATGACAGAATAATCTACGGTCGCTTTGAGCACATTAATCGCAAACGCAAAATACCGTGTAACATAGTACATATAAACAAGGAGGGTCTACATATATATATATATATATATTGTCAATTAATGTAGTAGTTCTTCTATCATTTGCAGCGCAATTCTATCCTCTTCTTCTGTACCGTTTTCTGCTTCAATCCCAACTGCCTTCGACGTTTCCCCAGATGAGAAAGACGATGGATCTTCCATGGCCTCTGCTTTTTTGTTTCCGAGCTCAACCCGCATGACCCAGGTTGAGCTTGAACGAGAACCGGCACGTTTTTGCCACACCCCAATATGAGAGTTATCGCTGTCAAGCCTTAGACAAGTGAGTGAAGGAGAAGGGTCTTTGCGACTCTTGCGAAGCTTTGTGTAAAGAAGCTGTGAAAGAGCCTTTGGCGCCGGTGAATAGTTATCATTGCTATCTGTGTTCTTTTCGTCTTCAAAGTGGCTTTTTGGGAAGTTTATCTTAGCATTTTGACCATTCATCAGTATAGCTGCGTGGTCATACGCTTTTGCTGCTGCTTCAGCTGTGTCAAATGTCCCAAGCCATATTCTCCTCTTCCTAAACAAGAGGCAAAGATGGAGATCATACTTGTGATAAGCAAGAGCTAAAAGAATGTACCAGATATTAATTGAGATCAGAATTTAATACGAAATAGATGTGTAACTGAGTTAGGACTGATCAATCTGAACAGCGATTAAATGTGACCGTGATAAGTAGCTTACACTAAAGAGTGGCGAATCTCGGACACCCAAGAACCCCACCGTCGTTGCCTAACGCCTCTGTATTTCTTTGATTGTACCATAATGTTTTTGCGATAGAGAAATAGGTAGACTTAGAAATTAGGAAGGATTATAATATCTGTACGAAACGCTGAATAGAGAGAGATAAGAGTGCCATGTGCTTGATGCAGGAAATTAACGAAGAGCTAAAAACCGTACTAAATATATAGAAGCCAAGTTATGCGAATTGCCGGTGAGTTAGATGGATAAAAAAAAGTCCAAGGCCTGCAATAAAGATTTCACCTACCGATTTCGTCACATTCGAGTCGTTAAAATCAATGACATCCACTCTCCAACGGAAAGGAAATCCAAAAGTACCAACAATTAACATGCTCCACACGTCTAAAGAAAATACTTGGGTTAAAAAAGGGAATTTTCAAATACACTTGCAATTTGCAAACATAAATGTTGTATGCTTGTCACATACTAAAGAAACTAGGACAATTAATAAGTGATAAAGTGATAATACAATAATACATGTAAGAGGTCCTCTAATATGAGCGTGTTAAATGTAGCATAGTCATATTACTCCATTACCTCATATTATATTAGGCATGATACAGTACTTAATCTTAGAAAATCGATACAAAATTCACTTTTTGCATGTAGCAGAATAAACAAAAAAATTTATTTGATTTTTTTAAAGTCAATATTACGTAAAATTTTATAACATGAATAACATATAAAATACAATAAAACACAAATTATGATTTGTATCTTATTTTGAAGTTCGTATTCTTGTCGTATCTCTCAAACAATTTTTCAAATTAGATCATCTCAACTACTATAATTGCATATGTAACTAGCTTTTAATGACATCTAAGGAATTTGTTGAGAGAACTTTAAAACTTTTTTAAAGAGTTGTTAAAAAAAGAAGTATTAGCTTCTTTAGAGTATAAGCTTATTTATAATAGGTCTTATATATTTTAGAAATTTAATTGAAATAAAATTTAAATTTTAATTAGATTTATAGTCAATCACCTTTGGCTAAAATGGCTTTGGTAGAGACCCCATTTATACTTCTCACCATTTCAAAGTTAAAATAAGATTTATCAAAGTGTTTTAACCTATTGATGATACCAAAAATCTAGTGCCAAATTTTGAAAGGAGTTTTTATCATGGTTCATTTGAAATAGTTCATACTAACATATATGCTAACCGTACTCTCTTTTACTTAGTTTATACCTTCATAAGTTATCTTTAAAGTTGGCTAAATTTCATAAGCAATTGTAAACATAGATACATAATTGAATTCTCTTATACCTAATGCACAAGTTAGAATATTTATGACCTTCTCACTCAATGCAATTATATTTTTTCTTATTAGAGTTACAATCAATTCTTATTTGAAAGAATGGTAGTTACCCTATCTAATATTATGAAGTTCGGAAGAATGAAGCGTTCCTTCTCAATAATATTCCATAAATGTATTTCTTCAGCCGTTAAGAAAAATTTTATATGTGCTATTTAATATAAATAATCATTTTCATTTTAAAAAGTGTGATCTACTAATATTTTATCTTTTCGACTATGTATTTCCAAATTTTCTATAATTTCATTACTATTTTACTCTTTATAAAAATATAAATTGAGAAAATATTTTTATACTAACTATTTTTTGAGATCCATCAATTATGGGTAAATTAGGAGGTGTTGTTAAGTCTAAGGAAACGATATTGGTGATGTTAAAGGTATCATTGTTCTCTTTGAATTAACAGCCCTATAATTTGTAATTTTCAGTCTATATATCTCATGCTCACTTTGAGTCCTATATGGAGTTGATTTAAGTAATGAATTGTAATACTAGAATAAAGTAATTGACAGAAAAAATTGTAATGGATTAATAACATGGAGCAATAATAAAAAGAAGATA
>JAOQMS010000001.1:23005255-23023811 GCA_027563885.1 Erythroxylum longipes | reverse complement strand
ACACCTTTCCTTTCCCATTTTACCCTTAATGAATGAGAAAAGTCCACCTTGCCCTTCCTTTAATGCCTTAGTGCTTCCAACCTTAAGTAAACCACCCAAAATAGCCCTTTATGAATTTTTACTACCTTTAATTCAACTAACCCAAGAAATAAATTCTACTAACATAGACATAAATAAAAATAAATAAATAAATAAACAAAATTTAACTCCTAAAAATTCACTTATCCAAACCTCATAATTATTTAAATCTTGTTTAACTAAAAAAAAGATCTGGGGGCCAACATCAACGATTTCTTATGCAAGTTTAAGACACAAACTATGGAATTCCAATGGTAAGATAAGAAGATGAAATTGGTTAGTAACCCTAAAGAAAAAACTGGGTAGATTTCAAGGAAGGGCCTCAATAAATTGATGGAAAACTCCAGTAAACAATTACTATTCATGTTCCCTCTTTCATACCTAATGGAGTTTAAGATGGATATCATAATAAGAAAGGAAGACATACCGAAGATGGTGTTTCAAACAAACGAAACGAATTTCGAATTTCTGAAGATGTCGTTCAGACTTATGAACACTTCCTCCATTTTTCAAGGCCTTCTCAATGATTTTGTCAAATCATATTTACATAAATTCTTGTTGGTTTTCTTTGATCACCATCTAATTTACAGTAGCAGTTTCTGGAAACATTTAAAGTACTTTTGTAGGATCTTTGGTGTACTACAACAACAGCAATGATAGTTGTTCATCAAAGGAAGCAAATATACATTTACAGCGAAGCAAGTGGATTATCTATGGCATTCAATATTTAGGAAAGGAATGTCCATAGACATCCACAAAATGGAAACCATTCAATATCTGTTTTCTTGTTTCATGCTATAAACATATGTGTCCTATATTATGGTACCATTGATATCGAACCCACAAAGATTGAATATAGTCATATAAGAATTTGAACTACACTTCACCTCAGGTAATAAAAGATATTAACTAAAAATTAAAGTAAACTAACAAAAGTTCATAACTAAACGAGTAAAAGATAACAATGAAAATGAAGTTACTCAATAATGTAAATTTATGGATTATTTTCTCCTTCTTTTGTCTTTCCTTTACCTTGTGAATTCAACTGTGCTTAATGCTAGATATCCCCTCTCTCAGGGTCTAATCAAGTAATCCTAATTGATATGGATAATATTTAAGTTTCAATTGTTGATCTCTCAATAATACTCCTAATTACTCAATTAGAGTTGAAACAATCCTAAGGATAATTAACTCACAATTAAAATCTCTCTTTAATGCCAAACATTTGTAAGTCTATTGAGGTATCAACTCCCTCTGTGCAACATAAAAAAAATCTTGATTCAAATTAAGTATAACAACAATAAATATCACAAAGTAGTAATATATTGAATTCAACAAGGCAAAAGTTATACAAAACAGTTCAAGAATAAAACCCTAATACAAATTTAGTGATCTATATTTAAACCACAAATATTTAGATTTGGCATACAAGGCAATGAAATAGAAGAAGATAAGATAATGAAATTTGCTTAAAGCTTTGATCTAAAAAATTTAGAAAGCTGGAGTTGATCTTGATGTTTTCACTTTTGATCTTCTTATTTTTCATGAGCAGTTCCTTTTTTTGCTATTTTTCTTTACTTTCTTGGTGTTTTAGCCAACTTTGAATTCTGCTTCCTTATGTATAGCCTTCGTAATATCCTTTTATAGAAAAAATTGATTTTCTAGAATACACACAGTGAATTACACGGTTATATAGGTGATTGCGTATCTCAAAATACCCTTTAAATCATGACTTTGCTTGGTCAAAGAAGCTTACATGGGAAACTTATAGCGCTATGTATGTAGTATCTTCACACTAACATAAATAGCATCTTCGAAGCTTCACACGTTCACAGTGACTTACATGGTCCCTAGAAATGATCATGTATCTCTAAAGTTGCTTTAATTATTCCATTTTATATTATAATTTCACTCAAATTCTTCTCCTTTTGGTTTATGAAGGTAATTATCACCTAAAAATATACTTGAAGTAAAATAAGTACCGACAATATCATAAGACTCTCAAATAACAAGTAGAACACAATAATATGGGTATATAAATATAGTCAATTAATTGCTTATGAACACCCCCATACTTAGCTTTTACTTATCCCAAGAAAAAATAAAACCGTAAATAAACAGAACAAAAACACATAAACATATAATCATATAACAATCCAATAATTGTTCAATGGAATCAAATCTCATGAAATTAACTTATCCTTAAACCTCAATAACTTGAAAAGTTCCAAGGTAATAACTTATTAGATTCATATTCAAATGCTTTAATTTAAATATACATATTAAACAAAAATATCAATATCTATGCATACGTCCATGATACTTGTAAGTATGCACTAAAGAGGTAGACCATCACTAAGCACCCATTCATGAAATTTATTTTAACAATTAATAATAAGATCCATATGTTTATTTTATTGACAAATTTATACTTCTCATGTTTGGTTGGAATGTCATTATACCCTTTCAATATGAAGACAAAAGTTTGTTTATGAATGCTCCTGGTTACTTAGCTATATAATAACTTAGAAGTGTCTACTATCTTTATTCTTAACTCAATTTTTTAATAGATTAGCAGAATAGGAAATTTGTTTCACACATTTACACCACACTTATTTTATTTTTTGAAATTTTACTTACATCTCTTCTTCTTAGTCAATCACTCCTATAAAAGGATACTGATAATGTCTATCAATTTAAATGAAGTTAATTACAACTATATACAAAAGTCATAAATTGATATAATAAGTACAATTTCTAATCAACATGCATATTCATCTAAAAAATTAATAGAAAATAAACTTTATAAGCTAGTTTTTCTTAACAATTTAAATGATCATGTTCATAGATAAGTTAATTCCTTTCAATTTTATGCCATTGTTACATTCACACAATGTACACATCATGCAACAATTTTTTTTCACAATGTTAACATTGCCAACCTAATAAAAAAATAATGCAAATGCAAGGTCATACACAAATGTTATGTAAGTGCATATATGTCACCACACTTGGAAAATGACAAACAACTAAAACAACACTTATAATAAATGTGAAAAAAAATAAAATTAATAAAAACAAGGGTAAGAATATTTATGGGGATTGTAAAGGTGATGGTGTTAGAAAAAGAACTTGGATACACCTCATTCCATGAATTTCCATGAATTCAAAACTCTACAAAATAAACATAAAACATAAAAATAACAAAGCACTAACAAATAAGAAATTATGAAAATCCTAACTATGTATAATATGCTCATTCTAAGGTCACTAGCTTGACTATTTTAGTGCCATTATTTCTGAACCAACTCCTCTTTTGAATGTCAAGGTCCTATACATCATCACCTTAGCAGTCATGCTTCTTCTGTCCAAAATTTTTTGCCTTATAACTCTCATTCCCTTTCTAATTGTCTCTACCACTCTTTTTTTGCCTTTTCCATTAATTTTAAACTCTATTATTAGTGGTTTCTTAATGTAGGATATCATGGGTACTTCCATTCTCACTAGGATCTCCTTCTTCTATTTCCCAACTCTTTTCCTAGTTTTCCTTCATCATTTGTTTCCCTACCACTCATTTCATTTTTGTAGTTCTCCTTTTGCTCTTTTATGTATTTATCAACCATATCAATTTTCATGCAGTCACTCCCTTTTGCTTGATTGTTTAATGTTTTGCTCATACTAAGCTCCATATGTTCATCACCAATCTCAAGAACTAATTTCACATCATGCACATAATTAATGGTATTTCAGCGTTCATAAATAACTTCTTAACAATCAGAGGAAAATTTTGATCCTCCTTAAAATCTAAAAAAATGAAGTCTACTAAGATGATAAACTTGTTCACCTTGACTAATACATCCTCCTCCACTCCAAATAGGTTTTTTATCTATCAATATGTTAACTAGATAAGCATAAATGTTGGCTTCATATCTTCTAGTCCCAATTTCCTAAAAATGATAAACGATTTAACTTAATGCTAGCCTCTAAATCAAATAAACATTTTGAAAATTAAAGATTACCAACTACATAAGGAATAGTGAAATTCTTTATATTTTTCTTTAAAAATGCATTGGCAATTTGTCCAACTTAAACGTCTAGGTTTTGAATGGAAGAGGAGTGGTTCATCACCATTTGATCAAATTTGGCTTCCATGCTCTTATGACTTTCATCTTTGCCATTGAACTTGGAGTTTAGCGCGTCCATTAACTTGTATATCTTTGACACCAAGGAACTAAACCTATCATACCGTAAACTTGGTGGACCATATGCTCTCATTTTATTTCCTTCATTGCTAGTTGATAGTTATGCATTAGGATATGTTTTTCTAGGTAATTGGCATGTCTTTCTTACATAATTGTTCATTATTGTTGTAGTTTAGGATTCATTTTGTATATTTTTGTTTAGTTTGATTTTCATTGTTGTTCTTTTAGGTTTGATGTTAATTTAGGGTAATAATTGACTATTTTTATGTCGGAAGGAAGATGGAGCAACTTAGAGAATGAGCTAAAGATCAAAGATGAAAAGAAAAGAGGAAGTTTTCTACGGACAATTCCCACAATCATGGGAATCATGCCAATTCCCACGATCAGGAAGTTTTCTATGGCCAATTCCCACAATCATGGCAATCATGCCAATTCCCACGATCGTGGGATTTACAATCCGAGACAATAGGCGGGGCTTCATTAAACATAGGGTTTTTGGACTATTAAAGCATAAATAAGTCTCCATAAATTGCGGGATGAAACCCTTCTGTAGAAACACCATCCTTGAGTGAAGACCATAAGTTTGGAGCCTTGAGGAAGGATTGAAGTCAAGGATCATCATCAAGATTGGGGAAAATAGCACATCAACACCAAAATTTCCTAATTTGGCAAAGAAGAGGAGTTCATTCAATTTTCTGTCAATTTTACTTCTTCTATTCTTTGTAAAATGGTTTATTTGAATGTTGATGATGTTATGGAGACCATGAGTGGCTAATTGACTTTTAGGGATTGCTTTTGAACTATTTTGTTAGAAATCCTATTTTATTGAATTGAATGAAGTTGTCTTTGATGATTGGTGATCTTATTTGTTATCTTGCAATAAATCAAGAAAGAGAGTAAGATTAAGTGTGTATGATTGTGTAATGATAGTTGGTAGTCTATAGGCATACAGTCAACACGTCAACTGATTAGTTAGAAGAGAGATCTCAACAAATTTAATTGATCACCCATAGGATAGTTTAATAACTAGTTAAATTAGTAGTCATTAGGTAGGTTGAGAGATCATCCAATTGATTCCTTTTAATTTGATTAGGGACAATTAATTATACCTTGAGAGAGGGTAATTAACACATTCAAAAATCTAGCGTGAGACACAATTCAGTTAGTAAAATAGGAGGGAGACAAAATAGGGAAAGAAAGTAATCTCTAGTCTTTAGATTCTTAAATTCTGATTTTTCTACCCTTTGATATTGTTTATTTCTTTATGTAGTCTTTTAATTTTAATCTAATTTTCCAAATTATTTTTATTAAACAATTTCATTTCTTAAACAATGTTTTGTCTGAATTAAGTGGTGTCTGGGCATCAATCCTTATGGGATCAATAATTGCTTTTTAACTACAAGTCACGACTTGTTCACTTGTAGTTTTTGAGCGTAAAACGAGTAGATAGATTTAACCATTAACAAGTTTTTGGCACCATTGCTGGGGATTGATTATTTGGCATCTATTTTAATTTAATTACTTTGATTTAAGAATTTTGATACTTTTCCTTGTGTAATTGCAGGTGCATGAACACAAGGAGCACACGAAAAATGAAAGAAGTTAGTGAAGACGAATTTCTCGAAGAGAATTAAGAAGGGAAAAGCTTCTTAACATTTCACAACAAGATATGGCTAAAGAAGGAGAGCAAGGAGGACAAGATAGGACTCTGATGGATTCATGAGGCCAAGGTTTAGTCCTTAAGGAGTGGCAAGACCGGTGGTTCAAATGAACAATTTTGATATAAAGCCGACGCTCCTCAACATTCTACAAAATAGTGTATAGTCTATGGGCTATCCAACGAGGATCCGAACGCCCACATCGTAAACTTTCTGGAGATCTGCGACACTTTTCAATTCAACAGAATGTTTGATGATGCGGTGAAGATGAGATTATTTTCATTCACATTAAAAGATCGGGCTAAAGCATGGTACAACTCACTGAATTCAGGACAGATTATGACTTGGGAGCAGCTTGCTCAAGCGTTCCTTGCAAAGTATTTCCCATTAACGAAGACTACAAGGGTTATCAAGGAGATAAAAAATTTTCAACAGAACAATGAGGAATCTCTCTATGAAGTTTGGGAGAGATTCAAAGAATTGCAAAGAGGTTGTCCCCATCATAACCTTCTGAGGGAGTTCCTATTTCAAACGTTCTGTAATGGAGTGAATTCAAGCATGAAAGGAACTATCAATGCAATAGCTGGAGGGTCATTAATGAGGAAAACAGTGGAACCTTCTCATGATCTTTTGGAGGAGTTGGCAATCAACAGATGTATGTGGTCGAGTGACAGGAGAAAATAGGGGCAGAAGGAACAAAAAGGTATGATACCCATTGACTCTATTACTACCTTGTAGGCTCAGATCATGGCTTTTATGAAGCAGCTGAACAATATGCAAGGAGCATCCTCTTCTACAGTGAAGGTGATGCAAGTTCAATATGAGTTGTTCGGGAAGAACAACTATGACACAGCGGAGTGTTTCCTATTGGGAGTTGGTGGTACTAAACATGTAAATTACATGGGCCATTCATAGCGAGGTAGTAACCCGTACTCTAATACTGATAATCTGGGATGGAAAAACCATCCAAATTTTTTATGGAGTACTAACAACGCAGATGGCTAAGTGAAACCACAAGGACCACTAGGATTCCAACAAGATTGAATTGGAGCAATGGAGAGTAAGATAGACAAGATGATGGAAGTGCTGGGGTCCAAACTGGCAGCTCAAGAGGAGAATCAGAAGAGGATGTTTGCAAGCTAGGAGGAGATTCAAAAGAGGGTGGAAGCTAAGTTTGACCAAATTGTGAAGAATCATGCCCCATAAATCCATAACTTGGAGGTTTAAGTAGGTCAACTCGCTAATGTGTTACCTTCGAGAAATGCAGGTAGCCTACCGAGCAACACTGAGGTTAACCCGAAGGAAAGAATCATAGCCCTTACTCGAATAGAGAAAAAAGAAAGTGAACATAAGGAGAAAGACAGAGTCTAGAGAGAAGGATAAATAGTTTTTGAAGTCCTTCCGAGTGGACTAATAAGCAAGCTGATTAGGGAACTTAAACTTGGACTTCCATAACAAATTTTTGCTCAGTGGAAGTCATCTTTAAGTGGAGCAGTGAAGAATTCAAAGGAGGTTGAGTGAAGCAAGATGATGGATGTAACAAATTAATTTCAGACAAAGCTTATGTTAAAGGAACCAGTGAAGAAAGAGGTCATCAAGCACATATCAGAAGGAAGTCCACAAATAGCACAAAAGAAAGAAGACCTAGGGGATTTCTTCATTTCATGCAGTATAAGTGGGATTAAGAGAGCTAGGGAATTTTCGGATTTAGGAGTTGGTACCAATATGATGCCTTACACATTTCGTTAGAAGTTAGGTTTAGAAGAGCCAGAGCCCACGAAGGTATTAGTGAAAACAATCGATAGAACAATGTATCAGCTGAAGGGGATCATCAGGAACATGTAGATATAGATTGATAAATTTATCTTCCCTATAGATTTCTACATACGATACATTGGAGAAGATGTAGAAACACCAATGGTTCTTAGGCAACCGTTCCTAACTACTTCTCATTCGATAATTGTTGTGGATGGGGGAGAATTAACACTGAGAGTTGGAAAGGAGAAATTGACTTTCAAAGTGTCCAAGAAAGCCTATCGTCCTTTGTTACCCCTAAAAAATATAAAGGAATCAGAAATATAAGTAGGATGGGAAGATATTGAAGACCCTGGGAACGCATCCAAGAAGAAATATCCGTGTAGGAGAAGGCGTAGGAAGGAAAACAATAAGGAAGGTGGAGTCCATATCGGGTTGGCTCATTTATAGAGTTTGAGATCAAATTCGGCACTGCCACTGTACCAGTCATTTGAACCGCCTTAAGCAAAAAGGAGAGTCAAGCTACAGATGGTAAAAGAAGCACTGAATGGGAGGCAACCCATGGAATTCTACTCCCTTCTAATTGTTTTTGTTTATCTATTGGTGTGGTTCTTTAGTTATAAGTACGTTTGAATTGAGTGTGATTGATTGATGTTCAATTTAGTTTTTGTTTGAATTTCAACTTATTTTCTTTTCGAAATTCTTGATGATAATATTAATTTGATGTGTTTGTAGTTTGTGGGATCATAGAGAACTAATATCAAGCTTGGAAGAAGGTTTAGAATTGTGAGAATCACCAATTCCCACGAATTGGATTGATTCCCATGATTGTGGGAAATCTCTCTAGAAAGCTTCTAGAGAGAAAACCCATGATCATGGGAAATGAGGTGATTCCCACGATCATGGGAAATCTCTCCAGAAACTTTCTTGAAAGAAACGTGGGAATTCCATCTGGAGGTAAATTTAAATTTCCCTTCCTCTGTTCTTCTTTCACCCACTCTTCAAATTTTCACTCCCTCTCTCTCTAGCCCATTAAATTCTCTCCTCCCTTTCTCTAAAAACTCTTCAATTTTCCTCTAGATTCTTAGTATTTTCTTCAAATTTTTCATTAATTTTACATTCCTTCATTCTTTTCATTCATTAATCATTCAAAAACACAAGGATTTAGGTAAGATTTTGCTCTCTCTCTAAAATACGAGTTTTGCTATTTTTCTCCCATTTTTTTTCAAGTTTTCTTCTTACAATGGCACCAAAGAAGATGATGGCTCAAAAATTGACTAAATCGACTGATGAATTGCATCGTGAAGTCTCTAATGAAGGTAAGCGCAATTTAGTGGCAGCTTATCGTTCCCCCTTCCTAATTTATTCAAAAGAAGAAGGTATGCATTTTTGTGACCTTAAGGATAGAGAACTAGTCACTCCTAGGTATTTTAATTTTGACTTGTTAGAAACTATAGGAGTGAGACAAAAAATTAAGCGACTGGTTGCAAACATAGGATGGAATAGGTTTGTTCGGTGTGACCTAGCTATTCACATTATGATGACCATAGAGTTTTTCACCACAGTCTAATATAATCCTAAAATAGACGTTTTCTGGTTTAGGTTATTCTGTACTATTTACAAATTAGATTACATTGTCATGCGTGGTCTTTTTTATTTGCAAAACACTAAAGTTTTAGATGATCACGATGAATTTTATTTGGATGATTATTGGAAAACTCTCACGAGTGAAGAACATTTTAACTCACGAAATGCATCGAATTCTTTAATCCGTAGTACATTAATTTTACACAAATTTATGTGCTTAACTATTTTCATTAAAACTAAAAGTAACAAACGCTCGTCCAAAGAACTTTCCTTTTTGTGGTGCATGGATTGAAAAGTTAGAATTACCACGCCTTTCAGAATTTTTTGATCAATAGTAAGTATTGTAAATAAAAAGAGTTCATATTTTGGTATATCTCATATTGTTATTGCTTTAGCTCAGTTTTATAACCTTGATGTGGGAGAGGTGCGCACAATGCCACACAATATGTTTGGCATATCGTATTTGAGATGCTATGAGATTTTGAAGTTCCAATGAGATTTTGGAGTTCCATTCTATGGAACTCCGAAATCCTCAAACACGTGTTACAGTGAGAAATAGTAGGGGCACCAGTACAGCCACTTCCCGACCCTCCACATCTTGAGCAGTACCGCATCTAAAAGAAGTAATGGTGGAAGAGGAATAGAGTGCACCAATGGAGGTTGACCGATTTCAACACACCCTCGACTAAATGGTTACTAATCAACAACAAATGACATCCCAACTCAATGAGCTCGACACCCAAATATGGTAAGTCTACAAGGAACAGTGCAGCCTGAAGAAGAGGTTCCTCAACTTCTATAGGAGAAACAATTTTGAAGCTCTTTCACTAAGTCGCCATAATCATCTGAATAAGCTTTTCTTATCCTTTCACTTTTAAATTATGTTGTTTCTTTTGTTTGGTTTGCTGCCGTTTTTTGTTTGGTTTTATGTCATTTGTTTGTTGCAATTTCTTTTGTTTGGTTTGAGGTCATTCTCCCTTATTTGGTGGTTGACTTGTCAAATTAATGACAATTTGAACTTTAAGTGTAGGGAGGTGACATTGACTTTCTCAATTGCATTGTTTGCATTGTGTTAAATAGGATGCATAGTTAGGCATATTATATGCTTTGTGTCAGCAATGGAACCGTATTTGACTCATTATGATGAATATTGCCATAAGATTCTGTCATGCTAGTTGGAATTAGATTGAATGCATGCTTAAACTCGGATTAGGATACTTGAGTAGAAAGTGAACCATAAAAAGTTATGAAAAGTAGTTGGTTACATAAGCCTGGTCACAAATTGACATTTAAGCAATGAGGTAATGTAGAGATGCATAATAAGTTTCATTTGAGCCAATATAAGAATTGAGCCATATGAATCCATCTATAGTCATTCTATTTCTTTGTTAAGTGATACTTCCTTAGGTGATTAACTTCATAACTTACTTTGAATCGGTTTGAGTATACTGGATGCATACTTAATAGATATGATTTAGGCCCTTTTTGTGTTAACCCTTAGCTTAAATGAACTACCCTTTGTATTATCCCTTGCTGCCCCCATTGAGCCTTAACCTTTTATTTCTTAAAAACACCCAAAGTTTTAAAAGTTTAAACCTTATTAACCTACCCGTTCACAAGAGTATTAAGTAATACATTAGTTGGGATTGTTGTGAAAGTTTACTGAGATAAGTTGAGTATATTTCTGCTTGTAGATTACAATGTATTTATTGCTATTTTAATTCATAGTTCTTCCATGTATTTAGAAAAAATAAAGAAAAATAAATTAAAAAATTGAAAGGGAAAAAAAAAGAAAAGAAAAAGGAAGAACAAGTGAGTAGCATCAATAAGTGTAGAATATTAGTTATCATTATATATCCTGGAGTTATGTTTTGTTATCCCTTTGTTTCCACTTTTTACTTTACTAATGCTTGTGCTTAACCCCTTTTACCTCTTTACCCACCTTAACCCTTACCATATTACAACCCTAAATAAGTTCTTTTGATCTATTTGTGCATGCAATCATTGTAGAGGAGAATCGGTGAATTAGCAAGCCTATAGTAGTGTAGTTTCCTATAGGAAGTGTGAGCAAAACACTAACCATCAAACACTTGAGAGAAATGAGTGAAAACCGTGAGGAAAATTCATTTTAAATCTTTACTTATCTTTGAGTGATGGTGTCAATTGTTGAGTTTGCTTATATACACCAACTAAAAAGTAGTCATGATATGTGTATTAACTTGATATTTGACTTGGCCTAAATATGTGGGATTGTATGCTTTGATCTTTGTGAAAATGAAGTTATAGAATTGATTGGTTGTATTTATTTTGCTTAAGCACAAGTAAAGATTTAAGTGTGGGGATGTTGATAGTTGTGCATTAGTATACATTTTTCTAGGTAATTAGCATGTGTTTTCTTACATAATTGTTGATTATTGTTGTAGTTTATTCATTTTGTATATTTTCGTTTAGTTTGATTTCCATTGTTGTTCTTTTAGGTTTGATATTAATTTAGGGTAAGAATTGACTATTTTTATAAAGGAAGGAAGATGGAGAAACTTGGAGATTGAGCTAGAGATCAAAGAGGATAAGAAAAGAGGAAGTTTTTTGTGGTCAATTCCCACTATCGTGGTAATTACAATCCGAGACAATACGTGGGGCTTCATTAAATTTAAGGTTTATGGACTAAAAAAGCATAATTAAACCTCCATGAATAGGGTAGAGAAAACTCTTCTATAGAATCACCATCCTTGAGTGAAGAACATAAGTTTGGAGCCTTGAGGAAGGATTAAAGCCTAAGATCATCATTAAGATTGGGGAAAATAACACATCAACACCAAAATTTCCAGATTTTGGTGAAGCAGAGAAGTAGTTCCTTTGTTCAATTTTCTATCAATTTTACTTCTTCTATTCTTTGTAAAATGGTTTACTTGAATGTTGATGATGTTATGGAGAGCATGAGTAGTTGATTTACTTTTAGGGATTGCTTTTAAACTATTTTGTTAGAACTCCTATTTTATTTAATTGAATGAAGTTGTCTTTGATGATTGGTGATTTTATTTGTTATCTTGTAATAAATAGAAAGAGTGAGTAAGATTAATTGTGTAGGATTGTGCAATAAGAGTTAGTAGCCTATAGATGTACAATCATCACGTTAATTGATTAGTTAGAAGAGAGATTTCGGTGAATTCAATTGATCACCCATAGGATAGTTTAATAACTAGTTGAATCGATAGAGTCATTGGGTAGGTTAAGAGATCGTCCAATTCATTTTCTTTAATTTGATTAGGGACAATTAATTATACCTTGAGAGAGGGTAATCAATACATTCAGAAATCTAGGTTGAGACACAATTTAATTAATAAAATAGGATGGAGAAAAAATAGGGAAAAAAAGTAATCTCTAGTCTTTAAATTCTTGAATTCTGATTTTTTGCACTTTGGTATTTTCTATTGCTTTGTGTTAGTCTTCTAATTTTAATCTAATTTTCCAGATTATTTTTATTAAACAATTTCATTTCTTAAACAAAATTTTGTCTGAATTAAGTGGTGTCTGGGCATCAATCCCTGTGGGATTTATATCCGCTTTTTAACTACAAGTCACGACCCATTCATTTGCGGTTTTTGAGCATAAAACGAGTGTATAGGTTTTACTGTCAGCATTAGTCCAAGAAAAATTTAAGTGGTTATTCCACCCAATATTATATGTGTTAGAGTATGGATTGTTATCTCCTCTTTATTGAGCTCCTGTGAAATTCAATTGTTCCATGACATTGTTATCCATTAAAGAAAATCAACTATTATGTGGCCTTCTTGCCTACACAAATCACAACCATGCTATATTTTGTTCACTTGGTTGGAATAAAAGGCCTATAAGCTATATAGTTACTTAGTAAGGGTTGAAAACTGAGCTCGCAAAGTTTTTCATAAATCTATATCTATCACTCCCTTTTACTCTTTCAAATTTTATTGCTTAGTCCTCTCCATTGTCCACAAGCAACTATCATTGTGTGGTATCAATCATCTTTGTCATCAAAGAACCACCAGTTGCTGCATCTATAGTTCCTTTTGTATATGTATTAACTCCATTGTAGAATTTTTGCAGCACGAATTCCTTCGTTAAGTTGTGTTGTGGATAGCTCCTTTGTAATTCTTTAAATAACAACTCATATAAGGACTCTCCATCTCTCTAATGGAAATTTGTGATCTCTTTAATGATTCTTGTGGTCTTCATCACTGAAAATTACTTTGTGAAAAAGGCTTATACCTATTGCACCCAAGTTGTGACATTCTCAAGGTTGAGAGAGTTCAACCATGCCTTAGCTTGGTCCTTTATTGTAAAAGGGAACAAACTCATCTTCACAACATCATTGGATAACCCATTGTATCTTAGCGTGTTGCATATCTCCAAGAATTTTGCCAAGTGTTCATTACGGTCTTTAATTTCCAATCCATAAAATGACACATTGGTTTGGAGCATATTTTAAAAAGTTGGCTTTATCTCGATATTATTGGTTAAGACAAGATGTTTTGCGATGCCTTATCAATTCACATTAAGACCAAGCCTCATGAAATCCATAAGGGTCCTTTGGTATCCTCCTTGATTTCCTTCTTCTGACATTACTTTATCTATAGCTTCTTGACACTTTGCTTTTTTATTTTTCTTTCATGTTTAATGATTTCAGAAATTGATGTTCCTCCTAGTTTGCTTGAGCTCCTTTGTGATTTTGTTTTCATGCCCCTATAATCACACAAGAAAAAAGTATCAAACTCCTTAAATCAAAAGACTTCAAATTGGCTAAGAAGCTAAAATTGTAATCCTTAACAATGTCGCCCAAAAATTGTTTGCTTGTTTTATGCTATAATATAAGTATACAAGTCATATATTATATACAACTGATATCGATTCCATGAGGATTGAACATATTTGCCTAACAATTTAACTTAAACTTTGTCTAAGTTAATAAAAATTGATTAAAATAAAAATTAAACTAACAAAATTTCATAACTAAATAAGTAAAAGATAGAAATGAAATTGAATTTACTTAATCATAAAAATTTAGGAATTATTTTATCCTTGTTTTATTAATTTAATTGTGCTTGATCCTAGATATCCAAACATTTTGATTACCTATATAAAGAAATAATTAAGTAATCTTAATCAAAATAAAATAAAGTTAAGTAGCAATCTATTGATCTCTCAAAACTATTCCTAGCTACCCAGTTGGATTTGAAGCAATCTTAAAGATAATTAACTGATAATGAATATCTCTATTCAATTACTTATTAATTTGAAATTTGTAAGTCTATTAAGGTACTAACTCTTATTGCATAACTTAACACAAATATCATGAATCAATCTCTCAATTCAAATCAAGTATAAGCATAATAAATATATTAAAACAATAACATATTGAATTCAACTAGGTAAAAGTTATATAAAACAATTCAAGAATAAAACCCTAATATAGATTTGATAATCCAAAATCATGTTTAAAAAACAACTATTCAAATTTTGCGTACAAGGTAATGAAATAGAAAAAGAGAATAAAATGAAATTAAATTAAAGTCTTGATTTGGAAAATATAAATAGTTGGTGTTAATCTTAATATTTATATTTGGATCTTCTTTTTTTATATGCAACTAATTTTTTGTTATTTTTCTCTTCTTTTTTGATTTCTCTATTGACTTTGAATTCTACTTCCACATGTATAGCCTTTATAATATCCCTTTATAGCAAAACTAGGTTTTTAGGAATATATCAGGTGACATAAAACCATATAGGTGACCTTATATCTCAAAATACCCTCTAAATTGTGACTTTACACGGTCACAGAAGCTTACATAGGCAAAATAGGTAGGATTCTTTTAATGGAATCTCATTAGCCACCATAGGTTCATCTTCATTCTCATAACATCCCAAAATTTCATATTTGAACACTTGATATACGACAATCCATTCTTATGTTTATACCTCAATCGTCACCCTAAACATATCACTCATTTTTATCTCTTATTTCTAAATCAAACTAAGTACATTTCAAGCTCTATTCAAGCCTAAATGTATCATAGGAAAGCGTCGATAAGTCCACAATATATAAATATGTACATGATTTGGAACAATAGGCATACCTTTCACTATGGATGTCGGATTAAGGCCATTCAAGTACGGTTTCGAAGAGGACTTCGAGTTCTACAACTTCTGTGAAAACCCAAAGAGAGATTTTTCCATCTAAAGAGTCAAAATTTCACATTTAACTAGGTATCCTGAGAATGTCTACCCAGTGGACTTATGTCCCTCCGAATGCACATGAACGGGGCTAAAATGCTAGAATTCCTGAGAATGTCCACCTAGCGGACATGAAGTCTTCCCAACGGATATTTACTAGCCAAATTCCTGATTTCCAACTCTTACAAGTTACATATAACCCATCTTATGCACATTTATCATTTCTAACTTATTTTCCTCATTATTTCCCCTTCATTCTCACTTCCATTTCAGCTCAATATTATTTACAACGAAATCATAATATATGTTTGGTCATCAACCCAAAAACATAAAAGTCAAACTTATACACATTGATCATAAATTTCTGCACATGTTCAACTCCCTTTGCCACCTTTATTTCAACTCAACCTTATCACACTAATTCTTCCCAATTCAAGACACCAGTACTCTTTTTTCTATTAGATCAAGTTAGAAAAGAGCTTTAAAGTATCCAGCATGCACCCTATGCAACATCACTAACTTGTAAAAAAAAATCTCTCAATTATGATGTCTAAAAATTACAAACTTTATATCACTAGAAAGCTAAGAGGATAAACTACAACCTTCAAGCAGACAACTTTGTCAAAATCAGCCTAGATTAATACAATTTTTCCTGTGAAGTTAGAACACAGATTTTACCTCTATGAATGCTTGAAAATGCGAGTCATGAGCAAAACATAAATATATTTCATTAACTTCAAAATAATGGTGTCTTACAAAGCTTTAATGGGAATTTCAATACATAAAAACATTGTTAGACTCACAATACAAATTATACATGAATGAGTAATACTTGAAATGTAGCTAAAGCTTTGAGTTTTCATGTACTAACTTAAATACAAAAATAATATGCAGACTTGAAGTGGTGCCTTGACTCTATATCACTCGATCTCTTGCTCGTCACTTAGAAATGGGGAGGACAGGGGTGAGATAAAAGCTTGTGGGTAACAAGTTTATAGCAGAGAAACAAGCAAAACCATTAAAATTATTCATGCCGTAGTAAAATATATTGAAACCATAAAGCATGTGTTTCTCAAACTTGTCAAGAAAATCATAAACAACAAAAGACATGTATTTCTCAAACTTGTCAAACAAATCATCCACAACATGAGCAAGCATAGTAGATTAGGTAGTCTATATGGAGAAGCCTTGCAGCTAAACCATATATATGAGGGAGTTCTTACGAAGCTCCAATAAACATGAGGGAGTCCATAATGGAGCTCCATGCCACTAGCTGGCAGGCAAGAGAAACCTTTAATATGGTCAACGTGCACGTTACATAACATGGTGGACACCATAAACCCAAGCACAAACATGAATTTCATGACTTGTAAACATATTTCACAAAGGCATATTTAAGAAACATGATTTCCATAAGCATGATATATTTAAAATACAATTTACATGATTATTTCATAAATCATCAACAAAATTCATATACCAAACATGTAGCAAATACTTAACTTATTTAAGAAGCAATAAATGCAACATTTATAAAGCAATTGAAATCATTTAAATCTGTTGATTTGGAAAACACTTATGGCTCATTGACTCAAACTATAAACATGTAACCCACCTGGATTCCTTGCTTAAAAACTTGTTTAAAAATTTTCCCTCCTCTTGCTCCTTTTGCCTCTTGATTTCCTTTAACATTGGCAAAAATCTAATTCAATAGGAAATACAAATTGGGAATCCAAATAGCATAGTTAGTAAAAATTGATTCTAGAATACTTAAACCCATGTATTTCCTAAGCTTCATGAATCAAAATTCCTTCCAAATTCCAAAGGATTAAAAATGGGCTTACCTTAAATCTTCACCAAATAAAAAGATTTTTAGCTCAAATGGAAGCTCTTCTCTTCCTCTTTCTTTTTCTCTTCTTGAATAATCTCAAAATCACTCTAGAGAACTAGGAAAAGATGAAACCTAAGCTTGTCTTCTTTCTTTTTCTCTCATGCCGAAACCTCTCTCATTTCTCTTTCTCTTTCATGTATTTCTCTTCTTCTCTCCCTTCATTTCAGGTTTTCTTCATATAATGAACAAGACAACATTTTCCTCTTCCAATTATACCCTCAATGAGTGTGAAATGTCAACCCTACCCTTCCTTTAATGCTTCATGGTTTTAAAACTTAAGTAACATGCCATAATTGCCCTTAATACATTCTTACTGCTTTAATTTAATTAACCAGTGAAATAAAATCCAATTAACACTGTAATAAATAATTAAACTCTAATAATTATTTTATCATGACCTCATAATTTATTTGAATCATGCTTAACAACTTTATTTATTCTAATGAAAAAATTATAATTCCATGATTATTCCATAAAATATTATGCTTAATTTAACGAAAAATTTTGGAGGCCAAGATTTCTTCCCCTCTTAAAATATTTTCGTCCTCAAAATTCTTACTTGAGTCATTGAAGAGGTGTGGATACTTCTCCTTCATGGCCTCCAAGGGCTCCCACGTGGCCTTTTCCTTAGAATGGTTTTTCCACAGGACTTTAACCAGTTGAATTGTCTTGTTCCTAAGGACCTTTTCCTTAGTGTCCAGAATCTCCACTAGAGTCTCCTCATAAGTCAGATCATCTCTCAACTGAACCTCAGTGGTCTGAACAAGGTGGGAGGGATCTGATCTATACCTCCTTAACATGGAAACATGAAAGACATCATATATCTGTGACAATTTTGGTGGCAGCGCCAATCTATAGGCTAGTGGTCCATTCCTCTCAACAATCTCATAGGAATCAACATATCTTGGGCTCAATTTACCCTTCTTGCCAAACTTCATGAGTCCTTTCCAAGGAGATGTCTTAAGAAAGACCTTCTCACCAACTTCATATTCCATTTCCTTTTGAAGTGCATCAGTATAGCTCTTCATTCTATCTTGAGCTGCTTTAAGTCTTTGCTTAACTAGATTGACCTTGTCAACTATCATCTAGAGTAACTCTGGACCTATTAATTTCCTTTCTCCTTCTTCATCCCAGCATATAGGAGTTCTACATCTTCTTCCATACAGTGCTTCATAAGG
>JAOQMS010000001.1:22987103-23005155 GCA_027563885.1 Erythroxylum longipes | reverse complement strand
CCCTTATTTTAGGATATGTATCGGAATGACCTACGGGCGTCCCGGTGCGTACCCTAGGGTAATGGGGTGTTACATTGTTGGAGAACATGAATGTGACGAAACTAACTTTGAGAGATGTCAGGTATGTTTTAGATATGCACCTGAATCTGATTTCCGTAGACAAGCTTAATGAGGAAGGTTTTTGTAATACTTTCGATAATGGCCAATGGAAGCTCACTAAAGGCTCATTGGTGGTGGCAGGGGGCACAAAGTAGTCAAAGTTGTACGTGACCCATACGAAGCTCTCCCAACAAGTTATGAATGTTGCGGAGAATAACAGCAAGATCAAGTTGTGGCACAGATGTTTAGGCCATATGAGTGAGAAGTCAATGACACGTTTAGTTAAGAAGAATGCCTTGTCCAGATTGAACCAGATCCAATTGAAGAAGTGTGCTAACTGTCTAGCTGGGAAGCAAAATAGAGTTTCCTTCAAAAGATTTCCTCCTTTTAGAGTGAAAAATGTGTTAGAGTTGGTACACTCCGATGTATATGGGAATTTCAAGAAGTCCATAAGTGGTGCGCAGTATTTTGTGACTTTCATCGATGATCATTCACAAAAGACCTGGGTATACATGCTGAAGTCCAAGGATCAAGTGGTATATGTTTTCAACCAGTTTCTAACCATGGTGGAAAGAGAAACTGGCAAGAAGTTGAAGTGTATTAGGACTGACAATGGTGGAGAGTCCACGAGCTCATTTGATGCTTACTGTAGAGAGCATAGTATTCAACATCAGTTTACACCTCTAAAAACTCCACAGTTGAATGGCTTGGCTAAAAGGATGAACAGAACTTTGATCGAGAGAACCAGATGCTTACTCTCTCATTCAAAGTTACCGAAGGTGTTCTGGGGTGAAGTACTAGTTGCAGCAGCTTATATGTTGAACCATTTACCTTGTTTCCCCCTTCAGTACGAAGCTCCAGAGAAGGTGTGGTCAGGAAGAGACATCTCTTATGATCACTTACGGGTATTTGGCTGCAAAGCCTATGTTCATGTTCCAAAGGATGAAAGGAGGAAACTAGACGTCAAGACGAGGCAATGTGTATTCATCGGCTATGGCCAAGACCTGTTTGGCTATAGGTTTTATGATCCTATGCAGAAGAAACTTGTTAGAAGCCGAGATGTTGTGTTTATTGAGGACCAAATTATTGAAGACATTGACAAAGCAGAAACGTCCACTGACAATTTAGTTAAGTTTGAGGAACCTATGATAGTGGTGCCAAGACAAGTTGGAGATGATGTTCAGGATATTTATCCTAAAGCCCTAGATTTTCCTGCTGAAGATGAACCAATAGATGTTGATGGTGATGAGGGTAATGTTGATGGAGATGATCAACCGCCAACCCTAAATAACTCTCCTTACTGCACAAGGTCTGACAGAATGGTTTCCAGTAAAAAGAGAAAGAGGACTATGTTTGCAGATTGAGGAAAAGCCTCTATGGCTTAAAACAGGCACCAAGGCAGTGGTATAAGAAGTTTGAGTCAGTGATGGGACAGCACGGCTATAAGAAGACTACTTCAGATCACCGCGTGTTCGTTCAGAAGTTTTTTTGACAATGATTTCATCATCCTGTTGCTCTATGTGGATGATATGTTGATTGGTGGTCGGAATATTTCCAAAATTGATAGCTTGAAAGTACAGCTTAGCAAGTTCTTTTCCATGAAAGACTTGGGGCCAACAAAAAGATCCTTGGGATGGGGATTGTTCGAAACCGAGAAACTAAAAAGTTATGGTTGTCTCAAGAGAAGTATATTGAAAAGGTGCTTGAGCGATTTAGCATGGATAAGGCTAAAGCAATTAACTGTCCTCTTGTTATCCACTTTAGACTAAGTTCTGGACAGAGTCCTTCTACAGATGACGAGAAGAGAAAAATGGAACAGATTCTATATGCTTTAGCAGCTGCAAGCTTAATGTATTCCATGGTGAGTAAACGACCGGATATTGCTCATGTCGTCGGAGTAGTGAATAGGTTCCTTTCTAATCCTAGAAAGGAACACTGGGATGCTGTTAAGTGGATTCTCAGGTATCTTCGAGGAACCTCCAAAATGTCCCTATGTTTTGGAGAAGACAAACGTGTGTTGGTCGGCTATACTGATGCAGATATGGCTGGAAATGTTGATTCCAGAAAATCTACTTCAGGATACTTGATTAATTTTTTAAGGGGAGTTGTGCGTGGCAGTCAAAGCTACAAAAATGTGTTGCATTATCAACAACTGTAGCTGAGTTTATTGCAGCAGCTGAGGCTTGCAAAGAGTTGCTATAGATGAAAAAGTTCTTAATTGAACTTAGATTCTCGCAAGACAGTTATCAGTTATTTTGCAATAGTCAGAGTGTTATCCACCTTACGAAGAATGCCTCCTTTCATTCTAGATCGAAGCATATTGACGTGCGGTATAATTGGATCAGGGATGTGCTAGAGAAAAAAAAATTCAACTTGAAAAGATGTATACAGATGAAAATGGATCAGATATGTTGACGAAGACTCTTCCAAAGGAAAAGTTCGTGTTCTGTAGGGAAGCAGCTGGTTTGTTAGATCCCCCATATAGTCGGAAGGGAGAGAATTGTTAGGAACCAACAAAAAGGAGTCAAAGCAGCAACCACATATGGGTTGCTACCAAACTTTGCTGAAAACTCAGCAGAGTTTGTTGAACTTTGGCAGCAAAGTTTGGCACGGCTTCTGCACCTTGGAGGCGTATATAAGGCCTCCTTGGTATGTTAAAAAACAGAACATCACAGCAAAAGAGAAAAATAGAGAGAGATAGAGAGAAAAAGTGGGTAGTATTTTTAGGGTCTTTTCGTAAAAGGAGAGTAACAAAATAGTGAGGAAAAATACTTTTAAGTATTTTTAGGAAACACTTTTGTGTGCCATTATTTTGGTTTTAGTTCAAGAAAATTATTGTACCCCTAAATTTAATTTAGGGAAGTTTCTCTTTGTAAGCCTACTATTTTTAGCGGAAGAGGTGGATTGGAGTTTGTGGACGTAGCCCAAGCATTTTGGGTGAAACACGTTAAATATTGTATGTCATTATTATGGTTGATTATTTTTATTAATCCGTAGTTCGGTGCCAGCAGGCCCGACAGGCTGGACGTTTTTGTATACTTACGTTTGGTTGTATTTTGGAATTCCTTGCCCGTGTCGAATGTGCATATGGGAGGTGCGACTGGTCGTGCATTGAATCATTGGAGAACAACGCGATGAGAGGAGAAAAATGCTCAGTGGTAGCCATGGACAGTGATAGAAGCTGTGGATATAATGTCGAGGAAAAACCGGTGGCGCGAGAAAGCATGGTTGGACGACGAACAAAAAAGCTTAACTGGCGGCGGAAGAAATCCAGAAACCATGTTTATGAAAAATGATGGGCAACCGCCCGAGATTCTTGGCCTTATATTATTTTGTCTTACTTTATCTGATTGAAATAGATCGTCGTTTTTGCTTAAATTTTAAACGACTCATTCACTCAAAACTTTTATGGCCCTTGACTTTTTTATTTTTACTCTTTTATTTAAATTTTAATTATACCACTATTACTTTAATAAAAAAATTAAATTAAATTAAATTATAATTATAATTATGTTATTATTAATTTTATTAAAAATTAAAATTAAAATGATAAAATAACAAATTTTGTGACACACCCGTGACAAATTTTTCCAATTTTTGTTTTAGTTTTTTATTTTTTATTTTTAATATATTTAAATAAAATTAAAATTAAAATGATAAAAAAAAATTGTGTCAATGATCTGGGACAAAATTTTCAATTTTATTTTTTCTATTATTTTAATTTTAATTTTTATATAAAATTTTTAAAATTTAAAATTTAAAATTATTAATTTATTAAAATAATTAATTTATAAATTATATAAAAATATTAAATTAAAGTAAAAATTATTAATGTTATTATTATTATTATCATATTAGCACACATGCATATGATAAAGTTTTTTCTACATAGAATGCTTGTAAAATGCAAATAAATTATACAATATATGATATAAGTGGAATAATTATTTTGATTTCAACCACTTATTTAATTAATTAATTTACTAAAATTGTTTAATTAATTCATAAATTATAGAATTTTATACATAAATAGCTAATACTACATAGCTAATTTTACCAAACATCTTTAATAAATAGCTAATTTTCTTTTGAAAATATTCAAAAAAAAACTAAGATATAATACTCATGTCGTTATAATTTTTTTAAATTATACCCTTATAAGTTATTTTATACATAAACAGCTAATACTAAATAGCTAATTTTACCAAATATCTTTAATAAACAGCTGATGTTATCTACTAGTCAAATCAGCTGATATAATGATAATAATACATTAATCAATTTTTTAATTTAATTTAATATTTTTATATAATTTATAAATTAATTAAAAAAATTTAATAAATTTTTAATTTTTAATTTTTATCTTAAAACTTTTATTTAAAAATTAAAATTAAAATAATAAAAATTGAAAAATTTGTCACAGACACAAAATTTGTTTTTTAATAATTTCATTTTATTTTTAATTTTATTTAAAAATTGAAAAATAAAAATTAAAAACAAAAACAAAAACAAAAGCAAAAATTTGTTATGGGCGTGACTTAAGTTTGGTTTTTTTTAAGCGTAACTTAAGTGTCATGCCCTTGACAATTATGAGTAAATGAGTCTCTCAAAATTTAAGTAAAAATGACGACGTATTTCAATTAGATAGAATAAGATTAGATTGAGAATCTAAACCCCGCACCCCCAAAAGGAGACAACTGACTAGAGAGAGGTAGCTTATGCGTGCTCAGTCAACGTGAGACGTTGACTAATAGAAAGAGTCTAGCGCGTGCACTATGTCACTCCATTTTATTTCATTTTTATATTTTAAAACCTTCCTTTTAATTAAGTTAGTTTAATTAAGATTAAAATAATTTAATCACTAATAAATTTGAAAAAGTGTTTTCTAATTGTTTTCAAAGGGATATTTTATTAGGATTACTTTGAAATTTAGTTTAATTATTCAAGGAGTTGAATTATTAGATTAAATTAATTATCAAATCAATTCCAAAATTCAGATAATTATTTTTATTAATTTGATTAAGATTAATAATTATATTAATTCCTAAATAATTTTAGAAAAGTAATTTCTAAAATTAGAATTAATTAGTTTCAATTAGATTGAAAATAATTAATTGGAAAATTAGTTTATAAAATTAGAATTAATTAGTTTCAATTAGATTGAAATTAATTAGGCTCCTTAAAATTAAGAAAATTGTTTTCTTAGGTTATTAAGAAAAATATTTCTTGATTAAATGTCTTTATTTCAATTTGATTGAGATAAATTAAATTTATGACTTTGTTTGTTTAGAAAATTATTGTTCAATTTATTTAGAAATTGTTTCTTTATTTATGAATAATAAGTTTCTTGATTTTTAGAAAAATTATTTTCCTTGGTTAAATTTTGAAAAGTATTTTCATTTATTAATTAAGAAAAATGTGCTTTCTTTATATTTTTGAAAATAGTTTTCTAATTTATTAAAGAAACATTTTCTAATTAATTAAGAAATCAATCTTTAAATAAATAATATAAATGTCTTTCTTAATTAAATTTAAAAGCATTTTATTTAATTTTGAAAGTAGTTTCCTGTTAATATTAGAAAATAGTTTTCTAATTAAGGAAAAATAATTTCTAATGGTATTAATTAGAAATAATTTTCTAATTAGATTAGAAAGTGTTACTTATATAATTTTGAAAAGGTTGTTTTTGTAAATTATAATAAGTAAATAGCATAATTTATTGAAAATTGTTTTCAATAATATTTTTTAAAAGTGTTAAAATAATTGGAAATAGTTTCCAATTGGATTTGCAAATTGTTTTCAAATCAAAATAAATTTCTATTTGGAATAGAAATTTAATGTATTTAGGAATCAATGTGTTTGATTATAATTTAATTTTTTCAAGGAGTTAGAATTATTATTTTAGATTATAAAGATCAATAACTATAACCAAACAAAACTTGATGTTATATATATATAATTAGATTATAAATGCATAAGTTGTATACTTTATTTATAGGATTGATATATATATGTTGGATGCATGTTGAATTGTATGTTTTATTGTGTGATATTTCACATGTAATTTAGTGTTTGATGAGACAAATGAAATTTAAAATCTCTCGTTAAAATATTAAGTACACATTGAGAATATGATTGTTGCCTTCTACTGTTACAAGAATAAAGCAGAGTTTTGTTTATTGTTAGACTTATTGAGTAAACTCAAGGCCGCTTTAACCCAAATATATTTAGTCTTATAATAATAGGTTCTACTTAATTAAATTTGTGTGATTTGGATGAGCAAACTCATGATCAAATGAGTTTAAAGGCAGGGTTATGAATAGCATATACGGTATGTTTTGGCAAGGGTTGTCACTTAACAAATCTAGGAGTTACATAAGATGTGATTGATAAAGTTGTTGTTTATCTAATTTAAGTCTAGTTGATTTGTTGAGTAAACTCAAGATCAAATAAGTTTGAATGTGATCCTAGCTTATTAGAAAGATTAGAGTAATCTTTCCGAATAGTAGTAAGAGCTATTATTTTGAATAAAATAGTGAAAGTAACCAAATACATGATTAAAGTCCTAATCTCATTTGGTAGTTATGACATATGATTGATTACTTGCTTTCTTATATTTATGTTATTTTGAGTGGAATTTATCTTGTTTAGTATAGTTGATACTAAGTTAGTGAACTCAATTTCTTGGATATAGGTTATGCTTAAGAAGAGTTCTCAAAGTTAGATAGAAAATTATATGTCCCTTATGTTATTTTGCTATAATTCTTGTTGAGGATACGGTGACAAAGTTTTAGAGATATGTTAAAATCATATATATGACAAAATATCTTGACATTTTGAGTTGATTAATGTGTCATAAACTTTGATAACAACATTTAAGATATATGTCATCACTATGATAGCAAGATGCAAGAGGTTGCATAGAGTAGAGCTAAAAGGTATAGTAACTTGATGAAATTGTTTCACTTAATTTAGCTTACTAAAAGCATAATTGTGGATTGGTACGAGTTGTTAGGTGTTCAAAATTAAATTCTTATTTACCTTCAATTTAAAAACAAAGTAGCATGTGGCAAATAAGAGTCGATCCCACTAGGAAAGTTAATTTACTAATCTAGTTTATTAATGACAATACTTTTAAAATAAACAATTACATCCTAATAATTTCGCTCATATGAAAATAACATCATCAACGCGTAAACATATAATGTCCTATTTAACTACATAAATAAGATATAACATCAAAACTTAATAAATTTATAACACATTCTTAGAACAAAAATAAAATCCAAAGTTTTATAAAACATAATTATTTTGAGTATAATAAATTAAATTATTATATTTTTCGAATTGAAAAGAAGTTAAACATACAAAATGAAGCACATATAAAGATTTTGTCTAGTTACATTCACATATAATATAAACCTTATTAAGTAGGAAAATTTTCAAAATCTAAAATAATTATAATTACGAAAACCTATGAATCACGTTAAAATAATATGTAAATAAAAAGAGGGGGTTTTAGTTTTGGTGTTTATAATGAATCGAATTAAATCAAATAAATAAAACATAAATCTAATTTAATATTTATAAGTAAACAAGCAAGTTTTAAATTTTAATTAAGTCATGCAATTTCAACATATCCGAGATATTTAACATAGAGAACCAACTAGTTAGTGTCTACTTGTTCCCTTTTACTTTTAGAAATTAGACCAGCTCAATACATCAAGCACAAAGAAATGCAATTAACAATTGAAATTTGACGTCGAAATCTCAGCAATTCCATAGATGTTAAGTTCTCTCAATCATCAATTAAAAAATAATATCTCAAGTAATCAAAACAACATGTCTAAAATAAAATTCAACAATTAATCATAACTAAGCTTGGAAAATCATAAACAAGAAGATTAAAGGATTAGGAAAACTCACTCTACTTCTACACCTTGGACCAGGCCTTTTTCGGTCTGAAAAATCCCTCCACCAATCTTAAACTAGCTCAAAATGAGTAAGAATAGGTTCCTATCACCCCAATCTGTTGCGAATAAAAGTGAAGAACATAATAGAAAAGGAGAGAAGGAGAGAGAGAAGAGTCCAGAAAGAAGAGAGAGAGAGACACACACATTAGCTAATCCATATTCATTTCCTAACGAAACAGTTACAAGTATTGTTATACTATTCACCCATGCCAGTACAGCTGTATAATGACTATTATTTTTATACGTAACAATTCCTTTTCTTTTAAAAAACCTTGTCCTCAAAGTTACGGAGGTTTACAGAATTGACAAAAAATGAATAATCTTATTTTCTTTTTACTACCCATCTTCTTTACAGCATCACCAGTAATTGCTCATGTAAAGCTCACAATCTGCTCATTTAACATAACTCCAAAACCAGATGAAATGCTTTTATACTTTGCAGGGTCAATCTGTGTGTTACTCTTAATGAAATCAAGAGGAGTAACTGTTACGTGGGTTAGACCACAGTCGAGAAGACCACCAGCTGTACAAGCAGCGTAGGAAGCTAAGAGTACATCCTGATCTTACTAGGCTCGTTGGGAGAGGGGACGACTAAGGAACCATTATAGGCAACGTCTTTGTTATTCATGAGAGGGGTGAACTCTACAGCTAAAGACTTTATGTAGTCCTTCTTTTGCATGGGTTGCTCATTTTGATTCGTGAGTTTCAGAGTAACTGCAATAGTAGCTCCCACTTCCACTCCTTGTCGCTTTAAAAATTGAGTCACCACAATTTTAAGTTGCAGCAGGTTGTTTTCCAATTTTCTTGTTTTGTTTAAAACTTCTGTAAACATTTTCTCACTCCTATTTTGCAATTCCAGAAACAAATTCTCATTCTTGCTTTGCAATTCCAGAAACATTTTCTCGCTTCTAATCTATGCTTCCATCAAGTTTTTATGTTTTCTTTGATTCCACATAGAATCAGACTTCTCTTATACCATTTGTTGCGAATAAAAGTGAAGAACATAATAGAAAAGGAGAAAAGGAGAGAAGTAAAAAGAGAAGAGTCTAGAAAGAAGAGAGATCAATACAGAACTTTAAAGAGAGAGAGAACCCACATTAGCTAATCCATATTTATTTCCTAACAAAATGGTTAAAAGTATTGGAAGAGTCTCACTTCTCTCGGAAACTCCCTTCTTCGTGACTGCTTGCTCGATATTTTCCTCCTCGCGCAGTTGTCTATTTATAGTCTCATGAAACAACTCCAACAGCCGCACGTTTCTCGATTTCAGATTATTCCCTTCTTATCTCCTCCATTTTGAATGGTTGGATGTGTTTCAGCTTTATTGTTGGGCTGTTTCTTGCGTTGCGTGTTTCTGTCTGCTGCGTCGGGTTTCTCACTCTCTCTATTGGCGTGTCGTTTGGTCTTAACTGCTGTTGTGTTTTATTTATTCTGGCAGCAGCGTTTTCATTCCTCCTGCTCTGCGTTTTGGTATCTGCTTCCTGCTACTGGCGTTTTACCTGGTGTTGTCGTTTTGGACTGCTCTGCGGTTTACTTCTTGGATTGCTGCACCGTCGTTTTTGTGATGGTGTTTTGTTGCTCTCCTCTAGTGTGCTTCTTTTATTTCTGCGCTGTTGTTCCTCCCAACTGCTGATGGGTTACGTCCACTGCTGCTACGTCGTTTTTCCCGTAGCCTTTCACTCCTGCCTCTGCTGCGTTTTGCCGTTGCTTACTTGCCGTTTTGTTCTTCTTTTCTTCTCCTACTGTGTTGTCGTTTTGCTTATATTTTCCAACTCTTGCTTGTTCTGCTACCGTGTCGTTTTATGCTCTTTGTTTTGGACTTTTTGCTGGTTCTTTTCACTCATGCGTTTTCTTCTTTTCCTAAACTGTTGTGCTGTTTTTTTGCCACTCTACTAGATGCTGCATTTTTATTTTCTTCTTTAACCTCCATCAAACCTAAAGAATATTTAATACAAATTTAATCCCCTTTTAGATAAAATATGAAACTAAACATCTTGAATTATTAACAATAAAACGCAATGTTATCAGCCCAAATGTGCTATATAAATGATTTAAAACAATATCAAATAAGGGTGTAAAATATATTATAATTTGTAATTATCGAATTCTCCCACGCTTAGTTTTTGGTCTTCTTTGATTAAAATAGCACTATAATACAAAATATGAATCTCTTTTACCACCATATCTCACATAGAATAAATCAAATTAAGAAAAACTGAACAACTAGTTGAAAAATTTATTTACAAAAATAGCAATGTCTTAGCACATTCGCAGTTGGTTTAATCATTAATATAACATATTTTAAAACATCTTCAAATTTTCAATTTTAGCATCACACTTTGAAGACATTCACAACTCATTTTAATAAAGTTATTCTATAAGCAATGTCATTATTTCAATTCTACATACAAAGCATATGTTTGACTTGAATTAAAGTTTTTTTAAAATTAGCACCTAACACAATAGGCACTTTACCATTTGTGCTGGTTTATTTTCTCACCTAACTTATGATCTTAAAGGAGTACTTGGTCCCTTGTGAGTGTTTCCCCCGTAACCATTTTTGGTCTCAAAAGGGCACTTGATCAATAACTTTTTTTTATAGAAAATTAAAATTTCAAGGTCACATCAAGTATTTCTCTAGTAATCAAAAGTAATAAAAATCACCAAAGATACTAGACATTTTTTAAATTGAGTAAAACTCTGACCTTAACGTTGTGTATGTAAAATTAAAATAAGACTTCCAATTGCTTATAAACTAATTTAGTAAGATGAGGGTTAATTTTCTTAATTGTGAACCTAAAATTAAACAAAAGAGTTTTAAAACATGTTGTGTTAAAGAAAATAACCTATGCAACTTGCTAATCGATAAACCATATGTTAAATTTGTTGTTGTTGTTGTTCTTCTTCTCTCTCTCTTTTTTTTGTGGTGATAAAACTAAGTGCATGCATATAAAACAAAATAATGTCAAAGCCAACTATCCTAAGCAAGCAATCCAAAATTCTAAAATACAAATTTCACCTTATTTTTAAAAATTTTCAATTTTCATAAAATGCACAAAAGTTATGTCTGTATATTCTTCCCCCCACACTTAAATTTTACATTGTGCCTAATGTAACAGCTAAATTCAGAAAAAAGGAATATCCAAGTAAGGCAAACAGATAAAATAAAAATATTTTTATTTGATTTTTCATGAAAATAAATAAATAAACTAAGGGGAAAGAAATTCAAATATGATTTTTCTTGTCTTGGGTTGCCTCCTAAGTAATACCTTTGGTTTATGTCGTTAGCTCGACATCCACCACTACTGTCAAGGTTTTTTTAACAAAATTTCTTCAAACATCATTACATTAGCATGATCATAAAACAACTTCCGCCTATGTCCATTCACTTTAAAAATTTTGTCAGTTTGTAGGCTTTTAATCTCCACTGCACCATGCTCAAAGATGTTAGTAACAACAAAGAGACCTAACCATCTAGATTGAAGTTTACGAGGGAATAACTTTAGCATAGAATTAAATAAAAGAACTTTTTATCGGATAGTAAATGATTTCCTAGCTATCTTCATATCATGCAAAGTTTTAGTCCTTTCTTTATAGATCTTAGCATTATCAAACATCTTTAGCCTAAGTTCCTCAAGCTCTTGCAGCTGTAATTTCCTTTCTTTTCTTACTTTTTCATAATCGAAATTACATTGTTTCACAACCCGATATGAGTTATGTTCAATTTCTACAGGTGAGTGACAAGCTTTAACATAAATTAGTCTATAAAGAGACATACCTACTGAAGTTTTGTAAGTAATTCTGTAAGCCCATAAAGCATCATCCAATCTTATGCTCTAATCCTTTCTATTTGGCTTTACTATCTTCTCCTAGATAGTTTTGATCTCCTTGTTTGATACTTCAACTTGTCCATTTTTCTGGGGGTGGTATGCAGTAGTAATGCGGTGAATTGTATGATATTTTTCCAAAAGAATCTTCAAAGTCATGTTACAAAAATGAGTACCACGAACACTGATAATGGCCTTATGTACACCAAATCAGTTAAAAATGAGTTTTTAGAAATAAATGATTGTCTTTGCATTATCTAATTTGGTGACCTTTGCTTCTGCCCATTTTGAAACATTGTCTATAACAAGTACAATGTATACATTACCAAAATATGAAGGGAATGCATCGATGAAATCGATTCCCCACACATCAAAAATTTCACAAACCATAATACTGTGTTAAGGCATCTCCTGTTTCTTGGATGAGTTTTGTATTCTGGCATTGCTCATATGACATGCAAAATAAGTATGCATCTTTATGTATGGTGGGCCGATAGAATCCACTCTCTAGAACATTGTAAGTTGTCCTCTTTGGCTCAAAATGACCACCTCCTTCTAAAGAATGACAAAAGGTAAAAATAGACTTATGTTCTATTTCTGGAAAACATTTGCAAAAAATTTGTTCAAAATATACTTTCCATATATAAGGATCATCCAAAAAATAATATTTGGATTATGCCTTTATTTTATCCTTTTGAGCTCTTGTTAAATCATTAGGAAATGTCCTAGTAACTAAATAATTGCATATGTCCACATACCAAGGGGAATCACCTTTAATAAAAGAGTAAAGTTGCTCATCTGGAAAGAATTTAGAAACCATAGGCCAATCCTTATTTGGTACTATTCTACTAAGATGGTTTGCTACTAGATTCTTTGCACCTTTTTATCTCTAATTTCTAAACAAATTCTTGTAATAAGAGCATCCATCGTAGTAATCGAGGCTTTGATTCTTTTTTTAAGATATATTTAAACGCAATATGGTCTGATAAAACAATTACCTTAGTTCCTAACAACTATGAAAGGAATTTTTCTAAGGCAAATACAATAACAAACATTTCTTTTTCCATTATAGTGTAATTACATTAATCAGGATCTAAAGATTTAGATGTATAATATATCACTTAAGGCCTTTTATCTATTCTTTGCCCTAATACTACTCCAGCTACTTTATCAGTCGCATAACATATTATTTCAAATGGTAAATTCCAATCAGATGGATGAATCACAGGGGCACTGGTCAATCTTCTTTCAGTTCATTGAAAGCATTTTTACAAGTATCATCAAACACAAAAGAAGAGTCTTTAGCTAGCAGTGCACATAAAGGAGATGGAATTTTTGAAAAGATTTTGATAAAACGATGATAAAAACCTACATGGCCTAAAAATGATCTCACTTCCCTCATACATGTAGGATATGGGAGAAAACTTATAGTCTCTATCTTAGCCTTGTCAACTTCTAAGCATTGTGAACTTACTACATGCCCTAATACCACTCCTTGTTCTACCATAAAAAGACACTTTTCATGATTCAAAACAAGATTAGTATCAAGCATCTTTGTAAAACAATAAAAACATTAAAGAGATATAAATCAAAGCAATCACCAAACACCGTAAAGTCATCTATAAACATTTCCATTTTATGCTCAATTAAATCAGAAAAATGCTCATCATGCATCTTTGAAAAGTTTATGGAGCTTTGCAAAGTCCAAACAACATTCTCCTAAATGCAAATGTACCGAAAGGGCATGTAAATGTGATTTTTATCTTAGTCCTTAGATGATATAACAACATGTGTATACCCTGAGTACTCGTCTAAAAAGCAAAAGTAAGATTGTCCCGTTAGTTTTTCCAACATTTGATCAATAAAAGGTAAAGGGTAATGATCTTTTCTAGTTTCTCGATTCAGTTTTTAGTAATCAATACACGCTCTCCACTCATTTGATATCCTAGTAGGAACAAGTTCACCTTGGCTATTTTCTACTACAATTATGCCTGTTTTCTTGGGTACTACATTTATAGGGTTTACAATTATGTATGTTTTCTAGTTGCTTGATTGAGTTTTCAGTCATCAATACACACTCTTCACTCATTTGATATCCTAGTAGGAACAAGTTCACCTTGGCTATTTTCTACTACAATTATGCCTGTTTTCTTAGGTACTACATGTATAGGGCTTACCAATTTAGAATCTGAAATAGGATATATCATCCTTGCATCTAACCACTTTAATATTTTCTTCTTTACTATTTCCATCATGGGAGATTCAACCTACATTGGGGTTCTTAGATGGGTTTAGCGTTTCTTCTAAAAGGATCCTATGCATACACAAAGTTGGACTAATCCCTTTTATATCAGCTACGGTCCATCTTATGGCACCCTTGTGGTATTTTAATACTTGCAAAAGTTTCTCTTCTTGTGACAAAGTTAAAGCACTTGAGATTATAACAAGCAAAGTAGCATTCTCAGCCAAAAAAACATATTTGAGATTTGTGGGAAGAGGTTTCAATTATAATTCATGCGCTTGAACAACAGATGATACTAAATTAGAAGCAGTAAGAGGTAAATGATTAGAAAGTACTGATTGATCCTTATTTAAGGAGTTATTCATCCTTATTGCTTCCTTATTGTTCTTAATTCCCTTTAATTGTTCCTCATCGTCATTTGTGCTTATGTTAGACTCAAATAACATGTGTACTATCTCATCAATAATATCCACAGTGTCAACAAGCATAAATAATTGATGTTAACAGGGTATCATATAGCATCAAAAATGTGAAACCTGATAACCTCTCTATTAAATTCCACGATAAGGTCACCTTTATGAGTATCTATCTTTGTTCTTATTGTTTTAAGAAAGGGTCTTGCAAATAGTAACGATACTTCCTTTGATGGATCAGAAACTTCTCTCATATCTAACATATAAAAATTAGTTGGAAAAACAAACTCGTTAACTTTAACTAAAACATCTTCAAGTATACAGCTAGGATATACATTTCACCTATCAGCTTGTTAAATTACTAACCCTGTCTTTCTTAAAATACCTAATTTAAAAGACTGATAAATATATCTAGGCATAACATTTATAGAGGCCACTAAATCTAGCATACACCTTCCAAAACTAATATCTCTTATCTTGCAAGGGATAGTAAACATACCAAAGTCCTTACATTTTGTAGGAATTTTCGTTTGAATTATGATTAAGACATTCTCTCCCATACTTACCTTTTCATTTTCCTTGAAATGCCTCTTGTTACTGCATAATTCTTTTAAGAACTTCACATATAATGGAACTCGTTTGATTGTTTCCAAAAGAGGAATATTAACTTCAAGTTTCCGGAAGGTTTCAAGAATTTCTTGATAAGGAAAAGGAGAAATACTTTGAAACTTGTCAATTGATAATTTGTCAGTAGTGTCTACTTTTGATGTCCCTTTATTTCCTTCTTTCTTATCAGACTTAGGTGTAAGTTCCAACTCTTTTTCCACTTCACAACTTTTCTTTTGCTTTCGTTAGGTTCTCTCAATTCCTTCCCACTCCTAAGCAATATTATGCTAGCATTTTCTTTAGCACTTGGTATGGTTTGAGCAGGAAATTTCCTAGATAATTGGGTTTTCACATTACTTAGATTGGTTCACATTTGTCTTATTTGAGTCTCTAAGTTTTATAGATGTGCATCTGTCTTCTTTTGATATTTTACCCTTGAGTGTGTACTTTCCCAATCTGGTTAGCTAATTGTTTCACCATTTCTTCTAAGGATTGACTAGTGGATTGATTTTGAGCTGGGTTAGGTGTGAAAGAAGGCCTTTGATTGTTTTTGTTATTAACAAAATTAAGTGGGTTTATCCTATGTCCCTATCTAAAGTTCGGATGATCTTTCAAACACTTATTATATGTGTTCGAAAAAGGGTCATATTTCCTCTGTGTTTGTCTTATATAACTACCCACAACATTCACATCTTGAACCTATCAATAAGGACATGCATCAGCAGTATAAGTAAAATCACTACAAATTCCACAAGCGTGAGCTTGGGTACTAACACCAGCTATAAATTTTGACACTAAAGTGATCAAATGAGCTACTTGTTGAGAATTTTCCTTTAATTGATTCTGAATGGCATGCACATTTATTTTTTTAAACTCTCCTAACTTAATTAATCTCATTTTTTGTTCCAAATTATTGTGAATTTTCAACCAAGTTTGAGATTAATTGTCTAGCTTGTGTAGGAGTTTTATCAAATAATGCCCCACCACTAGTTACGTCTATCATGTGATAAAAGTCCCTCATAGAAATATTGGATTAAAAATTGGTCACTATTATGATGATTGGAGCAACTAGCACACAATATTTTAAATATTTCCCAATATTTATATAGTCACTCATTTATTTTTTTCTAATTCCACATATTTCTTTTCTAATAGACCCAGTTTTATTAGCAGGAAATTTTTTTCCAAGAAAATCCCTATGCAATTCTGCCCATATATTGATAGTTCTAGGAGGCAAATAATATAACCAATCCTTAGCAAAATCATGCAATGAAAACAGAAAGCACGTAATTTCACTCGTTCTTCATTAATTTCTCCAGGTCTCATAATAGAAAAAATAACCAAAAATTCTTTTAAATGTCTATGAGGTTCCTTACTTGCACGTCCATAGAATTTAGGCAATAAATTTAAGAAACCTGAATTCAACTTCAAGGGTCTTTCCAAGATTGTAAAGACGATGCATAAAGTTGATCTCTAAGTTGGGCTATGAAAGTTGTTTCAAGGTAGCTACGACCATTTCTATCCTTGTGTCTTCCTTTTCCAATTTGATTTGTACGTTCGTTTCTTTTCTGTCTCTCAATTTCATAAAAATTGTCTACTCTCTTCTTTACATATTTTTTTGAAAGCAAAAAAAATTGTTAGTTATGATTAAAATAAACATAAATGAATAAATAAATAAACTAACCAAATAAAACTTTCCCCCGCAACGACGCCAAAATTTGATATGTGTCGTTAGGCGTACAAAATTAAATGCTTATTTACCTTCAATTTATTAAACAATGTATCATATGACAAATAAGAGTCGATCCCACGAGGAAAGTTAATTTACTGATCTAGTTTATTAATTACAATACTTTTAAAATAAACAATTACATCCTAATACTTTCGCTCATATGAAAATAACATCATCAATGCATAAACACAAAGTACTATTTAACCATATAAGTAAGATACAACATCAAATCTTAATAAATTTATAATGCATTCTTAGAACAAAAAAATCCAATTTTATAATACATGGTTATTTTAAGTACAATACATTAAGTTATTATATTTTTTGAATTGAAAAGAAGTTAAACATAAACAATGAAGCACATATAAAGATTTTGTCTAATTTTATTCACATATAATATTAACCTCAGTAAGTAGGAAAATTTTCAAAATCTAAAATAATTACAATTACTGAAACCTATGAATCACGCTAAACTAATACGTAAATAAAAAGAAGGGGGTTTCAGTTTTGGTGTTTAGAATGAATCGAATTAAATTGAAGAAATAAAATATAAATCTAACGTAATATTTACAAGTGAACAAGCAAGTTTTAAAGTTTAATTTTGTCATGAAATTTTGATATATTTGAGATATTTAACAAATTAATTGTAGAGAACCAACCAGCTAGTTGCTACTTGCTCTCTTAGAAATTGAACTAACTCAACACGTCAGGCATAAAGAAACATAATCAACAACCGAAAATTGACGTCAGAATCCCAACAATTCCATAAATGTTAAATTCACTCAGTAATCAATTAAAAAATAATATCTCAAATAATCAAAACAAAATCTCTAAAATAAAATTCAAAAAATAATCATAACTAAGCTTGGAAAATCATAAACAAGGAGAATAAAGGATTAGGAAAACTCATGGAAGTGCTCCATGTTGGCCCCCGAAATATTTTGTCGAATTAAGCATGATAGTTATGGAATAAGCATGGAATTTGAAAATTTTTTTGCCTTAGCATGAATTATAAGGTCATGATAGAATTATTATTGGATTTAATTATTTATTTTTAAATTAAAGATTTGTTGGGAATATTGAAACTTAGTTAAAATTTATGTGGTGTTAAGTGGATTAAAGGAGTTAGAGCCATAAAAGACAAAAGAAGGACAAAATTG
>JAOQMS010000001.1:22929388-22987003 GCA_027563885.1 Erythroxylum longipes | reverse complement strand
CTATGAATTTAAATTATTTAAAAATCATTATTAGCTATTTCTATTAAATCAATGTTATCTATTAAATTGTGTATTAACTGTTTTTTCTTAAATTTTTGTTCTTGAATGATTCGTTTTAATGTCTGCTTATTCTACGATCCCACACGTATTTTTTTCTCGAGGCCAACACTTATTGAAATTCCTTATGATCTACCTCTAATTCTGTTCGGAGGTAAGTGAAATGAGTTGTTTTTTAGGTTTGACCTGGTGGGGAATTCCTCCCTTTTGGGATGCGCGTCTAGATGTCACGTAGGACGTCGAGCATGTGACTCGCCAGGGTGGGGTTCCAGCATACACATTACTATTGATCAATCAAATGAATGCTCATAGTTACACATGTATATGTATTATATTTAATGCATGCTCAATTGATTATTCCGGGTATGAAATCTTATTCACAAATTATACTTATACATTCATCATGGTTTATGCATCGTTTAGTTTGCAATTAGGTTTATGCCTTAATACACTTGATCACTTTCAATTCATCACTCACACATTTATCTCTCTTTTTCCTAGGATTATACACTCACACAATTTCCTAGTTCTCATTCAATCATTCCCAATTCATCAATTACATACTTTGAATCACATTACATTCATGAGAACATCTTTATCTCATTATCAAATCATATTTTACACTTATCCTTGAACATTTTTCATGATCAAAAGCTCCGTAGAATACACACATAATTGGTACTTTACATCTGAAATTTTAGCAAAGCTTAATCTATACATTCACCAAAATTTTTCCGACAACATACACACAAACATTCAACCAATTATCATTCATAAATACTCTGTGTTCTTAAATTCTCATTCATCCATACTTTATACACTTTTATCATGTTCTTAAGATCATATTTGCATTAAAAGAACTCATTTATTCCTTAAACAATTCAAAATTTCCATATTTGAACTCAACCTCATCAAAACAGTCCATTCTTTAGGTTATGACTTCAATTAATTACATAAACTTATTAGGATATCTTCTGGCCAAACTGTTTCACAACAACATTAATAAGACATCATTAATCATTTTTCATATTTTATACTTTGACTAATGCGAGCTCTAAAGTCCCCAAAAATTAGGAAATAATATAAGGTTTCTACACAGGGTTCTGTCATAGGCAGTATTAGGAAAACAAGCATAACTCAAGTTTTCGTTACTATTGTGTCAAGCCACTTTCACAGAGGTAAAGCTAAGACCTATATCAACAAATTTGATTCTTTGAGTGAAAACAAAAATATGTTTGATTCTTTTGGCCATAACTTCTTCTCTAGACACCCAAATGACTTGATTAATGAATATGGTTACAGATAAGTAAGATGCGTTATGGGATAAAAGCATGATGATGAATTAATAATGGTTAAGGTGTTCTTCCTTGGATTTTGCCCACGATATGTGATTCCAAATAGTTGGTCTTCGAAAAGTAGGCCTAACAGTTGTGGTATCAGAGCAAACAGGAGTTAGACTCCGAAAGCGGGGTCTAATAGTTGTGATACGACCTCTTAGTTGGACTCTGAAAACGGGGCCCAACATGTGTGTTATCAGAGCCAGGTTAGAGTTAGACTCTAAAAATGGGGTCTAAAATATCAAGTTTATAACGACATCAAGTTCATGTAGTTTGGTTCAATATTATGCGAGTTATACTCCACATAATACAGACTGTTCTCACACCACAACAGCATCCAGTACTCAACTTCAAGCCAAATTTCAAAGCCTTATAAAATAGAATTCAAATTCAATTCCTTCATAAAAGTTGTATCCATCTATCTCTAATTTAATCTAAATTAAAAATCATCCCATTTGGATATCGACATATCACAATATAGCTAAAATACAGATGCATGTTCAATGAAAACACTACAGCTAACATATTCCCGCACACTTTAATCATTAACATCATTTACAATTCATCCTAATTCATCATCATCATTTCTGAACCTTCAATGATCCTTAAGCCCTCTTCATCACAATGCAGTGGTGACTGACATTTCCTACCATATAAGGCTTCATATGGAGCCATACCGATACTGTTGTGATAATGATTATTATATGCAAATTTGATAAGTGCTACATATTAGTCCCATACTCTTTGGAAATCCAAAACACAAGCTATGAGCATATCCTCAATAGTCCTAACAGTCCTCTCACTCTATCCGTCTGTTTGATGATGAAATGTTGTACTGAAATTCAACTTCATACTCATGGCCGACTGTAAACTTCCTCATAATTTGGAAGTGAATTTGAGATCCCGATCAGACACAATAGATACTGGGATACCATATAATCTTACAATCTCATTCACATACCTCCGGGTCAATTGATCTAGTGAATTATTCTCCCTCACAGGTAAGAAATCGATCGATTTCATCAATCTATCAACAATGACCCAAATAGCATCATGTTGCCTCAGATTCATAGGTAATCCCATAACAAAATCCATAGTAATTCTCTCCCATTTCCACTCCGTAATTGACATTGATTGTGACTTCCCAACTGGAGCTTGATGCTCAGCTTTAATCTGCTGACAAGTCAAACATTTAGCGACATACTCTGCCACTTGCTTCTTTATCCTTGGCCACCAGAAATGTTGTTTTAGCACGCTGTATATTTTGGTATACCAAGATGTATAGTATAAGTTGCCATATGTGCTTCTTTTAAAATCTCTCTTCTCAAATCATTAACATCAGGTACACACAATCTCTGCTTCAACCCCAATGTCTCATCTCTCAATTCAAACTCAGAACACAAATCCTGTTTTAACTTCTCAATAAGCTTCACTAATTCTGGATCTTTACTCTGGACTTTTCTAATTCTCTCATGCAATATTAGCCTAAGCTTCAGTGTAGCTATTAATGCTTCATTCTGTCCGAAATTCAATTCAACATTAAATTCCCTTAATTATACTAGGTTTGGTAACCTTGAGGCCTATATCTATGCCATATTGCTATTGAACTTTCTATTTAGTGCATCTGCTACCACATTAGCTTTACCAGGGTGATATTAAATTGTACAATCATAATTTTTTAGTAGTTCAATCTGTCTCCTCTGTCTCATATACAATTCTTTCTCAGTCAATAAATATTTCAATCTTTTATGACTATAAATATCTGAAACGTCTCACCCTACATATAGTGTCTCCAAATCTTTAAAGTAAATGCCACTACTACCAATTCCAAATTATAAACTGGATAATTGAGTTCATGAGACCTCAACTGTCTCGATGCATATGCAACCACTCAGCCATACTGCATCAGAAAGCATCCTAGCCCTTGGTGTGATGAATCACTATATATTAAATATCCTCCAGATCCAGATGGAATAGCTAACATTAGTGACATAGTTAACTAATATTTTAACTCCTCAAAACTCTTTTGGCATTCATCAGTCCATCTGAAAGGTACATCCTTCCTTAGTAATTTTATCAAAAGGGCTGAAATCAGTGAAAACCCCTCGACAAACCTTCTGTAATATCCTACTAACCCAAGAAAACTCTAAATCTCAGACATATTCCTTGGGGCTTCCCACTTCATTACTGCCTCAACTTTTTTGGTTCCACTTGTGTATCTTGTCCAAACACTATGTGACCCAAAAATGTTACTTAATCTAACCAGAATTCACACTTACTGAACTTGACATACAATTACTTCTCCCTCATTATTTGTAACACTAGTATTAAATGCTCAAAATGTTCCTTACTACTCTTTAAGTACACCAAAATACCATTAATGAATACAATCATAAAATGATCTAAATAAGGTTGAAATACCTTGTTCATTAATGCCATAAAAGCTGCTTGGACATTAGTCAATCTAAATGGCATCATCAAAAACTCAAAGTGTCCATATCTTATTCTAAATGCACTCTCTGGTACATTAGCCTTAGCTATTTTCAACTGATAATATCTCGATCTCAACTCTAACTTTGTGAACACCTGAGCTCCCTGTAACTGATCAAGCAAATCATCAATCCTCGTAAATGGGAACTTATTCTTAACTGTTACCTGATTTAACTGCCGATAATCAATACACAACCTCAAAGTTCCATCCTTTTTCTTTACAAACAATACTATAGCTCCCCAAGGTGACACACTGGGTCTAATAAAACCCTTATCTAACAACTCCTGTAACTAGGCCTTAAGCTCCTTAAGTTCGACAGGTGCCATCCTATATGGTTGAATTGATATAAGAGCGGTACCTAGAACAAGATCAATGGTAAACTCCGTGTCCCTTTCTAGGGGTAAACGTGGTAATTCAATAAGAAGCACATCCAGAAAATTCCTAATAATAAGAATATCTTGAATGGTTAGTTCATTCCGGGTATCAACTATATGGGCCAGATAAGCCTCATATCTACCTCATATCAATCTCAAAGCACTCATGAATAAAATTAGTCAGGCTGGCACTGTCTAACTAACTCCTCGAAACACCACTCTCGGCTAATTAGGGGGTTCAAGAACTACCACCTTAGTATAACTGTTCATCATCGTCCTATGAGCAGTGAGTCAATCCATGCCTAAGATGAGGTCTATCTATCTCAACTACAATACAATCAAATCAACTTCTAACTCTGCCTGATCAATCCAAACTTTGCACCCTTTACATATCGCACCAATCACAGTCATGCTACCTACTAAAGTACTCACCTCTAATCCACATTTCAATATCTCTCTCACATAATGCTGTCCAGATGTCAGATGCGGGGCAATGAATGAATGTGTAGGCCCAGGGTATAACAATGCAAATGCCTCAAATTGAAAGACATGTAACACACTTGCAATGACATCTGGGGAGTCCTGAGCCTCTTGTCTGGTGATAGCAAAAATTATAGGCTGGGACTGTGGCTGATTAGTCCGCACTTTAGTCCTAACACTAGGACCTGCAGAACTAGTTCTGCCTCCACCTCTGGCTTTCTGTCCCATTCCACTAGCTCTACTTTACTGAACAGTCTTCTCAATCACTGAGCCCCCTCTCACTCTAGACTGGGCTCCAGAAATTATAGGACAGTCTCTAAGCTGATACTCATGAGAGCCATAAGTTCCTGTTAACCTCCAACATTCCCCACTATGTTTTTTTTCTACAGTGCTCACAACTGGGTATCTGTGATGGTTGCCTTCTATATGTCTACCCTCCAGACAACTGGCCCCTGGTAAAATAGCCAAAGCCACCCCTCAGCCTAAACCCTGACTGTCTCAATCTCTGTTGTGATCGTGGCTGTCTGCTCTGGCATTTACTAAATCTTCTACTAGATTCAACTTTAAATTCTCCAAATCTCTTCATTATGGGCTCCTGTCTATACTCTACTTGCCCATCCTTTAGTAACTACTCAATTTGAAGTGATGCAGCTCTCAATTCACTCAAAACTACTCAGATTGTTAATGGCCAACCTCATTCTGATTTCCATAATCAGCCTACCCTCGAACCGTCTACACTTGTCTTCCTCCATCAGGATCAAGGTTGTAGCATACCCCATTAACTCATTGAACTACACTTCATACTCAGCTAATGTGGATTTTCTTTGTTTCAGATCAAGGAACTCCTTCATTTTTTAGTCTAAGTAGATTTTTTCATATAGTTCTCCTTGAAAACTTTCAAAAAGTCTTACCACTTTAGTCTTCATAGTCAGGCAGAACTACCAAGAATAGTCTTCCACCACTGATATGCTAGACCTTGTAGTAGGGAGACTGTACAATCAAATCTTTCATCGAATTCGCAGTCCATCTGATTGAACACCTTTTCAGTTCTCTCCAACCAACCTTCTGCCTCTTTAAGGTCTATACTTCCATAGAAGTCTAGAGTCCCCTGCTTTCGGAGCTTATCATACCTCATCTCCGTTCTCTCAGAAATTATTGAAGGCATTTGTTCTGACTGAGGTACTCGACACTCTCTATTGGCTCCTGTAGACTTAAGGTCAACTGACTTTATAGCTGGATCTCCTATGGCAGATGACCTATATCAAACAATAGTCGTGATCAATATACGAATTTCTCACCATATATCATGTCTAAATGCTCTTATATGTCCCTAAAGATGCAAAACCATGCTTTGATACAAAAAATTATAGCACACCACTTCCATAAGATAGATGCCAAAAATTCTTGAGAATATCCGAGCACATACCCTATGAAAATGGCATGTTAGAACAGTCACATTCACTTAATATGGCATCATACATATTAAAAGTAATCATAAAAACAATTTATCTTATTTCATTAACAAAACATGTTTTTCACTATTATTTCATCACAAACCATTCATATATTTACATTACATAAACCATTTATGGTCACATTATTTTAAACAAAAGATTCTACATGAAATGAAAACTATACAAAGTACTCTATCTAAAATCCTTAGATGATAGCTGACTAGACCTTTGCACCATACCTTGATTCAAAATGGATAGTACTAAACTTCAGTTAGCTTGCTCTACTAGCAAGGTCTCCTCTCAACACCTGAAAATCAATGTTGCAATTTTGATGAGTTTTGCAAACTCAATAGTTGAACAAATCGACACATATATATCAATGAATAACATTCAGCTCAATCAAAGTAACGCTTCCAAAGCTATAACTCATATTCTATAATTTGCATCATAATACAAGAAACATTTAAAAATGCAATCACTTTTTAAGTCATTCCAGAAGTACATTCTGAATGCAAGAATATCATTTAATCATTTCAAAATATAACACTCATTTATCATAATTCTTCATATTACCATCAAAGTCATAAGCATTTCTTATAATCTACACAACATAATTTAACATTCATTTGCAATCAATATCATGAACACATTTAAAGATACAAATGCAAAAGTAAATAAGACTCATTCCATTTTAACTTTGTTCTGACCGAGTGCCTATTTCACTGTCCCGTATCTGTTGTGGATACCGGGCTCTTTTTAGTACTGTCCTATATCCATTATGGATACTGGGCTTATTAATTGTTGAGCCTGAGGCTCTAATACACATAACTGAGCTTAAAGCTCTTTTCACATTGGCTACCCCAGTCACAACTCATTTATGTGAATATGCATCATGTAATGGAGTATTATAGTTCACATAATATATCATCAATCACTTTCATTTAATGAGCAAGTTCAATTTTCACAGTTCGTCGGATCTACGTCAGGCATTCAACAAATAGTTGAGCATTCAATTTCTTTATTCGCATTCAAATCACAAACACTCACAATACAGTCTAAAATATCGAACTCCTCGGACAATCAATTGTTCAGAATTAGTAATATCACAATTATATTAATATCAATTCAATATAGAGTAATTATGTTTTATCAACACAATTTAAACATAACATATTACCAATTGAAATCTCACATCTAGGTTATTCACTATACATATAATTCCAACATAAGCAAAAATATTTGAGTTTACACAACTAGGTTAACTCACAGTACACCCCAGTTAGCTATTACCTTGATGTGTTGGCAATGTCTGGATGGTGTTGGTCGATGTGTGCCTCTAAATCAAATAATACACACATGTACACATTACTAATAGATCAATCAAATGAATGCTCAAAGTTATACTTGTATGTGTATCATAGTTAATGCATGCTCAATTGATTATTCCGGGTATGAAATCTTATTCACAAATTATACTTATACATTGTCATAGTTTGTGCATCATTTAGTTTGCAATTAGGTTTATGTCTTAATACACTTGATCACTTTCAATTCATCACCCACATATTTATCACTCTTTTTCCTAGGATTATACATTCACACAATTTGTTAGTTCTCATTCAATCATTCCCAATTCATCACTTACATACTTTGAATCACGTTGCATTCATGAGAACATCTTTATATTATTATCAACTCATATTTTACACTTATCCGTGAACATTTTTCATGATCAAATAGCTATTTATAATACACACACAATTGGTACTTTACATCTGCAATTTTAGCAAGCTAAATCTATAAATTCACCAAAATTTTTCCAGCAACATATACTCATACATTCACCCAGATCTCATTCATAAATACCCTATGTTCTTCAATCTCATTTATCCATACCTTATACACATTTCTCATGTCCTTAAGATCATGTTTGCATTAAAAGAACTCATTTATTCCTTAAACAAATCAAAATTTCCAGATTTGAACTCAACCTCATCAAAACAGTCCATTCTTTAGGTTATGACTTCAATTAGTTACATAAACTTATCAAGATATCTTCTGGCCAAACTGTTTCACATAATCATTAATAAGAAATAAATAATAATTTTTTCATGTTTTGTAATTTGACTAATTCGAGCTCTAAAGTCCCCAAAAATTAGGAAATAAATTAAGGTTTCTGCATAAGGGTCTGTCACAGGTAGTATTTGGAAAACAAGCATCATTCAAGCTCTAGTTACTATTTTATCAAGCTATTTTCATAGTGGTCAAGCTAAGACCTATATCTACAAATTTCTTTCTTTGAGTTTCTTTAAATTCTCTCTAATATATGTAAAATAGATTGAAAGAGGAAGATGAACTTGAAACCAGAATTTCAACTTACAACTATAATTTTCTAGATTTTATCTCAAGATAAATTTTTGGGTCAATTTTGCATAACCCTTTTGACATAGAAAATGAGGTATTTAAGCAATAAAGTCTTCTAAAAAAATGTTCTTATATGTATTAATTTTATAAAGACATCAAGTTCAGGCATTTTGGTTCGGTATTTTGTGAGTTATACTCTATATAATACAGACTATTCTCATACTGCAACAACACCAAGTACTGAACTTCAAGCCAAATTTTGAAACCCTAAAAATAGAATTCAAATTCAATTACTTCATGAAAATTGTATCCATATGTCTCTAGTTTAATCTAATTTAAAAATCATCTCATTTAGATGTTGACAGATCAAGATATGGCTAAAATACAAATGCATGTTTAGTGAAAACACTACAGCTAACATATTCCAGCACACTTTAATCATTAACATCATTTACAATTCATCCTAATTCATCATCATCAATTCTCTATCATAACATGCTGTAAACACTAATCATTTACTTACATATTTAACTCCAATTTCAGCTCAAAAGGTCAAGTCAATCCAATACTCCAAGCAAGCAGAAACATCACACGTTCAAGGTAAAATTTAGGTGGATTTTAGCTACGTTTAGTAAGCCAACGTCAAGCTGATCTTTCACTTAACTTTGTGAGTCTAAAACATGGATTATTTGTGCAACAATTAGGCATAACCATAAGTAAGTTCAAGAAAGAAAAGAGTTTCAGTGATGTGAGTGAGAGAAGAAAGAACAAGAAATGAGTTGAACCAAGTTTGCTCCTGCTGAATGTTACACCTAAGGTGTTAGGTGTCATCTAATGAAATGGCCACATGTCTAAAGGCATGCTCAACATTTATCAAGTATAGGTGCTGCCATATGTTACCATTAAAGCTAGGTCACACGTCATTTAAGTACATCAGCCATTTGTCCATTAATCAATGTCATTTGTCATCAACTTACTAGTCGATTTATCCCACAATGATCAATGTCAAATGTCACTCAATTTTCCAATTATATCAATTAATTCCAAATTCACTACTTGTAATCAATCATACAAAAATTCAAGGCATAAACATGTTACAATGCACATAATGAAAATTTTAAACTTTTCATACCCCAGAGTAAATCAATTAAATGGATATGTTATCTTTGTAATGTATTATAGTTCATATTTCATATATGTATATGCTAATGATATGGATGTGAATGAAATGCAAAGTCATGAATTCCAATGACAACTATTTCTCTAGCCCTCAATATTGAAATCGGGTTATTATAAATTTACTCTATAATTAATTGAATTAAATCAAAAATAATTTTATAAATAATCGAAATAGCATGTCTAAAATTAAAGTCAACAATTAATCATAACTAAGCTTGGAAAATCATTAAAAAAGTAGAATAAAGGATTAGGAAAACTCATTAAAGTACTCCACTTTCAGACCAGTCAGACCAGCCCCTTTTTGATCTGAAAAATAATCCCTTCACTAACCTTTAGATTTCACGTTTTGACCCACCTTTGAAGAATGACAGACCTCTTGAAGTACTCAACCTTCATATATGCTTGCTTGTTAGATTTTCTCCTTCCCATTGTTTCTTTCTATAGGCTGACGAGACATTTCAAGAACTCGTACATATTTGTTCTTTGATAAGTTTCAACTTATGTTTGCCTCTTACCTAATCTATTTCAAATGGATTTGGAGCTGATTTCCCTTATATGATGTTTAAGATGAAGACATTTTTTGTATCGACTGCATTTTTTTTCTCTATTGGTTGTGCATTTTGTTTTTTTTTATTTACCTCTTTTCTCTTATTCTACTATGATGTCGTTTTGGTATACTTCTCTCTGATGTGTGTTTTCGCTAGCTACCTGCTGACATTTTGCATTTTTTTCCAACTATATTGTTATGTTTTCTGCTTCCTCTAGACCCTACTGTTGTTTTTTTTGCTTCCCATTTGTTGTTGACGTGTTCATTGTTTTGGTCTTTGCCCTCTTTTCCTCTTGATATGTTGTTATTTTGCCCTTGTCTAGTTTTCTCCTTGGTCGCCTTTTGGTCATGTGCTTTCTTTTCCTCTAGTTATCTCCTCCCAAATGTGTTTTAAGCTTGTTTTCTTGGTTTTGTTTTAAACTCTTCTAGTTGTTGGATTTTCAGTTGTTTATTTTATTTTTTTGGGCTAGATTTTCTTCCTTTAAGTCCCCCGAGCCTATAAAAAAAATATTTAGCACAATTTCAACCCTTTTTAGATATAACATATAAAAATAAAGGACTTAAATAATTGATAATTAAAACAATATAAAACAAGGGTATAAAATGTACAATAATTTCTACTTATCAATTTCGTCCACACTTAGCTTTTGGTCATCCTCGATTAAAATTGCACTATAATACAAAATATGAATTTTATTTATGACCATGCCTCACATAGAAGAAATTAAATTAAAAAATTAACAACAAGTGGGAAATTTTATTTACAAAAGTCATATTGTCTTAGCATATTCGTAGTCAATTTAATCATCAACATATTTTCTTTAAAATTTCAATTTTAGCCTCACACTTTAAAGACATTCACACCTTATCTTAATAAAGTTACTGTATAAGCAATGTCAGTATTTCAATTCTATATACAAAGCATATTGGTTTAACTTGAATTAAAGTTTTTTTTGAACTAACTTTTAACACAATAGGCACTTTACCCTTTGTGCTTGGTTCATCTTCTCACCTTATTTATGTTCTCAAAGGAGTACTTGGTCCCTTATAAATGTTTTCCCAGTAACTATTTTTGGTTTCAAAGGGACACTTGATTATTAAAAATAACTTTTTCATAAAGTGTTTCCCCAATTACCTTTGTTTTTCCTCTCAAAGGGGCACTTGATCAATAACATTCTTATAAAAAAAATATAATTTTAAGTTCATGTCAAGTGTTTCTTGAGTAATCAAAAGTAAATGAAAATCACCAAGGATATTAGAAAATTTTAAATTGAGCAAAATTCTAACCTTAATGCGATGTATGTAAAATTAAAACAAGACTTCTAATTGCTTATAAACTAAATTAATTAAAATGAGGTTTAATTCTCTTAAGTGTGAACCTAAAATTAAACAAAATAAAACATGTTATGTTAAAGAAAATAACCTATGCAACTTGCTAATCCATCAACCATAACGTTAGAATTTGTTGTTCTTCTTCTTCTTTTTCTGTGTGTTGATAAAACTAAATGCATGCTTATAAAATAGAATAATGTCAAAGCCAACACAATCAATTTTCAATTTTGAATTTTTGCATATAAAACACACAAAACACCTAAGTTATCTCTTTATATTCCACCCCTACTTTAACTTACATTGTCCTCAATGTAACAGCTAAATGCAGAAAAAGGAACATCCAAGTAAAACCAACAAATAAAATATAAAAAATAGTTTGAATTTTTGGTTTTATGAAAATAAACAACTAAAAAATAATAAATAAATAAATTACAGGGAAAGAAATTCAAATATGATTTTTTTTATCTTAGCTTGCCTAGCAAATAGCGTCTTTGGTTTATGTCATTGGCTTAATGTCCTTCTCCATTGTCAAGGTGTTTCTTTAATACTTAGGATGGATTGAGCAGGCAATTTTCTAGATAATTGGGTTTCTACATTACTTAGATTGGTGTAAATTTCTCTTATTTAGGTCTCTAAATGTTATAGATGTGTATCTATATTCCTTTTATATTCTACCCCTTGTGTGTGTACTTGCCCAATCTGCTTAGCTAATTGTTTCACCATATCTTTTAATGATTGACCAATGGGTTAGTGTTGGGGTGGGTTAGGTATAAAAGAAGTCCTTGGATGGGTTAGGTATAAAAGAAGACCTTGGATGGGTTTAGTTATTTACAAAATTAGGTGGGTTTTTCCTAGGTCCATATCTAAAATTTAGATGATCTTTCTAACCCTCATTATATTCAGATAATATGAGTAAAATCAGTGCAAATTCCAAAAGTGTAAGCTTCGATATCACCACCAGTTACAAGTTTCGACACTAAAGTGGTCAAAGGAGCTTCTTATTGAGAATTTTCCTTTAGTTGATCATGAGTAGCATGCACATCTATTTCATTAACTCTCCTAACTTTATTAATCTCATTTTAGTTCCAAATTGTTGTAAATTTTCAGCCATGTTAGAGATTAATTGCCTAGCTTATAAGGAGTGTTATCTATTGATTCCCTGCCATTAGCTACGCCTATCATGCTCCTATCATGTGGTAAAAGTCCCTCATATAAATAATGAAATAATAATTGGTTACTAATATGATGACTGGGGCAACTAGCATACGATCTTTTAAATCTTTCCTAATATTCATATAGTAACTCATTCATGTTTTATCTAATTCCACATATATCTTTCCTAAAGATCCAGTTTTATTAGAAGGAAAATATTTTTCAAGAAAAACCCTATGTAATTCCTCGAATTTATTTATATATCTAGGTGGCAAATAATATAAGCAATCTTTAGTAAAATCATGCAATGAAAATGGAGAAGCACATAATTTCACTTATTCTTCATAAATTCCTTTAGGTTTCATAGTAGAACTAACAACCAAAAATTATTTTAAATGTCTTTAAAGATCCTCACCTGCATGTCTATAGAATTTAGGCAATAAATTTAAAAAACCTGAATTTAACTTCAAGGGTCTTTTTAAGATTGGGAAGACAATGCATAAAGGTTGATCTTCTACGTTTGGTTCTAAAAGTTGCTTTAAGGTAGCTCTGACCATTTCTATCCTTGTGTCTTTCTTTTCCAATTTGATCACTATATCTATTTCTTTTTCATATCTTAATTTCATAAAAATCGGGTACTCTCTTCTTTACCTATTTTTTCAAAAACAAAATAATTGTTACTTATGATTAAAAATAAAAGTAGAAGTAAAAATAGAAACAAAAACAAATATGAATAAACAAATAAATAAACAAACTAGGAAAATAAAAACCTTCCCCGACAATAGCGCTAAAATTTCATATATGTCGTTAGGTATATAAAATTAAATTCTTATTTACCTCCAATTTATTAAACAATGTAGCATATAGCAAATATGGGTCGATTCGACGAGAAAAGTTTATTTGCTAAATCAGTTCATTATGTACAATTCTTTTAAAATAATCCTAAATTGTCATTAACACATCTAGTTATACTAAATTGCATATCTCTACATAATTCAACTAATAAGAACATCTTTCGATAAACTAACAAACCTTTAAAAGAAAATTTTCAAATTTGCCACAAACGTATATTAATTAGTATATTCATATGAAACATTCATTACATAATTCTTTTTAAGATAATGCTTTAAGTTATGTTATTTTATGAATTAAAAAGAAGTTAAACATACATAATGAAAACACATATAAAGATTTTATTCAATTATAATCACACATAAGATTAACCTCATCAATTAGGAAATCAAAAGTTAAAAAAATTATAGTCACGAATACCTCTGAATTACGTTAAGCTAATACGTAAATAAAAAGAGGGGGTTTCAGTTTTAATGTTTAAAACGAATCAAATTAAATCAAAGAAATAAAACATAAATCTAACCTAATATTTACAAATGAACAACTAAGTTTCAAATTTTAATTTGGTAATGTAATTTCGACTTATCTAAGATAATCTGATAGATTTAAAAAATTAATTGTAGAAAACTAACCAACTAATTTCTATTCGTTTCTTTTCACTCTTAGAAATTGAAATAGCTCAATACGTTAAGCATAATCAACAACTAAAATTTGAGGTCAAAATTGTAGCAATTCCATAAACATTAAATTCACTCAATAATCAATTAAATTAAATCAAAAATAATATCCCAAATAATCAAAACAACATGTCTAAAATAAAAGTCAACAATTAATCATAAGCAAGCTTGGAAAATCATAAACAAGGATAATAAAGAATTAGAAAAACTCATTAAAGTGCTCCACTTTCAGACCTTCAACCAACCCTTTCTCGGTCTGAAAAATAATCCCTCCACTAACCTTAAACCAAATTAAAATAGGTGGGAATAGGTTACCTACCACTCCCGACGCTCCTTGCTAAATTCTCGACTTTGATCTACCTTTGAATAATGACTGACATCTTAGAACACTCAATCTTCATGTCTGATTACTTCTTGGATTTTCTCTTTCCCGCTGTTGCTTTTTATCGGCTCACAAGACATTCCAAGAACATTTGCATTTCTATGCTTTGATAAGTTCCAACTTATCTGTACCTCTTATATAATTAATTTAAAATTGATTTGGAGTTGATTTTCCTTTATCTGGTGTTTGAGATGAAGATGTGTTTTGCATCGACTGCATTTTTTTCTCTGTTGGTTGTGTATTTTGCTTTGTCTATTTTTCCTCTCCTCTTTAGTTCTACTGCGCTGTCGTTTTGGTCTGCTTCCCTTTTTTATGCATTTTTTCTAGCTGCTACCTACATCCTGCATTTTTGCTAGCTAGGTTGCTGCATTTGTTGCTTCCTTCTTCCCATTTATTGTTGGCATGTTGGCTATTTTAGGCTTCCCCCTTTTTCCTGTTGATCTATTATTGTTTTGATCTTATCTAGTTTTCTCCTTAGCTATCTTTTGATCTTATGCTATGCATTTTATCTCCTCCCAAATGTGTTTTAAGCTTGTTCTCTTGGTTTTGTTTTGGACTCTCCTAACTACTAGATTTTGGTTGTTTAATTCATTTTTTGGCTAGATTTTCTTCCTCTAAGTCCACCAAGCCTCCAAAAAAGTATTTAGCATAATTAAAACCCTTTTTAGATATAAAATGTAAAATTAAAAGACTTAAATAATCAATAAGAAAATGCAATAATTTAACCCAAGTGTATTGCATAAATAATTTAAAATAATATAAAATAATGGTCTAAAATGTACTATAATTTCTACTTTTCAACCAACCTCTACATCAATACAAAGCACTTTATTAGTTTTAGGGTTTTTATAGCATATGAAGCTTATAATGGGTTATGGATATGATAAACTAAATTTAGACCTTTTTTTTTTCTAAGCAAGGTTGATGGTTTGATGAATAGTGACATGGCTGGTTTTCTAGACAAAAACAAATCAAATCTAATTTATTTCTATAAGATTAGGGCTTTCAACTCTTGAAAGTGTCTTTAATGGCTATCATGGTACAACGGATGATAAAAATATCCATATTTATTAAACATATTCAAATTCATCTTAATAAACTTCTAAAGACGAATTATTATATTTAAAGAATATTTATATCTAAATCTAATTTGTTGGGTTTGTAGCATTTGTTTACTCAATTTCAAACTTAATTATCAAAAAAATCAAATATGAAATCAAATTATATAATTAATGATGGCTCTTATGCCACTGTTGGGAAATCAAGGCATGACCCAATTTCTCGAGCAATGGACTAAGAGAAAAAGCTTTTGATTTAATTTTCTAAATTCCAAGATCATTTGCAATTACACAATATGATTGATGCATGAACAAAGTAAAAACTAAATGGAAATTGCACCTAATTTAGTATATTATTCCTTTTTCTTATAGCTTCCATCAAACTATATTTGAAACTAGTTCATCATAACCACCTTATCCATACCCGTGTTCAAACTTTAATGGTATCCACATATCTAGAAGTGGTTTAAGTAAGGGCAAGAAAGAACTTCAAATTCCTTTAGATCTTATGCCTATTTATAATAGGATTTGGACCTCCTAATAATTTCATTAAAATATAATTCTAATTTCATTAAACTTTAATCAAAATTACAACTAATTCTAATCCTAATTAAATGCTAATTGGGCCCAAATAAGTTTTAATATCTTATATTGATACTTATTTGTTAAATTTCTTAGTTTTTGACACTTGTTTGGATACATTTATAATTACTATCAATTAAATTGGCAGCATCATTAGTACCCTTTATAAGAGTGATTAACTAAGAAGAAATAAGGTAGGCTAAGAAATTAAATGAAAAAAAGTGTTAAATAAAATTCCTATTCTGTTAGCCCTTTTTCATAAAGTTGGGTTAAGAATAGAGATAGTAACCAGTTGAGAGTTATGATATAGCTGATTAACTACGTACATTCATGACAAAATATTTGCCTTCACATCAAAAGGCAAAAATGACACTTCAAGCAAGCTAAATGAAAAACACATCCTAGTTGGGTAATTGAACAACATTTATGAAATTTTTTTGTCATCTTGTCAAAAACTAGGTGATCATTAAAAAAGTATAAAAAGATGTTTGATGCTTGAGGTTAAGTTAATTCCATGAGATTGGTGCCATTGTACCATTATTGCATTGTTACATGATTTTGTGTTTTTGTGTTTTGTTTGTTTTTGGTTTTAGTACTACTTAGGGACAAGCAAAGGTTTAAGTATGAAGCTGTTGATAGGTGTAAATTATAGTATGTTTTCTATGTGTTTGAACTATTATTTTAGATGATAATCAAGTGTTTGGTACTTAGAATTGTGTTATTGTTAGTGTTTTTTATGTGTTTTAATTGTTTGAGTGGTTTAGAGCAAGAAGTTAGTTTTAATTTTATGTTTCAAGGTGTGTTTGATGTGTTTATGAGTGAATGGAAAGAGGAAATTAAAGAAAAGAGAAGAACTAGAAGCATGGAAGCAGGCCATAATCATGGAGTATTTTTAATATTTGAAGGCTATTTTTGGAACCAAATTAAGTGGGAAAACCCTAGAAACAACCCTAGAAGCCTTAAGAAATATTTAAGGAAAAAAAACCAAAAAAAAACAGTAGCCACTAGATTAAATAAGATAAAAAATGAGATATCAAAAGAAGCTCCAGAAATTATATATTTCCATATCAAGACACAAACTTGTCTTTCTTTCTTTACCCTTTATTTATTTCATTTTCTTGGATGTTTATTTGGATTATTATGATGTTAAACATGATTATAGATTTCTAAATCCATTCTAGGGATTGTTCTTGATTTGTTTTGTTAAACGTTATTCTCATTGATTTAAATACATCTGTAGAGAGATCTTAATTGTGAATTAATTATCCTTAGGATTGCTTCAAATCCAATTAACTAGTTAGGAGTAGTCTTCTAAATTTAGAGGTTGCAATTATATTATTTTCTATCTGAACATGGATTACTTAATTAGATCTTGAGAGAAGGTAATCAAAGACCTAAGATATCTAAGATCAAGCATAATTGAATTAACAAGATATAGGAAAGACAAAGCAAGGATAGAATAACTGATAAGTGTAAATTGCATCATATTTTAGGGCTTAGTTTAATCGGTATTTAATTGTTAATTCAATCATTTATTATGTGTTTAGATTAGAATTGTGTTAGTTTGTTAATTATTTATGTCTTAAGTGTTTTTTGGGTTAGTACAAGTCTTTGAGCTTAAATATTATGTTTTTGAGGTACCTTGACGTCTTTGTTAGTTTTTTAGGGTCAACATCAAAGAACGGAGAATTTTCATAGACATTTAGGCTGAAACAATGACCCACGATCACAGAAGCCTAGGACATGGCCCAGGATGCCACGATCATGACAGAAAGCTCGCATGTGGCGTACGATAGTGGCATGCGTCAAGTAGATGCACAGACACTTAAAAATGTCAAATTTTGAGGGATTTTTCGAACCTTTTGGACCCCAGAAAAACCCTAGGGTTGCTCAGAACATAAAGGTATTTAAAGAACAAGACAAAGAGGTAGAAAGAGATTTTGCATTAGCCACTTTTGAGAAACCCTATAGAGAATTCATCAATAGATAGAGAAAGAGAAGAAGGAAGAGAGAAGAGGAGTAGAAGCTGACTCAATGTACTTCTCAAATTAGGAGTTTCTGGACATAGCTGCCTCCCATCATCTGTTCAGATTGTAACTCCTATTTAATTTCAGCTTTATTATTGTATGAAATTTAAATCAATAGTTGATGATAGTATTTCGAATGTTGATGATGTTCTAAACTCATCTTCAGAGTTTTATTTTTTGAATTAATGAAATTTGATTGTTTATGTGTTTATTAGATTGGTCGTGATTTAGTTCTATGATTGCATAATTCAATAATAAACTGAGAGGGTGAATCGAATAAAAAACAATTAAATTGGCCTAAGTAGAGTTAGGTGATTTAATAGAAATTAGAATTAAATCATATTGGTAAATTGTACGAAGAGAGATCTTGCATAGGATTCTAGTAGTTTATTAGAGAACATCGAAATTGATTAAGGTTTTGGATAGGTTGTAAATTGGGAAATTATGACCCCCATAATCTGATTAGGGTTTATGATTTAAGGATAATGGTTATAACCTAAGAGAGAGTAACCAACCCTAAGATCGTCGAGAACCAACAATCCAGTAATTCATAATCAGTTGGGTTAGTGTTAAGGATAGGTAAAATTCACTTTTTCTCAATTGGTAATTTCCTTAGGTTGATTCTTGGGTATATTGCAATTATTAGTAATAGTATTTTTGTGATTGATTCTTAATTTGGTTTTATTAATTGAATTAATTTCTCATTTTTAGTTTCATGCAATTTGAGTTTTTGTATCGTTTTCTAGCCTTAGATTTTAGGATTACATTATCCCTCCTCGTGGGATCGATGATAGTTGTGATTTGCATCATGTTTTATGGTTTAATTTGTTATGTATTAAGTGCTAATATGAGTGTTTAATGTGTGTTTAGGTTAGTATTGTGTTAATTTGAGTGTTTAAGTGTTTTTATGGGTTAGTATGAGTCTTTGAGCTTAAATGTTATGTTTTTTAGGTGCATTGATGTGTATTTTAGTGTTTCAGGGTGAATGACGAAGAACAAAGAAGTTTTGGAGACTCTCAGGCCCAAAACCACAGCCCACGATTGTGTACAATAGGCCATGATCGTGATGGAAAGATGTGAGCCAGGATACCCCAAGCCACAATCGTGGCACTTGAGCCATGATCGTGACAGAAAGGTCTGAATCAGGCTTGAGCCACGATCGTGACAGAAATGGTATGACATCGACGAGGGACTCTTCGGATCATTTTGACCCCAAATATAGGGCTACCAAGGTATAAAAAGAACATGAAAAATGTAGATAAGGGAGCCTTTTGCATCATCCAAATTCATAAGCCCTAGAGAGCTTGTCGAGAGATTTAAGGCAAAGAGACACAAAGAAGAAGCTTGACGCGAAGTAATTCCTACAATAGGTGGTTTCCCGCTTTCGCTGCCTCCATCATCATCCATTCTGAACTATTTCTAGTTTATTTTGTTTTTACAATTGCATAGAATTTGAGATAGCCATAGATCATAGATTATTGAATGTTGAGGATATTATCTAAACTCACCTTTGGGATTTTGTCTTTGATATTAATGAACTTTGATTTATTGCAATTTTATTGAGTTATTTGTGATTCAATTTCTAGTTTGAATAATTCGATAATAAACTGAGAGGATGAACTGAGTGAATATCAACAAATTGGGCTAACGAGATTTAGGTAGTTTAATAGATAAAGAATTGAATCAAACCATTAAATTTGTGTAGTAAGAGATCGTGCATAGGTTTCAGTAGGTTATTAGACAATTTCAGAACTAAATTAGGTTTTGGGTAAATTGTGAATCGAGATATAGCATAATCTAATTAGGATTACTAATTAGGGTTAAAGATTATAACTCGAGAGAAAGTAATCCACCCTAGGACCGTCTATACCCAATAATTTGATAATTTCATGATCAATTAAATTTTCATTAAAGTCGGATTAAAACCCCCTTTCTCTCAATTGGTAGTTCCTAGGTTAATTCTTGATAGGGTTGTGTAATTTGCTATCCTGTTTATAATTTTTGAATTTAATTCTTAAAATTGATTGCTTGATTGATTAATTTTCTGCGTTAGTTTGTTATTTTGATTTATTACGAATTTTAGTAAAGCCTTAGATTTTAGGATTAAATTACTCTTCCTCGTGGAATCAATACCTTAGGTACTACGCGAACGACCCATGCGCTTATAGTATTATTGAGGTTATAAATATTAAAACTTAGCATACGTAAAATGTCGATCAATCGATACCTTAGGTACTACACTAGGAAACCCTGCACTTGTAAATTATCGAGTGTTATTTATTAAAACTTACACACATCAAACACATGATCAAGTTTTTGGCATCATTTCCGAGGAGGTGATTAGTTTAATTCTTTAATTTAAGGCATTTTAGTTAGTTTTTATTTTCTTTCCTGCTTTCTTTATATTTCTGAATCCCTGTTCTTGCATAAACACAAGAGTCACGAGAGCGTTCAAGTCATGCAGCTAAAACCTTAGAGTTAGACATCACTCAATTATAACGATCAATTAGGAAAGCTTGGCGTAAATGAGAAGAAGAAATCGCGAAAGCAACAATGGCCGAGGAATTTTAGCAAGATTTGGATCATGAAGTGAACCAAGGACATCAACAATAAACCCTTATGGATTTCATGAGACCAAGGTTCATTGCGGCTAGCCAAGGAGCAGCTAGGCCACCCATACAAGTAGCCTCTTTCAAAATTAAACTAGCCTTCCTAAACATGCTTCAATAGAACATGCAATTTTATGGACTAACGAATGAAGATCCCAATGCACATACAGTAAATTTCCTTGAAATCTATGATACCTTTCAGTACCATCAGATTTCAGAGGATGTAGTAAGAATTAGGCTTTTCCCTTTTACCCTAAGAGATGGAGCAAAGGCATGGTATCATTCTCTCAACCTAGCTAATGTCATAACTTGGGATCAACTAGCTCGTGCCTTTTTAGAAAAGTATTTTCCCCTTACTAAGACCACGATGATTGTTAAGGAGATTACAAACTTCCAACAAAGTGATGGGGAATCAATCTATGAAGTGTGGGAAAGATACAAGGATTTGTAATGGAACTGCCCACACTATAACTTACCCAATGAATTGTTGTTGTAAACATTCTAAAATGGAGTAACCCCATATACAAGAGGCAAGATTGATGCAGCTTTAGGAGGATCACTGATGAGAAAGCTAGTAAATGAAACAGAAGGGCTGATGGAAGAGATGGCAAGTAATGGCTACCTATGGATGAACGAGTAGAGTAGACAAAACACTACTTTCTGAGAACAAAAAGGAATTGTAGCTATTGCTTAAATGACGGAGATGCAAGGTAAAATTGTCAACTTAACTCGACAACTCAACAACATGAAGGCTTCATCCTCAGCTTCGATAAAAGTCATGTAACTAAAGTGTGAACTCTATGGATAGATGGACCATGATACGATGAACTGCGTCTTCATGAAGGATAGTGATCCAAAGCAAGTTAATTATATAGGAGCTCAATATAAACGAGGAGGGGGAAACAATCCTAACTCTAACACATACAACCCTGGGTGGAAGAATCACCCTAATTTCTTGTGGATGAAAAATGTTAGAGGACAGTTTAGACCTCAAGGACAACCAGGTTTCCAATAAAATAAACCGAGCTTAATGGAATCCAAATTTGGATAGGATTTTAGATAAAATTGGAGGCATGGAGGATGCACATAGGAGGCTTAAAGGCAAGTTTGAGGAAGTCACTAAAAACCTTGCCCCTTCAATACACAATCTAGAGGTCTAAGTAGGTCAAGTAACAGAGGTAATTTTTACTTAGAATGCAGGAACCCTTCCAAGCAATACCGAATCTAACCCAAAGGAATGGATCATGGACATTACTCAGACCCAAGAAAACAAACTCGAACAAGTGAAAGAATATGAAGATAATGGAGAAGGACAAGAAATTGTAGAATTCCTTCCAAATGAGCTCGTATTTAAGTCAATCAAGGAACTTTGAGCTGAATTTCCATACCCTATTCTAGCTCAGTGGAAGTTAATTTCAAGTAAGGCAATGAGGAATTATAAGGAGGTTGAAGTAAACAAGGTTGATGAAATAATAGAAAATCTAAAAACGAGGCTCATAATAAAGTAATCACTCAAGAAGAAGGTTAAGGAGCGTATCGCGGAAGAAAGCCCAAATATAGCACAGAAGAAAGAGGACCCATGGAATTACAGTATCAATGGAGTCAAAATAGACAAGGCATTTGCATATTTGGGAGTGAGTATCCATATGATGCCCTATACCTTTAGTCAAAAATTAGGGTTAGAAGAGTTAGAACCTATAAAGATGTTAGTGAAGACGGAAAATATAACAGTTCATCGCCCGAAGGGGATTATTAAGGATGTCCAAGTGCAAATTGATATTATTGCCTTCCCCATAAACTTCTTTATATTGGATATTGGAGAAGATGTGGAAACCCCTATAGTCTTTGGACCACCATTCTTGGCTACTACCTACTCAATAATTGACGTTGACGGGGGTGAATTAACTATAAGGGTCATAGAGCATTAAATAACCTTTACTGTGTCAAAGAAAGATAATAGTTCTCCCTTACTTCCAGCTAATATAAAAGAAACCGAACCTCGAGGACAATGGGAAGATATTAAGGACCTTAGGAATGCGTTTAGAAAGAAATGATCACAGGGGAGAAAGTGAAGGAAGGTCAAGTAGAAGGAAGGTGGAACCCGTTGGTAGCTCATGACTGCACTACCATTGCACTATTCATTTAAACCACCTTGACCACAAAAAGAGCATCGAGCTACCAACGGTAAAAGATGTATTGCATGGGAGGAACCCATGGATTGTTAAATCCATTTTATTTTCTTTGATTTTTAGATAGTTCGAACTCCATAGTTAGATTGTTTTGTTTCCAAATAAAATTAGGAAGGCATAGGACTTTGACATGAATTAGATGATCAAAGAAGTCAACAAAAGAGAGGTGAAATAGCTATAAAGGGTTAAAAAGTGATCTCGGGAAAATGTAGAAGGACAAAAGAAGGAAAAAATCAGAAATTGGTGGAAAAATTGCAAGCCATGATCGTGGCCTGTAGTAGGGTAAAACTAGACACACAAATTTCAATTTAATTTTTTACCATTTTACCCTTCATTCACCTATATATTCATTTTAACTCACTTTCATTTTAACTTTATCTCTCTAACTTTAGAACCTCCAAACAATCTCATTTCTCTTTAACCAAATTCCAAACTTTCACTTTATTCCAACCCGACCTACTTGCAAGCCAGTATGTCATGCATTAAATAGTTAGCAAAGTACGATCAATCATCAGGATGAAACCAAGTCTCAGGACGAGAGCGAAGGAATAGGTTAGCAAACTTCAGAGCTCCCTTCTCGATTTACGTAAAGGAGGAAGGTATTTGTTTTCAATCCCTTAATGCTAAACAAATTGTTGTCCCAAAATATATTGATTTTGATACACTTGATAGGCTAGAACAGTGAGATAGGGTAGAGAACCTAGTAGAAAGAATTCAGTAGGTAAAGTTCATACAATTACAATGTCCTGTCTAGTAGGAGCTCATTCTAGAATTCTTCACATTCCTTTATTACGAACCTAGTAACACCAAAGAAATAAAATTATGAGCTAAACATCAAAATCACATGCCATATTTGTGGGTTCCCTGAGTCTTCCATTATTGATCAACATGATGATTTTGATGCTTCTCGCTATTAGAATGAGCTCACTGGGTTCGAGCGATTCGACGCTAAAAATGCCCACAACAATATCATAAGAACCCATGAGCACTTGTTATTACATAAATTCATATGTAAAATGCTTTTTGATAAATCAAAAACTAACAAATACTCAACAAAGGAACTTTTCTGTTGTTTTGTATGGATCACAACATCCCAGTGTGCACCTCCACACATGTGCTAAACGCTATTGTTGCAACTCTAACTAAGAGGAGCAACAACTTGGGTATAGGTACTTGGTTTCTACCATTGTTGAGTATTATGGCATGGACTGTAGGGGTTTAACCGTCTACCCCCCAGATTTTCTAAATCACCATTAACTACGGCGTGCTGAAATCCTTAAGTCCTATAACATGGAACTCTAGGATATCATCCAAAAGATTCATGTGAAGATCAGCGCTAGTCAGGAGAGTTCGAACACAGTGCCACCTTAACAGGCATAAGAGGGTTGACTAGTGAGGATTCCAAAAAGGAAGAAGACACAGATAAACCGAGCTAGAAGAAAGTGCTCGATGAAATCTCCGCAAACACCAAGGTAATTACAGATACATTTGCGAAGAACTCTAGAAGAATGAAGGAGATGGCCCGAACACAACAACATTAGAGCTAGGATATACGTTATATCCATCATTACTTCAAGGGTTCTAACTGCCACCTCTTACACCATCCCCACATCCATCATCGTGAGGCTTTGTTTCTAACCCTTTTCTTTTTAAATTTAGTCTTTACTTTATTTTTTTTTAATTTATGTTTCTTCTTTCCATGCATATTTGTTTGCCTCCTTCTCACATTGAGGATAATATGTTGTTCAAGTGTGGGGAGGGTTATATGTTTTGCTTTTAGTGTAAATGTTTCATATTGTATGATAGTTTGTTAGGTTGCATTTTGTGAATTGTGTCAATGTGTCAATAGCTTAGGTAGATTAAAATTGATTTAATTTTGAACATGGTCTATTAGGTTGTGAAAGGTCATTAGCTCACGAAATTAGCAAATTGGGTTCTTTAGGTAAATATGCAAGTTAATTAGGATTTAATGTGAGTTTGTCACCCTCTAAATTGTCACATTCATTCATAATTTTAGGTCTTTTGACTAAAGTAACTTTGCTAGTATTTTTTCATGAAATAAGTAGCTAAAGTAACAAGGTAGGCAATAAAAAAAATTGTTTGTTAGTTTTAAATAAATAATAATTCCACTAGCCTTCGGGTTATGAATAAACCTAGTAGCCAGTACTTAGTCAAGTAATCGAATCGATGTTCATCACCAATGTTTACCTCTGAGTAAAAGACTAGGTCCATGTCCACAAAAATATTTAACAAAAAGTAAATTAAAAATTTTGTTCTAATAAAATCTACTGAACCTGTAAATAGCTTGACTTTTTATGAAAACGTGCTTAGGAGTAGTTATAGAATTTGAATGACCAAAGAATTATTAATATGTGTGTACAATTGAAAAGGGTAAGTAACTTGACATTTGGGTTTTGATTAATATGTATGTTTAGTCCAGAGCCCCTAGATGCGAATTTTGCATTTTAATGATTTGAAATAACTTGACTGACTATTTTTAAAGTTAAATTTATTTCATGAAGTTTAAGCCATTGTCTCATTACTACATTGTGTGCTTTGTGATTTTATGTGTTTGTTGTTTTGTTTTCTTAAGTACAAGAGCACGTTTAAATGTGGGGGTGTTGATAAGTGTAAATTGCATCGTGTTTTAGGGCTTAGTATGATATATATTTAATTGTTAATTCAATCGTTTAGTATATGTTTAGTTAGAATTTTGTTATTTTGTTAATTAATTATGTTTTAAGTGTTTTATGGGTTAGTACACGTCTTTGAGCTTAAATATTATGTTTTTTGAAGTATCTTAATATGTTTGTTAGTGTTTCAGGGTCAACATTTAAGAACAGAGAAGTTTTGGAGACATTCGGGCCGAAACAAGTGCCACGATCGTGACAGAAGCCCAAGACATAGCCCACGATCGTGGCCTGCATCAAGCAGATTCACAGACACTCAAAAACATCAAGTTTTGGGGGATTTTTTAGACCTTTCGACCCCCAAGAGACCCTAGGGTTGTTAAAAACACAAAGTATATTTAAAGAACAAGATAAAGAGGTAGAAAAAGCTTTTGCATAAGCCACTTTTGAGAAACCGTAGAGAGAATTAATCAAGAGATAGAGAAAGAGAAGAAGGAAGACAGAAGAGGAGAATAAGCTGACTCAATGTACTTCTCAAATCAGGAGTTTCCCAACATTGCTGCCTCCCATCATCCGTTCAAATTATATTTCCTATTTAATTTCAGTTTTATTCTTGTATGGAATTGAAATAAATAGTTGATGAAAGGATTTTGAATGTTGATGATGTTAAAAACTCACCTTTGGAGTTTTATTTTTTGAATTAATGAAATTTGATTGTTTATGTGTTTATTGGATTAGTTGTGATTTAATTATGTGGTTGCATAATTTGATAATAAACTGAGAGGGTGAATTGAATGAAACACGGTTAAATTAGGCTAACGAAAGTTAGGTGATTTAATAGAAATTAAAATTAAATCAAATTGGTAAATTGTGCAAAAAGCGTTCTTGTATAGGTTTCCAGTAGTTTATTAGAGAACTTCAGAACTAATTAGGGTTTTGGATAGGTTGTAAATTGAGAAATTGTGACCTCCACAATCTAGTTAGGGTTTATAATTTAGGGATAATGGTTATAACTCAACAGAGAGTAATCAACCCTAAGATCGTCTAGAGCCAACAATCCAGTTGTTCATAATCAGTTAGGTTAGCATTAAGTATAGGTAAAATTATCTTTCTCTCAATTGGTTATTTCCTTAGGTTGATTCTTAGGTATGTTGAAATTGCTTAGTAATAGTATTTCTGTGATTGATTCTTAATTTGATTTGATTGATTGAATCATTTTTAGTTTCGTGCAATTTGAATTTTTGCATTGTTTTCTAGCCTTAGATTTTACGATTAGATAATCCTTCCCCATGGGATCAATGCCTTAGGTATTATGCTAATGAACTTTACGCTTGCGATTATCAAGGGTTATTTATTAGAACTTACACACATCAAACACCTAATCAATAACTCCTATGTTTCTAACTTTAATTAACTTTATTCTTACTGGTACCTTAAGATCATGGGTTTTTATTTTCTCTATCATCTGTTGTTCTTTCTTAACAACATTTAACTCCTCTTCTTCTTTAACTATCTTCTTTGTTATCTTTTATAACTATCTCTTTTCAAATTGGAACTTCATTCATGAAGTGGGCCTTTTTCTCCTCTCCACTATAAGGCATTAATAAGCTCAAATAATATGTTTTATTTAGCTTTATGTATTCGAGTGAAGAAAATCTCTCCTTGGATCTATAGTGGCTATGTTCACTTTTGGCAGGGCCTTCCATTAATATATCTATAGAATGTTCTTCTTGTTGCTATTATTGTAAAGGTTTAGCTAAAGTGTAATCATTCCAAGCATTAGTGTAGGAGTTACTCCACTTTGAATTGTAGATATTCTCATATAGTGCACTGTGATGCCTGTTTCGCATGCAATATGATACTCCCACATGTAGTTTAGTGCCCAATATTCATGATTATAATGTTTACCCCCAAAAATGCCGCAAAATATGGATATCGGTTGAGCTTTCGAATATATGTAACCATAACTTTCATCCCATGTTTATTGAACATGAGTAGATGTTAATTCCATTCACTTTAAGGAGAAAGAGCCTTTATTAAGCATGATATATAAGAATATGAAGGACTGTGAAAAGATATATACAAAAGGAGATAATTGATGACAAGGAAAAGGTTAAGACAAGGTTGTTGTTGAGAAAGAAGAAATGCATCAATGATAATCTTAATATCTCAAATAAGATAAACTATTACTTATCTTATGAGAATTTATGTTTTTTTTATATAAAAATTAAAGTCTATTATCTTTTTCAAGATATCATCAAGTAAGATGAGAGGGTATTTTATGATCCCAATAAGGCATGAACAAAAGGAAGCCTAAAATTAAGGAATGAAGTTTCATGTGGCATTTTAATTATTTTAAAAATGTTTATAGGGAGACAACCTAATTATTATTTTTTATACACCTTAAATTGGTCTTTAGTTGTTAGATATTTTCAATTTAGTTTAAATGTTTATCTATTTCATTTCTTATATCTTATTAATTTTTTGTAAATTTTTCTTTGTTTTTTTTTGATGTCCCAAACACTAGATGTATCTTAAAGTAATATAGTGAGGGAGTAACATTAACATCAAAGCTTAGAGAATTTTTTAAAATCTTAAAATTTATTTGTCCTTATTTTTCTTTTGCATTTTTATATTTGTAAATTAAGGTCAATGTACAACTTAATGTGGGGAAGAGTTTTGTTTTGAGCCTTAGTTGATTAGAAAACATCATCTAAGCATATTAATTTGATTACATTTAGCTCTGTCAGTTATAATTTTTGGAAAATAGCAAATTTTGATAATTTTTTTAATTCTTGCTTAATCTTAACAAAAATGATGTTTAAATAAGTTTATGATTCTTAAATTGAAAAATCATATGAGTTGCTAAAGGTGAATTCTTGATGGTATGGTATATGCTTAACTTAAGCTCTAACCTTATTTTTTACTTACGATGATCATACATATAAATTCTTAATTTTAGTAATTTACATGATCAATTAGCTACTATTTTAGGATAGAATATAAATGAGTAGATACTATAGTATTCATACTTGATATTTTCTTGCATAACTTTAACATAGGTACTATATCAATCTTATTCTCATAGTAATCTAAATGCCTATGACCATTATAACTTAAGTTTGATAGTTGATTTATGATCTTTGATCATTAACTAGATCTACTAAATACAATTAGGGATTTAATTTATTTTTCAGAAGGTTGTGTAAATTTATCAAAGGAGAGTATTATAGAGCTCCTTTACCACAAACTAGTAATCAAAATTAAGATCAATCAATCTAAGCCACACTATTTATGGTGAAGCCAGGTCCTAACTAAACTAATTGTCATTGGTTTAAGCTCCCCATATAACTTTTATTACCTTATTTTCTTTAATTTGCTTATTTTAGTGTCAATTTTCTCACTTAATTCACTGTTTGATTTGATTATTTAAATAAAATTTAAGTCCAATCTACTAGTTTACTATTCTTGTGAGATTAACATTTGTTTTCCTTATAAGGAATCTACCTGATTACTTGTTATGATTAGTGTCCTAACACCACAATTTAGGCACTTTTCTCATTCGAAGTTGTAAGACCAAGCTCCATATTCTTTATCTCTCTCTCTCTCTCTCTCTCTCTCTCTCTCTCTCTCTGCGTGTCTCTGTGTGTATGTGTGTGTGTGTGCATACGCGCGCGCGCGTGTGTAAAATATATTTCAACTCTAAGACTAAGATCTAAATATTTTCCTCTATTTTAAAACTAAGCAAAATTATGAACTTATAGCTCCATAGTCAAATTCTAAGCTCATAGGTATTCATTCATGTGTTAGCACTATAAGTTCTAATATATTGGTATTTAATCATATGTTTAAATTTTTGTTTCAAGTCCTAAATTTAACTATAAATTCCTAAGAATCCAATTGTGTATTTTAATTTAACTTTGAAGCTATAAATAATTTTTTCTTTCCAACTCCTAGGCAAGTCCTTATTTTTCATGTTCAAATCAAAATTTTTCCTTTCGAAAATTCTCTAAAATAAAAATTATGCTAGAGATCTAGGTAACATCTTTGGTAGGGAGAATATAACGTCTTAACACATTTTTTATTTTACAATTCAACCTCACATTTTTATTAAGACTTTAATTTCTTTCCTAATAATTTGTTATTTCTCTTAATGCAGTGACAACTTTATTGCCAATTTTCTTTCCTTTACTCTTTTCATGTCATAGGTATTTTGAATTAGCCTTGATGTATTAGTGACAATAAGCAATCCTTATTTCATAACAATTACATTTATACTTTTTGACAAAATAAACTCCAAAAACCTTACTTTCTTAGGTTTAGTTTTCCACTAAGTTTTATGTAAGTTAGGGGCTTTTAGTTATTCATTCTTAAATCTAGGAAGAGATTTAACATGTAAAAAGATTGTAAATGAAAGGATTTAATACTAAAGCTAACTCTAACGCACCTCCAAAATAAAGCAAAAACACCAAAATGGAGGAAAAATCAACTCCAATCTACTGGCAATTTTTCCTTCATTTTGAAGAGATGTTAGCATCTCTCCATTACTATTCATTCTTTTCTCTTTTTTTTTAATTTTCAACCTCCTTTTTCTTTTTTCTTTTTTCTTTTTTTCTCTTTCAACCTTTTCTTCCTTTTTCATTCATTCATTTTTTAATTATTTTATTCTTTATTTTGTTATTTAAATGATATTCCAATATTTTCATTATATGTTTATTTAAGTAATTATAACTTTATAGTAATTATAAGGTTTAGCCTCGTGTTTATAAATATTATCATTATATGTTTATAAATTTGTAATTGTTTACTTATGAATAAATATTTTAAATAAATAATTAAAAAATATCTGTTAAAAATCATCAAATAAGTAAACCACAAACACATTGATATTAATAGCTGAATAATATAATAAATTACAAACAAAGATAAAATAAATTAAAACACATGTACATAAATATTAATAGTCAAGCAGTATAAATAATTAAAAAAACACAAGAAAAATAATTAACTATAAATATATAATTGAAGTATTTAATAATTAGGTAGATCGATTTCATTGTTTATTGCAAAACAATCTACTAGTTTTACGCTCAAAAATTACAAGTATAAGAGTCATGACTTTTAGTTAAAAAGTGGATATCGATCACCACTTAATTCAAATCAATCTTTGTTTAAGACTCGAAATTGTTTTATGGAAATAAATTGGAAAATTAAATTAAAATTAAATGACTAACAATGAATAATTGATAACACCAAAATGCAAGAAATTGGAATTTAAGATTTTAACAACTAGAGACCACTTTTTTCCTATGTTGTCTCCCTCCTATTTTATTAATTAAATTGTGTCTCACCTAAGGTGTCCAAATGCATTAACTCCTCTCTCAAGGTATAATTAATTGTCCCTAGTCAAAATAAATGAAGTTGATTTAGCAATCTCTCAATCTACCAAATCACTCCACCAGTTTAACTAGTTATTAAGTTATCCTATAGGTGATCAATTAAATTAGCCAAGATCTCTCTTTTAACTAATCAATTAACTTGATGGATGTAGGTGTATAGAATGTCAACACTCGTTGTACGATCGTACACAAATTACTTACTCAATTTTTTGATCTATTGCAAAGTATAAATGTATTCAACATTCATCAATTGACATTTTTCATTCAAATCAATAAAATTAGAGTTTAACAAGATAGTTTAAAAGTAATCCCAAAAAATAAATCAGCCACTCATGGTATCTATAACATCCCCAACAATTGAATATTCCATCATACAATGACTAGAAGAGATAAAACAACTGAAAATTAAATAAAAGGAATTCCTCTTCTCTTCCAAAATCTAGAAAGTTCGACGTTAGTAAGCTCTTTTCCCAATTGTGATTGATGATCCTTGAATCTTCACCCTTCTCAAGACTCCAAACCTGTGTTTTCACTCAAAGAGGCTATTATACACAGTGGTTTCACGTCCTTTCTCATCCATAGGGGTCTTTTTATATTATATAGTCTAGAAAACCTAAATATTAAGTGAACCCTACATATGTTCTCGGATTAGACATCCCACGAACATGAGAATTGGCATGATTCCCATGATTGTGGGTTCTTGCATCAGAATGCTTCCTCTTCTGTTCTCCTCTTTTGGTCTTTAACTCAATCTCAAAGTTGCTCAATCTTCATTTCTACATTAACATAATCAATTCTTACCCTAAATTAACATCAAACATAAAAGAATAATAATGAAGATTAAACTAAACAAAAACATGCAAAATGAATCCTAAAATATAACAATAATAATCTATTATGCAAGAAACACATGACAAATATTTAGAGAAAACACATACTAATGCACAACTATCATTCATCTCTACCAATATTAGTAAAATATTCACCAAAAATATTATTTGACAAATTTGGTTGTGGCTATGGTTGATAGGTTTAAAGTGATGATTGTTTGAGAATTCCTGTTTGTTTAGTTGCAATATAAACATAACGACCAGTATCTCTAATTTTTTTCAATTCCTGAGACATAATTTTGATTTCTTCTTTCCATTGCTTCAAAACCAACTTCTATATCTAAATCTCCATCTTATGTCTAGTCTTTTTAAGTGCTACTTGTCTATCTTCGCTTTGTTTTTTTAGTAATTCAATAAGCTCTCGGTTTTCATTTATAAGATTATTTATCTCAAAAGAATATTTCCCCTCCATTTTTCTTTTCATTTTGGCCTTCTTCACCCTAATAGGCCTTTTGGATGAAGAACCACTGACTTTATCATCGTTAAAATTTATATAGAAATTAGAAAGCGCAAGAGATATCGGTACCTGAGATTTAGGAGTTGGATTATTGGATTCTGATGTCACATAACTGGAAGTTTACTTCCAATAAATTTGTCTTGGTGTGATGATGTCATCATTAAAATTTTCAAAATCTTTTACAATGTTCCATAAATGATTATATTTGAAACCTATTTTGCAAACATCTTGTGTTTGTAGCACCTTCGCACATTCTAACTGCAAACAATGTATATATATTTTTTAGTTATCCAGCCACCAAGTACATATAAAATTGTAAGAACTAAAAATTTTGAAAACTCACAATATATTGATCGGATGCATTATTAGGATTCATATTTTCCATTTGTATGATGCATGCTCGTAATTTTTTAATAGCTTGTACTATTTTTTGCCATCGCTGTTGTAAAGATCTCTTATTACATTGCTCCTACCCATTAGTCTTCTCATTGTTATGTGCCTCTTCAATTCGGCCCCAAAAGTGGTCAGAAGTTCGATACCTTTTAGCAATCGAATCATAGGAAATCTCCATATAAATCTAACATAGGAGCATATCTTCACTAGTGCTGTATCCAGTAGATCAAGAAGCCATCTTTCTTCAAGATTTGATGTGCTTGTGAGAATGAAATATTTAGGATGAAGAAAAGTGAAATACTTAGTTCGAAATGGTGATATGGTTATAGACTTGTAGATGAATATTATCATTATCTCAACTGTCCAATTGGATTTCATCATCATCTCAACCATCCAATTGGATTTCATCCTTAATCATTTGGGAACTTATCATAAACATTAACCATATTAAATAAAATTGATGGATTTCATCTAAATCTTAACCGTCCGATTGGATTTCATCATCATCTCAACCGTTCGATTGGATTTTATCATCATCTTAACTATTCTATTAGAATTTATCATCATCTTAATCGTCTAATTGGATTTCATCATTATCTCAACCATTATCATCAACCTTATCCATGTTAGATAAAATTGATGGATTTCATACAAGTCTCAACTTTCTGATTGGATTCGACTGGATTTTATCATCATCTCAACCGCTATCATCAACCTTATCCACGTTAGACAAAATTGATAAATTTCACACAAATATCAAACAGTCTAATTGGATTTCATCATCATCTCAACTATTATCATCAACCTTATCTACATTAGATAAAATTGATGGATTTCATCCAAATATCAACCGTTCGATTAGACCAGATTGGATTTCATCATCATCTCAATCGTTATTATCAACCTTATCTAAGATAGATATAATTGATAGATTTCATCCAAATCTTAACCGTCCGATTGGATTTCAACATCATCTTAATCATTACATAGATTACATCCTTAATCATTTGGGAACTTATAATTAGCCTTATCCACGTTAAATAAAATTGATCGATTTCATCCAAATCTCAATCATCCAATCAGATTTCATCATAATAGTCACATTCTGGATTTTAGATGTTAGCATATGGTATACCTGTGGATGCTACGAATGAGTATGTTAAAATTGGTAAGTCAATGGCAATTGAAGGTTTCAAGAGATTTTGTTATGCCACTATCGAGATTTTCGCAGAGTAGTATCTTAGACCACCAAATGCTAACGATGTTGCAAGCCTTCTTCATATCGATGAGCAATATGGTTTTCCAGTAATGTTAAGTGGTCTCAATTGTATGCATTGGAAGTGGAAAAATTATTCGACGGCTAGGTTGAGACATTATGTTAGATGTTTTATAGCGCCCCGTTACCATGGGGTACATACTGGAGCACCCTAAGGACATTCCAGTATATAACCTAGATAATGGTGTGCTACGTTTAACCACAGCATTCACTTAACATGGCATCATCATTTGTTTTGTAAGGCATCATCAAGAAAGTCACAATATTAAACCAAAAATTTCCCCTTTTCATTTCATAAATCTGAATGTAATACATTGTAGCTTTCGAATAACCATATATGTACATCATCATAACTTATCACAAAATAAGCTCTATGAAAGAGGAGATACACAAAAAGATCTATCCAATCTTCCAACCTCAGCTAATCGACCTGTGAGCCATTTTCTTTAGAAAAATACAAGAATTACGCTTCTTGTATGGTCTACCAATAGCAAAAGTCCTCCTTTGGTCCTGAAATATCAATGTGCAATTTTGGGTGAGTTTTGCGAACCCAGATGAGGTAACCATCATCGATGGTTCACTCAATTCATGCAACACATCAGACATGTAGACATATAATTCACATCTTTGCATTTTTACATAAAGCATCACATATCACTTTCGGGACAATTATACCGAACATTTCATTCATACAAAAGTACACATATCAATTGTAAAAGCAATGCACATGATTCAGTTTCATTTGTTACTTTTTTGTGACTGAGTGCCTCTTTTTTTCTAGCTCATATACCTTAGTGAATACCGAGCTATATCGAATAATATCCCATATACCTTAGTGGATACTGAGTACATACCCAACTAAGCCATAGGCTATTATCATGTTCTGAGCTTTAAGCTCTTTTACTGGCGATTCCGGTCACATCTGTCATTATCTTTCATGCATTCATGTAATGAAATGCATCATACATATCAATGATTACACTCATTCAGTCACATTCACACTCTTTCTTACTCACATTTGTCATCGCACTTTTATTCCGTCATTTAACATTAAAGTTGAGAACAAATAGTCAGTCATATTCACATTTAAGTAGCACTTCCAATACAGACCCGAATATAGAACTCCTCGGACAATCGATTTTTTTGAATCAACACAATCAATTTCACATTCATAAGATAATTCAAACATAATCTAACACAAACAATTAATTAAGTGAGACCATCTAGGTTACTTACAGGTTGTTCCCGAAGCTAATGCCTAGAAGTTTCGTCAATGTCTGAATGTTGACGTTCCAGTTGCCCCTCTATATCACACAACATACACAAATCACAATTTGGCACAATTATAAGTGTTTATTAATGCATATGTATGTATATGAAATATGCACAATGCATATTCATGACAATTACGGGTATCACTTTATTATTCTTTTCATGTAAACATTCATATATCTAAACTCACATAAGTATCATTTATACTTATGGTTTATACCTCAATAAAACCATAAAAATTGAAATTCATAATTACTTGGTCAATTTAGATTTTTCCTATAACAACTTTCGGGTCAACATTCCATGTTCTTTTTGGCCAAGAAAATGAAGTAATCTTCTCTAAAATTGTTCTCCTATCTCTTAAGTTTCTAGTGAAACCAAGATCATTCAATTTAATTCAGTATTCTATTAGTTATGCTTAAACTACTACACAGTAAGCACATTTGAAACTTTGGCTTCTACATGATCATGCCGTCAAATTGTGAAACTCATATCTCTCAATTACCACATTCAAAAATTATGAACTTTATATCATTTGAACGATAAGATAATAAAATACAACTTTTGTGGAGAAATCTTTGTCTAATTCGGCATCTATCAATACATTTTATTCAACATCTACAAGACATGATTTCTGTCTCAGGTAATACTACAACCTCAGTCAAAACTCAATTTCAAACCAGATTTTGAAATTCTTAGAGACAAAATTAAAGATTGATTTCTTCAGACAATTTGTAGCCCTATATCTCTAGTTTATTGAAAATTAAGAATAATTCCATCTGGATAACTACAGAATAGGTTATATGTAAAACACAGAAGTATCATCAGTGAATATGTTGCTGCTACATTTTCCAGCATTCATCGTCCAATTTTTCCCGATTTTATTCTACTTCATTTACTCTTCATTCTCAACTCCATTTCAACTTAATATCATACACACAAATCAGAATCCATGATTGCTCAAACACACCAAAAAATAACATATTCTTATACAATTTCAACTCGAATTCTCATTTTTTATTTCACTTCTATAAATCATCTAAATTCAAGACATCATCATATACCCTTTTCTTAACTTAACACTCACAATTTATCATTCCACATAACACAAAAATAAAATATGATTCCATTTACCACTTCATTCCTACATATCATCATATTTCAAATTTCTTTTTTCAAATTCAAGCATCCCATAACTCATTATCATAAATGATTCATTTATACAACAAATTATGAATACATAATCTCATTATTTACGCTCAAACCCATGTTAAAACACATATATAAGAACTCATGATCATCAATCTCAATTTATTCATCATAAATGCTTTATTAAACATAAACCCATGAAGATAAACATGTAACTTACTTGATTTAGTGCCAAATCCTTCAAAAACACACCAACCCTAGCTTTCCCATGTATCTCACAACCATCATCATTCTATGGTGGATTTCGTTTGGTTTTTAGTGAAAATGAAAGGGAGATCAAGTTAAGACTAATAAGTGAAAGATGAGAGGGTTATGTTTAACTAGTATGGAAATTGAAGAAGCAAAAACTTGAAGAAATAAAAAAGAAGAAGATGATGATATAGCTTCCGAAGAGAAGGAGAGAAAAGCAAGTGAAAGATAACATTTAATTTGGTCTTTCAAATAAAAAAGTGAAGTTTCGTGAGTGGGGAAGTGGTGGCAAGTGGTGGTAATTCTTGTCACTACCACTTGTCACTTTCCTATGGTCCCATTTAGACCACTTTTAAAAACTAGTCCATTTAACCCCAATTTCTACTCCAATTGTCTCCAAATTTCAATGACATATGTCATTAAATCCAACTATCATTTATAAAAATTTCCACTAACAATTGACTCTTAATTATACTATCATAAATTAATTGTCCTGCCATTTAGCATTTTTCCTATTCCAAAAAACCCAAAATTTCAGAAAATTTTCCTAAAATTCACCAAAAATTCTAAATCACTAAATACACTCACCAAATCAGTTTTCAACATATAAAAACCACAATTCTCAATAAAAATCACCTTTCATATATATAAATTAATTATACCAAGAAATTGTCAATGAATGCATGACAATTATTTTCATGTGCAAAAAATTCAATATGCACTTGTAGGTGAATATCATATTTTGCATGATTATGAAATGCACTTTCTAATTTTTTAGTAATCTCTCATATTTACTATTCTAGCCTCAACATGGGTAACAGGATGTTACAACTCTCCCCTCCTTAAATGAAATTTCTTCCTTGAAATTCTTACTCAATTTTTCAAACAGGTGGGGATATTGTCTCCTCATATGCTCCTTCGTTTCTCAAATGGTTTCCTCTGTTGAATGATTCCTCTAAAGGACTTTCACCAGTTGAATTACTCAATTCCTCAACTGCTTCATCTAATATCCCACTATCTTGATCGTCTCCTCAACATAACTTAGGTTACTAGCAACCTCAATCTCTTGAGCCGATATCACATGTGTCGAATCTGATTGGTATCTTCGAAGCATACTCACATGAAATACGTTATGCAATTGAGACATCTCATTCGGCAAAGCTAACTTATATGGCAAAGGTCCTATCCTCTTAATAATATCATATGGACCAATGTACCTAGGGCTTAACTTGCCCTTTTTACCGAACCTCAATACTCCTCTCCAAGGTGACACTCTCAGAAACACTCTTTCTCCTACACTGTATTCCATATCCCATCAATGCTAATCCACATAACTCTTCTGTCTATCTTGAGCCGCTTTAATTTAGATTCTGATCAAGTTCACCTTGTCCACAGTATCTTGAATCAATTCTGGGCCTTCAACCATTCTTAGGCCCTCTTCATCCCAATCCAGAGATGATCAACACTTTCTTCTATACAATGCCTCATATGGTGCCATTCCGATACTACTATGATAATGGTTGTTATAAGCAAACTCTATCAGTGCTATATATTGATCCCAAGCTCCTGGAAACTCTAATACACAAGCTCTAAGCATATCCTCAACAGTCTTGATTGTCCTCTCATTCTATCCATCTGTTTGAGGATGAAAGGCAGTACTAAAATTCAACTTAGTACTTATAGCAGACTGCAAACTTTTCCAGAATCTCGAAGTGAATCTGGGATCCCTGTCCGATACAATGGACTCTGGAAACCTATGCAGTCTAACCACCTCATTTACATATCTTCAGGCCAACTGATTTAGTGAGTTATTCTCTCTCACTGGTAAGAAATGGGCCGACTTAGTCAATCAGTCTACTACGACCCATATAACATCTTTCTACCTTGGTGTTCTTGGCAATCCCATAATAAAGTCCATGGTAATTCATTCTCATTTCCACTCTGGAATAAGCAATGAATGTAGCTTCCATACTAGAGCCTGATGCTTAGCCTTAACTTGCTGGCATGTCATACATTTAGAAACATACTTCGCCACTTGCTTTTTCATTCTGAGCCATCAGAAATGCTGCTTCAGCGTGTTATACATCTTGATAGTACCAGAATGTATAGCATAGATGACCATATGAGCTTCCTCTAGAATTTCTTTCCTTAGATCATCCACATTAGTCACACATAAGCCTATGTTTTAACCACAATGTCTCATCTCTCAACTCAAATTCAACATCCAAATTCATGTCACTTTGTCTATAAGCTTTACCATATCAGGGTCTTTCCTCTAGACTTTTTCTGATTCTATCATGTAACATCAACCTTAACTTCAATGTAGCAATTAATGCCTCATCTTATTCCAGATTCAATTACACATTCAGAGCTCTCAAGTGAATTAAACTCGGTAACCTCGATAACTAAATCTGAGCTACACTAGTGTTTGACTTCCTACTCAAAGCATCAGCCACCACATTAGCTTTCCCCGGATGATACTCAATCGTGAAGTCATAGTCTTTCAACAACTTTACCCATCTCCTCTTTCTAATGTTTAATTCCTTTTGACTCAACAGATACCTCAAACTCTTATGATCCGTGTATATCTGGAATGTCTCTCTATACAGATAGTGTCTCCATATCTTTAGAGAAAAGACCACCGTAGCAAGCTCTAAATCACGTACCAGATAGTTAATCTCGTGAGACCTTAGTTGTCTCGATGCAAATGCGATCACCTTGCCATACTGCATCAATACACATCCCAATCCTTGAAGCAAAGCATTACTATATACCACATATCCTCCGGTCCTTGATGGAATAGTCAACACCGATGCCATAGTCAACCGATGCTTTAACTCCTCAAAGCTGTTCTGACATTCCTCATTCCATATACATACTACATTCTTCCTCATAAGTTCTGTCAGTGGGGCTGAGATCAAAGAAAACCACTCGACAAACCTTCGATACTATCTGAACAATCCTAGGAAGCTTCAGATTTTAGACACATTCCTCGGAACTTCCTAATTCATTACTGCCTCTATCTTCTTTGGATCCACTTGTTTGCCTTGTCCAGTCACTATATGCCCCAAAAACATTACTTGATGCAGTCAAAATTCACACTTACTGAATTTGGCATGCTGCTATTTCTCTCTCATAATCTGTAAAATCACTCTCAGATACTCAGCATGTTCTTCTCTGCTCTTCGAATACACCAAAATATCATCGATAAACACTATCACAAAGCAGTCTAGGTAAGACTAAAATACCTTATTCATCAAGGCCATAAATGCTGTCGGGGCATTAGTTAACCCAAACGGCATTACTAAAAATTTGAAGTGCCCATACCTGCTCCTAAATGCACTTTTAGGTACATCAACCTCTACTATCTTCAACTGATAATACCTTGATCTCAAATCCAACTTAGTGAATACCTAAGCTCCCTGTAACTGATCAAACAAATCATCAATTCTAGGCAACGAGTACTTGTTTTTCACTGTCACCGAATTCAGTTGCCTATAATCGATGCATAACCTCAAAGTCCCATCTTTCTTCTTTACAAACAAAACTAGAGCTCCCCAAGGCGAAACACTGGGTCCAATGAAACCCTTTTCCAGCAACTCTTGTAGCTGAGCCTTCAACTCCTTCAGTTCTACAGGTGCCATCCTATATGGAGGAATAGATATAGGAGCAGCACCTAGAACTAAATCAATTGCGAACTTTATTTCTCGATCTAGAGGTAAGCAAGGTAATTCGGTGGGAAACACATCCAAGAATTCCCTAACTACAGGAATGTCCTACATATTCTACTCAGCTTTAGTATCGATGACATGGGCCAGATAAGCCTCACATTCTCCTTGCATCAACCTCAATGCACTCACAAATGATATCAACCTGACTGGCATTCCTTGATTGATTCCTCTGAAAACTGCTCTCGGCTGACCAGAAGATTCTAGTACTACCTTCTTGGTATAGTAGTTCAAGACAGCCCTATGAGCAGTGATCCAATCCATGCCTAGGATAATATTTATCTCTATCAGTTGTAATATAATCAGATCTGCCTTTAATTCTGATTGATCAATCTGAATCAAACACCTCTTATAGACCTCCCCTATAATGATAGTACTACCTATTGGTGTACACACCTATAGTCTATACTATAGTAACTTTCTATCATAATGCCACCTAGATGCCAGATGCGGTGTGATGAATGAATACGTAAATCCTGGATCTAGCAATGCAAATGCTTCATGATCATAAATAAGTAGCGCACCTATAATGACATCTGGAGAATCCTGAGCCTCCTGCCTAGTCATGGCATAGACTCAGGCCTGAGACTACGGTCGGCTGTTCCGCACCTCAATCCTGACAAAAGGACTCCCTGTGCTCACTTTGCCTCTACCACGGCCTCTCTGTCCAGTCCCACTACCTTAAATCTACTGGATTATAGCTTCACTCACGGATCCCCCATCTCATACCTAACTGGGCTCTAGCAACAATAGGACAATCTCTAATTCTGAGATCTAGGGAACCACATCGAAAATAGGCTCCTGATAATGTCCACCACTCACCACTGTACTTTTTCCCACAATGCTCACAAGGGGGTAATTGACTCTGTACTGAACCTCTTCCACTGCTAAACTATACAAAACCACCCTTCTGTCTGAATCCAGACTGTCTTGATCCAACTGGTGGTTTGAAAGCTTGGTTTTGGCACTTACTGAGTCTTTTGCCAAAAACACTCTGAAGCTCACTGGACCTCTTCAATTTAGACCCTTTCCTAGACTCTACTTGTCCCTCTCTCAGTAGCCGCTCAATTTTGATCGAAGCAGTTCTCAACTTAGTAAAACTACTCAGGTTGGAGATTGTTAATCTTGTCCTGATCTCCATGTTCAGCCCATCTTCGAATCTCTTACATTTATCTTCTTCAGTAGGAATCAAAACATTAGCATATCCCATCAACTCATTAAACCGAATCTCATATTCTACCACTGACATCCTACCCTGCTTCAAATCCAGGAACTCTTTCATCTTCTTGTCCAAGTAGATCTTGGGCATGTAATTCTCCTTGAATAACCTCAGAAAGTCTTCCTAGTTCAAGTTGCAAGGCCTGGTGGTACTGCTTGGGACAGTCTTCCACCACTAATAAGTTGGACCCTGCAGTAAGGACACTACATAGTCAAACCTATCATTCGGATCGCAGTGTATCTGATCAAAAACTCTTTCCGTCCTTTCTAACCATCTCTCAACCTCAGCATGGTCTGTACTGCCACAGAAATCCACAACCCCCTACTTCTACAGCCTATCACACCTCCTCTCCCTTCTCTTGGGAACTCTAGGAGGCATTTCCTCAGGTCAAGGTACCAAAGACTCTCTACTAGCTCCTACAGATCCTAGGTCAGCTGACTATCCCACTTGTTCACCTATGGCGGATGACCTATAATAAATAAGAACTTCAATCATTATCCTCATTTCTCGCGATATTTCATGCTTAAAATTCTTATATGTCCTTATGGATGCCAAACCATGCTCTGATACCACCCAATGTAGCACCCCGTTACCATGGGGTACATACCGGAACACCCTGAGGACATTCCAGTATATAACCTATGATAATGGTGCGCTACGTTTAATCACAACATTCACTTAACATGGCATCATCATTTTTTTATAAGGCTTCATCAAGAAAGTCCCAATATTTAAAACCAAAAATTCCCCCTTTTCATTTCATAAATTTGAATGCAATACATTGTAGCTTTCAAATAACCGTACATGTACATCATCATCACCTATTACAAAATAAGCTAAATGAAAGAGGAAATACACAAAAAGATCTATCTAATCTTCCAATCTCAGTTGACCGACCTGTGAGCCATTTTCCTTAAAAAGTACAAGAATTACGCTTCTTGTACAGCCTCTCAGTAGCAAAAGTCCTCCCTCAGTCCTGAAATGTCAACGTGCGATTTTGGGTGAGTTTTGCAAACTCAAATGAGGTAACCATCATCGATGATTCACTCAATTCATGCATCACATCAAACATGTAAACATATAATTCACATCAAGCACCACATATCACTTTTGGGACAATTATACTGAATAGTTCATTCATACAAAAGTACACATATCAATTGTAAATGCAATGCACATGATTCGGTTTCATTTGTTACTTTGTTGTGACCGATTGCCTCTTTTTTTCTAGCTCATATCCCTTAGTTGATACCAAGCTGTATCAAATAATGTCCCATATCCCTTAGTGGATACTGGGTACATACACAACTGAGCCAAAGGTTCTTATCATGTTCTGAGCTTTAAGCTCTTTTACTGCCGATTCCAGTCAAAACTGCCATTATCTTTCATGCATTCATGTAATGAAATGCATCATACATATTCAATGATTACACTCATTCATTCACATTTCAATCTTTCTTATTCACATTTGTCATCGGAATTTTAGTGCAGCATTTAACATTGAAGTGGAGAACAAATAGTCAGTCATATTCACATTCAAGTAACACTTCCAATATAGTCCCGAATATAGAACTCCTCGACAATCAATTGTCCGAAATCAACACAACCAATTTCACATTCATAAGATAATTCAAACATAACCTAAAGCAAACAATTAATTGAGTGAGACCATCTAGGTTACTCACAGGTTGTTCTTGAAGCTAATTCCTGGAAGTTCCTGCAATGTCTGAATGTTGACATTCCAGTTGCTCCTCTATATCACATAATATACACAAATCATAATTTGGCACAATTATAAGTGTTTATTAATGCACATGTATGTATATGAAATATGCACAATGCATGTTCATAATAATTCTGGGTATCACTTTATTATTCTTATCATGTAAACATTCACATATCCAAACTCACATAAGTATCATTTATACTTATGGTTTATACCTCAATAAAACCATAAATATCGAAATTCATAATTCCTTGGTCAATTCAGATTTTTCCTATAACAACTTTCAGGTCAACATTCCATGTTCTTTTTGACCAAGAAAATGAAGTAATTTGAGGATACTTTCTTGTTGAAAATTGTTCTCCTATCTCTTAAGTTTCTGATTACACCAAATCATTCAATTTGGTTTAGCATTCTATGAGTTATGCTCAAAATACTACAGACTAAGCACATTTGAAACTTTGGCTTGTACATGATCAAGCCGTCAAAGTGTACAACTCATATCTCTCAATTCCCACATTCAAAAATTATGAACTTTATATCATTTGAAATATAAGAGAATAAACTACAACCTTTATGATGAAACCTTTGTCTAATTCGGCATCTATCAATACATTTTGTTCAACATCAATAAGACATGATTTCTGTCTCGGATAATACTACAACCTCAGTCAAAACTCAATTTCAAACCAGATTTTGAAATTATTAGAGACAAAATTAAAAATCAATTTCTTCAGACAATTTGTAGTATTGTATCTATATTTTACTCCAAATGAAGAATCATTCCATTTGGATGACTGCAGAACAAGTTATGTGTAAAACACAGATGCATCATCAGTAAATATGTTTCTACTACATTTTCCAGCATTCATCTTCCAATTTTTTCCAATTTTTCCAGATTTTATTCTACTTCATTTACTCTTTATTCTCAAATCCATTTCAACTCAATATCATACACACACAAATCAAAATCCATGATTTCTCAAAAACACCAAAACATAACATATTCTGATACAATTTCAACTCCAATTCTCATTCTTTATTTCACTTATATAAATCATCTAAATTCAAGACATCATCATATACCCTTTTCTTAGCTTAACACTCACAATTTATCATTCCTCATAACACAAAAATAAAATATAATTCCATTTAGCTCTTCATTCCCACATATCATCATATTTCAAATTTCCTTTTTCGAATTCAAATATCCCATAACTCATTATCATAAATGATTCATTTATCCAACAAATTATGAATACATAATCTCATTATTTTCACCCACACCCATGTTAAAACACATATATAAGAACTCATGATCATAAATCTCAATTTATTCATCATAAATGCTTTATTAAACACCAACCCATGAAGATCAACATGTAACTTACTTTATTTAGTTCTAAATCCTTCAAAAACACACCAACCATAGCTATCCCACGTATCTCACAACCATCATCATTCTAGGGTGGATTTGGTTGGGTTTTTATTAGCAAGTTAAGATTAGTAAGTAAAAGATGAGAGGGTTAGGTTTAACTTGTATGGAAATTGAAGAAGCAAAAACGTGAAGAAACAAAAAAAGAAGATGATGATGATGTAGCTTATGAAGAGAGGCACTGAAAAGCAAGTGAAAGACAACATTTAATTTGGTCTTTCAAATAAAAAAGTGAAGTTTCATGAGTGGGGGAGTGGTGGCAAGTGGGGGTGACACTTGTCACTCTTGCCACTTGTCACTGCCACTTGTCACTTTCCTATGGTCGCATTTGCACCCCTTTTAAAAACTAATCCATTTAACCATAATTTCTACTCTAATTGTCTGCAAATTTCAATGAAATATGTCATTAAATCTAACTGTCATTAATAAAATTTCCACTACCAATTGACTCTTAATTCTACTACCATAAATTAATTGTTCTGCCACTTGGCATTTTTCCTAGTCCAAAAATACCATAAATTTTAGAAAATTTTCCTAAGATTTACCAAAAATTTTGAATCACTAAATACACTCTCCAAATCAGTTTTCAACATATAAAACTACAATTCTCAATAAAAATCACCTTTCACATATATAAATCAATTTTACCCAAAAATTGTCAATGAATGCATGTACAATTATTTTTATATGCAAAAAATTCAATACTCACGTGTAAGCGCATATCATATTATGCATGATCATGAAATGCACTTTCTATTTTCTTAATAATCCCTCATATTTACTATTCTAGCCTCAACATGGGTAACGGGATGTTACATGTTCGGGATCACCAACTATTATCCTTGAAATTATTGCTGATGATAATCTATGGATATGGAACACTTATTAAGGTGTGTCAGGTACAAACAATGACATTAATGTGTTGGAATCATCGCATTTACTTTCTCATCTTGCTCAAGGTATTGCTCCTCTTGCTCATTATGTTATTCAAGGAAAAGAATATAATATGGGCTATTATTTAGCTGATGGGATTTATTTGAAATGGCCCACCATTGTGCAAACAATTCACGAGTCACATTCTGTAAAGAAAAAATATTTTGCAATAAGACAAGAGTCATGTAGGAAGGATGTGGAGCATGCATTCGGAGTTCTACAATAGCAATTTAGGATTATTACAGGACCAACATGTTTTTGGGGAAAAAAAAGTGTTTCGTGATATCATGACTGCTTGTATTGTTATACACAATATGATTGTTAAGGATGAATGTGATCTCAATGGACCAATCATAAGCGTAATGAAAGCTCCAAAACAAACTGTAAAAAGGGTAACATATGAAAATACCTGATTCCAACAATTTCTTGCCTAGGATAAACAAGTCAAGGACAAAAAATGTGCATATCGAATTAAGGAATGCATTAATAGAACATTCATAGGAACAATATACTAATTCAAAGGATTAGTGGATTATGTTATGTCTATTTTCAGTGGCGATAATATCTTGAACTTTTTTTGGTGCAATGAATGTTTTGTGCCTTTTTTATGTCAAAATATTTTTGATTTATGAAATTTTATAAATTTTGATGTTTGATATTACGTAATTATATTATCATTTAATATATTTAAATAATATGAAATAGTGGAATATATCTCATATATTATTTCATTTAGTATTATTAAATAACAAATTATAGTTTAATTGAAACTTTATTATTTATTAACATAAAAATATAACAACAATAATATTGTGAATAAAAATGTACACGAAAAAATAAAATTGGGTTAATTTTATAAAGTAAGTTAAATAATAAAAAATGAAAGGTAAAAAGAATATGCTGAGAATATTCTTTTTTGATGTGAAAAATAGAGTTGTTGGTTAGAGTGAAAAATATTATAGCATCTCTAAAATGGAAGAAACTCTCCATTTTGGAGGAATGGGCTCGAGATGCACTAAACCATTCATTAGTTGATTTAGTGTTACTGCTTTTAGCATTATGATATGTGTTTTCTGAATTTATACAATGTTACAAGTAGTTGGCGTGTAAATTTGTATCATCTAATATTTGTACTAACCTTCGTCATTGCAAATCACATTACATTTTCCATGCCAAGTTTTGAACAGGCTGGCTGTTATTTTCTGCGATTTTAAAGTCTTCATGTTGTACTATTACCTTTTCCAATCAACAATTGCTGCTAATCGTAGAAACAGAGGAAAATTTTAACTTGCACGTCATGAACAATGGTCTAATTATTGCTTAAAGATTTTCTAAACAAAGTTTTGAATTGTGTATATATTTTTAAGGGAATTCTGATTTTTAAGGGAATGCCCTTTTAATGACCAACCTACTCAAGCTTTCATACACCCAAAGATACAACTCCAAACAACAAACTAACGATTGTTGACCATTACTCTTATATTAGGTGACACGATATTGCCATTGATTATCATGTTAATCGCCTCCTCCATCTCTTCCATAAACAATGTCCATTATTGCAGAAGCTCCTGGTTTCCTGCAAGTTTTTTCTGATGGTTTAGTTAAAAGATTTTCCCCGGAGACAATCCCTTCCTCAACCGAGTCTCTCTACGGTTACAAGTTTAAGGATGTTACAATTGATCGAAATAAGCAATTAGCTGCAAGACTTTTTCTTCCGGACACACAAAACTTCATGTGTCAAATTCCTGTGCTGATTTATTTTCATGGTGGTGGCTTTTGTATTGGTTCAACCACTTGGCTTGGTTACCATAAGTTCCTCGGAGGCTTGACTGTTGCATCCAAATTCATTATCCTCTCTGTTGATTATCGTCTAGCACCAGAGAACCGACTTCCTATAGCTTATGAAGATTGTTATAGTTCACTTGAATGGCTTTATAGCCAGATGAATTCCGAACCTTGGCTCAAACTAGCTGATCTTTCTCAAGTATTTCTCTCTGGAGACAGTGCTGGAGGGAACATTGCACATCAGGTAGCAATCAAAACAATAAAGAGTAGGGATTGTAATGTTAAGATCAAAGGATTGCTGTTGATACATCCTTTTTTTGGGAGTGAGAAAAGGACCGATAAAGAGATGGATGATGGGGCAGCAAAGCATGTTGCTATGAATGACATGTTTTGGAGATTAAGTATACCAGAAGGAAGCAATCGTGATTACTTCGGGTGTAATTATGAGATGCAATATGTATCTGCAGCAGAATGGTATGAATTTCCAGCAGTAGTGGTTTATGTGGCAGGATTGGATTTCCTAAATGAAAGAGGAATGATGTATGCGGAGTTCTTGAGAAAGAAAGGTGTCAAAGAGGTGATACGCGAGGACGCTGAGGGTGAATCGCATGTCTTTCATGTGTATCATCCCGAAGCCGAAGCAACTTGTTTGCTGCAACGGCAGATGAGTGAATTCATATGGAGCCATTGCATCCCTGAAGGCCAACAATTGACAAGCAATTTGCAAGGAAATTGTAATAGTTCATAGAGTCCGTGAATTATGGGATTTGAATAATCAAAATATATAGCTTAAACAGCGTTGTTCAAGCAAAACAGTTTTTAAGTCTCTTTAAAGGTTGTAACTGATTAAGGATCCGCCATTCCTGCAATACACAAATGAATCAAATCAATAAGAAAATGTCTAATTATGTTCATCACAATTATCAATAACTTTGTGAATTTCACTCAAGTCTATAGCCAATATCTAGAATTTCCTCATGGCATAGTATGAGAACTTAATTCAGTTAAAAGCATAATTTATATGCATCTCATAATTTATATGCATCTTAATCGAAATATGGTAGTGCCTATTTTCTATGGAACTACTTTTTTGATGATTCACGCTCTGTAGAGGGGGCTCACATCTAATTAGTTAGTTGGTGAGGCAATAGAGCGAAGTCTGTCTAAAGAAATGCATTGATGAAGTCATTGAATGGGTAAGTCACCTATCCCACTTCTATGCAAAAATGTTCAATTTTCATAATGTCAAGGTTTAAACTTAATCAATTCTTTTATCAAGATGAGATTCGATACTGCTTGTAGCAAAATCAAAATGAAATATTTTTCATTTAATTTTTCAAAAGTCAAGAACACTATAAATTCTATGACAAGATTAATGCATAAACATAAAAGTTTGAATTATATACTTCATACCTTATTGTGAATTTTGATCCTTTTTTTGAAGTTTTTCTAGAACCATTTTTGAAATTGATTCATTGCAAGTATCAAGGTCATATATATGTCTGATCTCTAACAGTATCTACATGAACTAGTTGAGAAAATTTCGTAAATTATGTAAAGAGGGATAAGCAAGGAGTACTAACATCTTTAGAGCCTACACCTATTTATGATAAGGTTTAGACCTTTTAGTAATTTAATTGAAATGTAATTTAATTGAAATATATATTTCAATTAAATTTTAGTCAAAATTAATTAGGTTCAAATAAGATTTAATATCTCATGTTGATCCCTATTTATTAAATATCTCATTTTTTATCCTAAAGTTTCTCAAATTTACTATTTAAGTCCAACTTGATTAAATTACTTTTTCTCTCATAAATCATTCTTTATATGTAAAAAGTTAGGCTCCTAAATATGTTAGAAATAGATATAAATTACAACTCTAAATCTTAATTATGATTAGATAAATAAATTCCTTCAATTTATATTCAATTATCTAATTAAATAATTTATATTTATATATTAAGATTAACATCTAGTAACATATCATGACTATTCAAATATTAAAAATGTCAAAATGGTTTTAACTAATCTTTTTGTGCATGAATTTTTGTAGTATAATTCAATTGTTTCATCATAGAATATTTTGATTAGACATAAAGTATGAAATTTATGTCTACTATATTTGAGTCCAATTATCTTAGTTCTCTTTCATTAACAATTAATTATATTAATGACATCTAAAAAATTATTTTCAAAGTTTCATTTCACTTTGATCAAGGATTTTCTAAATCAATACTAATTGAAAACAATAGAACATTATCCATAATTACTTTAGGGTGTTGAATCCTATATTGATATCTTAATTATCTCCATCTGGGTCATGCTATATCCAATAAGTACCATTTGAGCTACCCTTGACAAGTATATGTTATAATTAGTATTAAAATGTAAAAGTCCTTATATGAGATTCTTTGGAGATTTCAAATTAAAGGATCACTTATATAATCATCAAAATGAGACTTTCCGTGGACATACAAGTAATTCTCTAAATGAAATTCTCAAATTGGTCTAAGTATCTAATAAGCACCAACATATTTGTTTAAGTATCTTCATACTTCCTATAAGATTGAATACTTCCTTTATAAGGAAGAAACATGATGTGTTATAGTCTTTTTATGCTCTTTTAATATTAAATCTCAATAGAACAGTGACTATGAGTAATTTAGGAGTAATGCATAAATGCAACATAAATCTCATAAGTATATTTTCATCATAATTTCATTTACAATGTATATTTATTTTATGGACTTTATCTTATACATCAATTAATTAAACGAATATGTATAAGATAAAATGTACCTTTAATTAATTATTTCAAGAAAGGTTACAACCAACATATTAGCTATAGGGTATAAACTAGGAATTTCTCGCTTGCATTAAGTGAATTGCTTAAGTATCTTATACCATCTGTCCATATGATAATCATGCTATTGCTGACATAGTGGTTTAGTGCGAGAATTCTACAAGACTCTCTATAGTGGGAACTTATATGAATCTTACAAGTTTTATTCAATTTTTATCATAATAAGAGAAATTGCCTAAATACATACTTAGATCTTAAATTAGACCTTGCACCTTTCACATATCCAATTACTTTAATAATCAACATTACATTTTTTTTAATAATATAAGGAAATATAATGAGTTCATTAAAGATCTCATTGATCCAAAGAATTATTTCTAGTAAATGAAAAATATATTATGACTTGATTAACAATTAATGATATATTAGAGACTTTCTAACTTCAAATAATATATTTCAAGTAAAATATATCTTAACTAGGGATTACTTTTATCAAACTAAAGTTATTATTTGTATAGCTTTGAACTCAAATATTAACTCATTATAAAATAATGGAGTTTAATACTTCATAGGTATTAGATATTTAAAATATTAAATACATTTACTACATTATCTATATACTTGTACTAGAATACATAAACAACTTTTGTACTTATCTCTACATATCCAATTCCCATAATTAAGTTGTTACCTTTTCCATATCCAATAAGAGTTATTCTTGGACTATTGTAACTTCAACAATTGAAAATATAATTTTTGATCTTTATAAGAAGCATTTCTTCTATATAATCCCACTGAAGAGTACAATTATACTCCTATTAACATTCTTATAGAGAATATAAATCTATAATTATAATAGCCGATTTCCAAAACTTACTGAGAGTTAGAATGTTATAGTTTTGAATCATATCATTTTAGAATTAATAAGGTGCATTTCATTCACAGGCATAACATGAGCATATATATACATATGAATGTTGATTTGGAAAACATTGCAAAGATTGTATGTGCACTCAATTGACATATTCTAGGGGTATGAAAGGTTTATATGATTGTATATTATTTATGTCTTAAATTTTGGTTTGATGGATTATAATTAGTAACTTGGAGTTAATTGTTACAATTGGAAAATTGATGAATTAAAATGTACATTTAGTCTAGGAAAAATGTCAAGTGGCAAGATAAGATGACACATGGAAAATTAGGATGACTAAGCCTATAAAATGAGTGACATTTGGCATAGAAAATTAAGTGACAAATGGAAGTAGTGATTGAGTAACAAATGGTCTAGGATTTTGATGACATTTGGCAGCTTATATATGACAAGTGGATTGCATGCATAGGTGACAAATGTAATTATAAAATAGTGACACCTAGCTCCTAATGAATTAAGCTAATTTAGAAATTGTTTCTGTTGTCTTCTTTCTTCTTTTTCCCTCTCACCACCAAAACACACACGCACCCTCATAGCTCTAAAATTTTGCTTCAATTATGTCTATTACTACCTCAAAACCTTGGTCAAATTCTTCATAGAGATAGATAGATTCTGTTGTTTTCTTTTCATTACTGTCGAAATCATTCTACTCCCATCTTGTTCTTGGAATTATGTTTACATACATGGAAGGCTAGGTTAGCTTGATAATTGAGGAGGTATTTAAGCTAATCAAGAAGATAAAATATTGATCTCTTGTGATATAAAATAATAGAACTTGTTAATGACTGAATTAAGGATTGATTGATTGAAGTATTGGTGTTAAATATGTGTTGGGAAAATGATGCATGAATGGTAGTTTCTATTCTGTTTAGCATGCTTGAAAAACAATAGTTTATGAACTATTAAATGAATTCTTTTGAGCGAAAAATTGAGACGAAATTGATGATGAATTGAGGTATAATTAAGGTGTAATTGAGGTATAATTAATAGACAGTTACGAAGGTGTTGTGAATTTGATATGAAAGAGTTTTCTTTTGAATATTGAAAAAAGATGGGGATGTTAATTAAAGATGGAAGATCTATTAACATGAATTGAAGTAGTTTTTGAGAGAATGAATTATGGAAAAATTGAAGTGTTAATGATGATCTAAAGTAGACAAAATTCGTGGAGAATTGAGGAAAATTGGATAGCGCACAATTGCGGCACTCATCCCACGATTGTAGGAAGATCCCCTACGATCGTGGCCAAAGCTTTTAAATGATAATTTCGGTTTTATGATTTTGTTGAACCAAATGAGGATAAGTCACTCTATATTGGTGGATTTGGACTTGATTAAGGCTTAAATGAACCTAGATTGTTGCTTGTTTAATAGGTTAAAGGTTTGATAAGTTTAGGTTTTTAATCGATGTCATTACTTAAGGAATGGATTGTCTTTATATCAATGTACTTAAATCTGGAAAATTTGAGTTGTTAAAGGAATAAAGGTGTTCTTATGAATGCAAATATGATCCAAAGGATATGAGTAAGGTGTATTAGGTATGAATGAATGAGAATTGGGAAAATATGTGAATGTATATTGCCAGAAAAGGTTGGTGAATGTATGAATGATGAATTTAGAGTAATCAAACTTACTCAAGGTATAAAGCTTAGGATTGTGCACAAGTGAATGCCTGAATGTATTATAATTGAACGGTCAAGATTTGTGATTAAGAATACATGCCTGGAAAGGTTAATTGAGCATGCATTGAACATGAAACATATACATGTGCATGATTGTATATTCATCTGATTGAACAAATTAGTGATTATGAACTATGTGTGTATTATCGGATCATTAAGGCAATAGCTTCTCTAAAGTGTACTGTGAGTTAACATATATGTGTAAACTCAATTATATGTGCTTCTGTTGAATTGTAAGTGTAATGTGGAATGTATGAACAATTTAATGATGAATGCCAGACTTAGATTCGAAGGATTTGATATATGACATAAGCACATTGAATAAAAAGTACTGAAAGCATTATATATGAATTTATGCATCTTATTACGCTGAAATGCATGATCAGATAAACGAGTTGTGACCAGAGTAGCCAATGTGTGAAAAAGAGCTTTAAGCTTAGGATTGTGCACAAAGAGCCACAGGCTTAGATAATAATGAGCCCGGTATCTACAATGGATACGAGACAGTAAATTGGTTTGATAGGCACTCGATACAATAAAACAAAATAAAAAAGAAATCACGTATGCATTTGCATATACAATTATACATGTATCATATGAATGAATGTGATGAAATTATTGAATTGTTCTAAAATTGTGATATGCAATGTTGGTATACAGTATTTGTTGAAATATGACAAAATGCGATGTGGTATTTGATACTGGATTTTGTAATATACTTGCTGAATTAAGCTATGTAATTTATTTTGGTGTTCTGACTTGAGTGAGCACATCAATGATGGTTCACTTGCTGAGTTCACAAAGTCATCAAAATTGTAACGTTGATTTTCTAGTTCAAGGGAGATCTAGCTTCGAAAGCGATCTAACAGAATTCTAGTACTATTATTTCAGGACAAGAATGGCTCAAAGGTCTGATTAGCTGATACCTGTGAATTCTAGATAGATGTCTTTTGTATTAGCATTCCATGTTATGACACACATTGTCTCTAGTGTGTAATTTTTGTATTGTATGATGTACTAGAATTAAGTTCAAACTGTTGTATGTGGTCTACTTAAATTTGGAATGTTAATGAAATATATGATTTATTATGATTGTGAAGGAAATAAGTATTTGAAATGCTTAAGTTATATTGATTCCCCAGACTGTATTTATGTGATTGTTCTAACGTATCATTTCCGTAGCGTATATTCTCGACTATCCGTGGATATGTTCGGGCATATGTGTTATGAGACTGGTATGTTACAACAATCATCTCAAAAATAAAAACTCTTTGTATTTATCATAAAAGTGAATCTTTCAACATTTCATAACCTTTTGACTATACATCAAATGTTTCAACAAAGGCACTAGTTCTAATTGGTTGTACAGTCATGAGATTTGAACCTTTTTAAAATTCAACTTACTCTTACTACTTAACTTGAGAACCACTCTCTTATAAGTATATTAAAAAAAGATTTTATTTAGTGGCATTTATAAGATGATATCCAATCTTTTGGAGGTACCATAACTTTCTACTATCTAATTTAGTTCCAAAGTCTTTTGAATAATTTATGCTTCAACACAGTATCACAACCTGAAATCATAAACTTTAACTTTTTCAAAGTATTACCATTGTGTATCTAATATATAATCTTATTAATTGATTTAATTGAATCTATCTAAGGCAAGCTATTGTACTAGGAATATATATAGAAGAAATAAATATTACATCATATAATATCTCATATTTTATTTTCACTTACTCAAATTCATATTATTATGTAATTTAGTTATAGAGATATTCACTATAGAATCTTATTCCCCATAAATAACTAAGACAATTTAACTCTTAACACATTGATCTCATTAAAGTGTTTTAGTATTCACAATGCTTAATTCTACATAGATTTAAGCACTTTAAACTTTTTAAAAGCTTTAAATCAATATTTTATTTAATACATATAAATCTATCATATAAACTCATTAGTAATATAATTAAATACTAGTATTCATCCTTTCTGAATTCTTATTACATTAAACACATCGCATATATAAAAACTAATAATTCAATACCATCATCATCCTTTCACCAATGTTTGATTTATTCATTCTTTAGCCTAACATGTTTCATAAGTTCTTTATGATTCATAATCAAACGACTACATATATACTTGTATGTACCTTTATGATTCTCATTATGTTGATTTAACTATATTACATAAATGGGTAGCCTTAGTTATTTAATTTTACATTCTTACCTTTATATTAAGCATAAATCTTCCTTGATCCAATATATACAAAATATTTATATAAGCTTGAATCAATTATTTTTATTGCACAATATATTTCTTATCATTCCTTGAACATTGTAACAATTTTTAATTCAAATTTAATATTGAATACTAAAATATAATCACAAAAGTATATATGATCTCTTTAACAACTTATATAGGCAAGACAAGTCATCAAAATGTTTTTCTTATAATGATAACTATTTTCATACATAAGCTAATACCTTAAATTATCATCCATATGTATGCTTTTTTGTGGGCTAAATTAAATGACACAATTATCATTTTACTTCCAACTTAATCTTTCTCATTCACCACATCTTCAAAACCACTTGATACCTTACTGCAAACCACTAATTTAGTTTTTATGTTTTGTAAATATCACTTCAATGTAGATTTTAACATCCTTTATAATTCTATATTCTCATTCCATATATGCACTCCATTTTACCTGTGCTCTAGTTTATTATCCAACAGTCCATAAATGGAACCAATGGACACACACTTCCTGCCACTAACCTCCAGTGCAACATTGGAACAAGTTTATGCTTCAAGGTTAGATAATCCTCCCACCCTAAAACTAGACAAACCTACTATTCACAGAAATTAAATGCAGGTTATAGGTGAAACCAAGCTTAAGCAGAAGCTAATGTTTTGTGCCACTATTGAAACACTTGAACAGAGGATTGTCACCCCTCCTCTGGACGTCTTGAGGTAAGTACAAATAAATGGAGAACCACTTTTGTTGATTTTTTAACGATAAAAGAATTCTTTCCTGTAATGAAACATTGGGCCTTTAACATATGAAGACAACACATTTAGTAAAGGTGCTAGTAAACAATGATTATATGTTTCTATTTAAATTTTCCAAGTCAAAGGAAGCTAAACAATTTCTGCAATTTGGTCCTTGGCTAGGGATGTCAATGAGCTGGGCCGGGCCAGGGTCGTGGCCTCAGTCAAGAACAAAAGATGCTGTTTTGTCTAAAATGGTCAACCCGCGAGCCATGGGCTGGCCCATGACCTGCCAAACCCAGGCCAAAAACACGCTGCACCGGGCCAAGTCGGGCGGGCCAGGCCAGAATTGCCATCCCTATCTTTGGTAAATGTAAAACAAACCCCTCTTGTTGCAGTCTTGGAGGCCAAGCCTCAAATTGGAAGATTTGAAAATAGAGAACATACCGATATGTAAGCTTACATAAGGTCTGTCTTGAATATTGGACCATTAGTAGTTTAAGTTACCTTGCAAGCTTTGTTAGAAGATCTATAACATTTGATGAAGAAATAGCTAAAATAAAATGAGTCAACTATGCTAGAGTATGTGTCCTTTTAACTTATTTAACTAATTTACCTAATTTCATACCTTTCATCAGGCTGAATGAAAACTTGGAACCTATAAAATACTAGCAACAAATCACATAAACATGGAGGCCACATATTGTTAAAAAGTAGAAATGGATACCTATAGGCACTACAAAAATTGTATACAATTTGTGACGTTTTGTGAATAAAACGTCGTGGATTCTTAATACTTTTCACGATGTTTATAAAATGTCACGAAAAGTATGCATATTCGGTGACGTTTTATACAAACATCGCGGATATGTGTGAGTTTTTACAATGTTTGATCAATCAAACGTCACCAAATAGAATCCGCGACGTTTTTCTGAGTGAAACGTCGCAGAAAGACATGTGAAAATGTTTTCCCCCGTGGTCAAAACAACTTCGTTTTGTTTATAATCAAACGATGTCATTTTGGCTTCGTTAAAACCGATTGCTTTCCCTCCCCCCCAACCTGCGTCCTGTTGCTTCTTCATTGCTCTGTCGTTCTTCCTCCTCCGTATTGCAACGTATTCCGTTGTGCGCGTGTTCTCTGTTGAGCTGCTGCGTCTTCGGCCATTGTGGTTGTCTTCTTCGACGTTCTTAGTGAAGGTATTTTCATCTTCTCTCTCCCTCTGTTTAATGTATTTCTGTCAGACGTAAATGTAGGATCTTTGGAGTGTTTATGTAACACCCCACTCCCGCTAGACCCGAACCCGATATCGATGGTGATATCCGAGTCCGTGCCCCTCGAGAGTGGTGTGCTACATCACTAAACAAACAACAATCGGTATAAATTTTTTTGAATATTTCTTACGAATACGCGCAAATCAGTAATCACAAATTTAGGCCCACTTTTGTTCAGAAACATTTCGTTTACAAGAGTTGTCACAATTTTGTTTTATACCAGAATTTCAATTAGCTC
>JAOQMS010000001.1:22911241-22926176 GCA_027563885.1 Erythroxylum longipes | reverse complement strand
CAAACATTTCTTCTCCTTTCCCACCAAAGGATTTTGTTAACCAAGTTGTCCTGGAAGAACAAGAGGTAAATCAAATTTGTTAAGGATACAACAACAAGGAGAGGATAGATTGGCAAAGAAATGGATTCAAAAGAAAAGGCTTTGGATACAAGAAGAAGGAGAGGATAGCGCAGCGAGAAATTAAAGCTGTAGCAAAGGAGTCGGTAATATCACTATCTTATTTATGTTTATTATTATCCTTATACCATATCATGTTTCGATTGGCATGATAATTTGGATATGTTGCTTCTGCTGCAAATAAGATTTCTAAAAAGTTTTGAAATTTACCAGTTCTCCAAATATGGCATGCTTTCTTTTTACGATCCAACAGTTCTCCCCACACAGCTCACATTATGTTTGCATTGCCTTTACTGCTGAAGTGGATGCTCCTTGCACGTTGTTTAGCTGCTTAATCAATGCCGTGATTTGAGCATGCAAAGTAATAACTGAGTCAATAGGTATCATACCTTTTTGTTCCTTCTTTCCTTGTCTACTCCTCTTACTCGACTACATGCAAATGTTGCTTGCCAACTCCTCCAATAAATCATAAGCAGCTTCTACCGTCTTCCTCTTCAATGAACCTCCAGCTGTTGAATCAATTGTAACCCTTGTGCTAGAATTCACTCCATTATAGAATGTTTGAAGTAGAAATTTCCTCGGGAGATTGTGATGTGGACAGATCTTCTGAAGTTCTTTAAATCACTCTCAAGCTTTGTGGAGAGATTCTCTATCGATTTGCTGGAAGTCAGTTCTCTTTTTGATAATCCTAGTCGTCTTTGTCAACGGAAAATATTTAGCAAGAAATGCTTGGGCAAGCTGCTCCCAAGTCATGATCTGGCCTGGATTTAAAGCATTATACTATGCTTTAGCCCGATCCTTCGGTGTGAATAAAAATAGGTACAGCTTCACCGCATCGTTAGACATTCCACTGAATCTGACTATGTCACAGATCTCTAAGAAATTTACGATGTGGGCAGTCGGATCCTCGTTAGATAGCCTGTAGAATTGCATAATGTTTTAAAGAATGTTAAGAAGTGTTGGCTTAATCTCAAAATTATTCGCTTTAACTACCGTCCTCACCACTCCTTGAGGACGAAACCCTGGTCTCATGAAATCCATAAGTGTCCTTTTCGGTCCTCCTTGCTCTCCTTCTTCAACTATATCTTGATTTGATAAATTTAGATGCTTTGCCGTTCTTATATCTCTTTTTTGCTTCTTAATGTCGAGAAATTCGTGCTCTATAGCTTCTTTTATTCTTCGTATACTCCTTGTGTTCATGCACCTGCAAATACACAAGGAAAAGTATCAAAAACTCTTAAATCAAAGTAATCTAAATCAAATGTGATGCTCAATAATTAATCCCCAGCAATGGTGCGAAAAACTTGTTGATTGTAAAACCTATCTATTTTTCTACGATCAAAAATCGCAAGTGCACAGGTCGTGACCTGTAGTAAGAAAAGCAGATATCAATCTCACAGGGATTGATACCTAGACACCGTTTAATTTTGACACAACTTTGTTTAAGAAACTAAATCGTGAAATGCAAATAATCAGAAATTTTAAATTAAAATTAAAAGAGACTAATATAAATAATGGACAATACCGTAATTACAAAAAATCTGAATTCAAGAATCTAAATGCTAGAGATTACTCTTTCCTTATTTTGTCTCCCTCCTATTTTATTGATTGAATTGTGTCTCACCCTAGATTTTCAAATGTACTAATTACCCTCTCTCAAGGGGTAACTATTTTGCCCTAATCGAATTAACAGGAATCGATTGAACGATCTCTCAACCTACCCAATGACTCTACCAATTCAACTAGTAATTAAGCTATCCTATGGGTGATCAATTGACTAATGGAGATCTCTCTTCTAATTATTCAATTGACATAATGATTTTTAGTCTATAGGTCGCCAACTCTCGTTGTACAATCCTACATGAATCTCATCTCACTCACTTTCTCAATTTGTTGTAAGATGACAAATAAGAACAACAATCATCAAAGACAGTTCATTAAATCTAATAAAATATGAGTTTTGACAAAATAATTCAAAAGCAATCTCTAATATGAAATTAACAATCTCTAATATGAAATTAATCTAACATGACCTCCATAACATCATCAACAATCAAATAAACTTTTTACAAAGAAAGGAAGAAATCAAAGTGACAGAAAATTGGATATAAGACTCCTTCTCTTCTTTGCCAAAGTGTAGAATTTTGGTCTTGATCTGCTATTTTGCTCAATATTGATGATGATCCTTGTCTTCAATCCTTCCTTAATGCTCCAAACCTGTGTTCTCCACTCAATGATGGTGTTTCTACAGGTGGGTGTCGTCTCTCTTGAATATGGAGACTTAATTATATTTTTATAGTCTAAAAATCCTAGGTTTAATGAAGCCTCGCAAATTGCCTTCGGATTACAATTCCCACGTCTGTGAGAATCTGCATGATTCCCACGAGCGTGGCAATTATAGACAAAAACACTCTTCATTTTCTGTTGTGATTTCCCACATCTGTGGGAATTTTCCTGATTCCAAAGAACGTGGGAATTTGTCCTAGATGAACTCCTCTTGTCTTCTCTTCTTTAATCTTTTGTTCATCCTCTAAGTTACTCCCTCTTATTTCCTACACAAAAATAATCAATTCTTACCCTCAATTAGCATTAAACACATAAGAAAATTACTAAAAATCAAACCTAATAAAAACATGCAAAATAAATCCTAAACTAGAACAATAAACAACAGTTATACAAGAAAACACATGCCAATTTCCTATAAAAACATATCCTAATGCACACCTATTAATTATGGTAAAGGTCGCGCAAGTGAAGTATGAGCTATATGGCCAATTGGATCATAATACGGTGAACTGCTATCTGATGAGAGATGATAACCCGGAGCAAGTTAATTATATGGGAGCCTAATTTGGACGTGGAGGGGGTAATAACCCCTACTTCAATACATATAACTCTAGATAAAAGAATCACCCTAATTTCTCCTGGTCAAACAATAATAATGGAGGGCAGTTTAGGCCTCAAGGGCAATCCAGATTTCAGCAGGATAAGACAAGCTTGATGGATTCTAAGTTGAACAGGATTTTGGACAAGGTAGGAGGTATAGAGGAAGCACATAAGAGGCTCGAGAGTAAATTTGAGCAATTTACGAAAAAAAAACATGCTTTGTCTAGACATAATTTAGAAGTCCAAGTTGGCTAGTTAGAGGAAGCAATATCGACTTGAAATGTTGGAACTCTTCCAAGTAATACCGAGTCAAATCCGAAGGAGCGTATCATGATTATAACTCAGACTCAGGATGGAGAAACTTCATAACTGCAGGAAACGGTAGAAAATAGAGAAAAAGGTCAAGAAGTTGAAAAGGACCTTTTTATTAAGCCAGCGATGGAATCAATTCAAGTAACTCGACAGGTATTTTTGTTCCCTATTGCACAGCAGCGAGAGTTATATGCAAAGAGGGAAGCAAAAGAATTGCGGGAAATCAAACATAATAAGATCGAGGAAGCGACGGACCAAATACGGTCAAAGCTCAAACTACAAGAGTCTGTCAAGAAGAAGGTCGAGGAGCAACAACTAGATAATAATCCCAACATTGTGAAGAAGGATGATCCAGGGGACTTTTTCATCTCTTGTAGTATCAACAACATCATTATAGACAGGGCATTTGTGGATTTAGGTGTGAGTATAAATATGATGCCTTACACTCTCAATCTTAAACTGGGGTTACAAGAGTTAGTGCCCACTAAATTTTTGGTCAAGAAGGCAGATAGGACTTCGCACAGCCCGACGTGGATTACAGAAGATGTGCCAGTAAAGGTTGGTAAATTTACCTTTCTGATAGACTTCTATATTTTGGACATTAGTGAAGATAAGGACACCCCAATAATTCTTGGAATATCGTTCTTGGCCACTGCACGCTCAATTATTGATGTAGATGGGGGCGAACTAACTCTGCGAGTTGGAAAGGAGAGCTTGATCATCAAGGTGATAGGTAGAGAGAACAGAGCCCCTTCATCTCCAATGGATCCTAGGAAATATGAACCTTGAGGTGAATGGGAGGACATAGAGGATCTTGGGAATGCTTCCCAGAAGAACCGCTCGCGAAGGAGAAAACGAGGCAAAGAAAATCGCAAGGACGGTGGTAGTGACAATATGGTAACGAAGGTTCAAACTCTGAGATTAATGGTGATGCTACTATCGAACCATTCATTCCAACCACCTTGAGCGTAAAATTAGCGTCGAGCTACTAACATTAAAAGAAGCGCCGCATGGGAGGCAACCCATAGGAAAATTAGCTTGTGTTGAATTTTTGTTAGATTAGTCGAATTCTGTAGTTAGGTTTATTTCGGTTTAGGTTTAATAAAAGTGAAAATAGGAATAATAGTTCGGAATCATGGGGAAGAATACGCATACATATAAAGAGAAGTGAAAAAGAATCACGAAGTGAAAGAGAAAATAATTAGAAAACAGAAAGGAAGAACTTGAGTTAGTCCACGATCGTGGCCTACGATTGAGAATGCTTATGGTGGTACTTCGCATGCCACGATCGTGGCCTGCGACAATGAAGGAACAGGGTGGACGTGTTTTATTAAATGAAAATTTCACCATATTACCCTTTTCACCACCTATATATTCAGTTCTTACTTATTTTTCACTTCACTTTCAGTTTCATTTTATCTCTCTAGAATTCTAGTTTTCAAACACTCTAACCTCTCTCTATAATTTTTACCTTCCTATATTCTTCCACCCCCTATCGCAGCCATGCCACGCATTAAGCAATCAGCCCGACTGGAGCCTTATAGAAGACAGCAAGTTACAAGATGAGGGAGAAGGAACCAAGCAACAGACTTTGGAGCACCATTTCCTATCTACACTGAGGAGAAAGGTATTCGTTTCTAATCTCTTCATTCTAGGTAAATTTCAGTTCCCAAATACTTTGATGTTGATACCTTAGATAGGCTAGAATTGTAGGAACAGGTAAAGAACCTAGCCGAGAGAGTGTAGTGGGGCCAATTCATATGATTCCAATTCCCTATTTATGAGGAACTCACTTTGGAGTTCTTTACTTCCTTGACCTTTGATCCTAAGAATACCAAGGAAATGTGGTTTAGATTGAGAGGGAGAGCATTTGAATTAATGGTAAAACTCATGTGTGAGATGTGTGGATTCCCCAAATCCACCATCATTGCTCAATATGAAGGTTTCAGTGTCTCCCAATATTGGCATAAGCTGACTGAAATTGAGCGATTCTATGCAAATAATGCACACAACAACATTATCCGGTCACACGAGCGCTTGCTGCTGCACAAATTTATGTGTCAGCTGGTTTTTAACAAGTCAGAAACCAACAAGTGTTCTATTAAGGAACTTTTTATACTGTGGTACATGGATCACAGTATTCTAATATGCACATCCACCCATGTACTTAATGCCATTGCTGTTGTTCCGCATAAGCGAAGCAACCACCTAGGAATGGGGTATATAGTATTTGCCATTGCCAAACATTTTGCTGTGGAACGAAGGGGATTAACAATTCACCCTCCCAACTTCCTCAATTACCACCATTCATTTTGGGCAAAGGTCATCCATTCCATAAACATGAGTCTGCAGGAGATTCACGAGAAGACACATATGTGGCCCAGGGCAGGTCAAGCGAGTTCGAGTGTAGCGCAGTCTCGACAAGAGGAGTCAACGGGTGAAGAATCAGAAGAAGAAAAAGAAGAGGAAGAGCAAGGGTGGAAGAAGGTTTTGGATGCAATATCCGATACCAATAGAACACTTGTGAAGATGTCATGCACACAATGACGCCAAAGTTGAAATATCGGACAGATCCATTGGTATTTCGAGTCTCAAGGTCTTCAACTCCCACCTCTGACACCATCACCACCTCCGTCACCTTAGGATCCAAGTCTAACCAAAAAATTTTCTTCAATTTAATTTTGTTCCATTTATTTTTATGTTTATTTTTTTAGTTATCGTTATTATTTCTATTGTTAATTTTATTTGTTCTTTATTACTTAAGTTTTTGTCTTTACCCTTTGTGCATGAGTAATGTGTGTTTCCTTCTCACATTGAGGATAATGTGTTGCTCAAGTGTGGGGAGGGAATCTATGTTTTTTTTTTGTATGTGAATTTTGCATACTGTATGATAGTAGTAGGTTACATTGTGCGAAGTGTGTAAACTTGTCAATGGCTTAGACTAAGGGAAATTTATTTAATTTTGGGACATAGTCTATCAACTTGTGAACGATTATTAGCCTGCGAAATTAGTGAAATAGGGGGCCTTTGGATAAATATACAGCGTAATTTAGACTTTGTGTAAATTTGGCACCCTCTAGATTGTCACATTCATTCATAAATTGAGGTCTTTTAGGTTAAGTAGCTTAACTAGTATTTTTCATAAAAACGAATAGTGAAAAAATGTGTGTTAGCTCAATAAATTACTATTCTGCTGACCTTTGGATTATGAACATAGCTAGTAGCCAGTTGAAAACGTGATATAGCTGAGTCACTGGATCGACACGCATCATAAATGTGTGTGCCTTCACATAAAAAAGCTATGATGATGTTTCAACCAAGCTATTTAATAAATAACTTAGTTGAGTAGCTAGATCGACATTCATCACCAATGTTTGCCTTTGAGTAAAAGACTAAGCCTCGAAAAAATGTGTTTAAATAACCACCTACTGGACTTAATAAGCTTGAATTTTCATGGAATTATACTTAGGAACAGTTACAAAGTCTGATGGACCGAAGATTTATTAATGTGTGTGTACACAATTGAAGATGGTAACTAAGTAACACTTAGGTCTTGATTTAGTTGTATATTTAGTTCAAAACCCTAGACATATTTTTTATGATTTACCATAATTCAAATGATTATGTCTAAGATTTAAGTTATTTCATGAAGTTAGAGCCATTGTCTCATTATTGCATTATGTGTTATGTGTTTTTATGTGTTTTGTTGTTTGGTTTGCTTGAGTACAAGCAAACGTTTAAGTGTTGGGATGTTGATAGTTATGTTTTGCATGATGTTTTAGGGTGTAATCTAGTAAGTATTTAGTGTTAAATTTAGAGTTAAGTATGTGTTTATGTGTTAATTATATTAGTTTGTATGTTTATATGTCTTTTATGGGTTAGTATGAATCTTTGAGCTTAATTGTTATATTTTTGAGGTATCTTGATGTATATGTTAGTGTTGCAGGGTAAACGGGGAAGAACGATGAAGATTTGAAGAGTTTTTGGCTAAAATACATAGGTCACGATCGTGCACAGTGGCCACGGTCGTGCTGTGCACGATCATGACAGAGAAGGAAGAGCCAGAAGCATCCAGGCCACGATCGTGCACTAAGGGCCACAATCGTGACAAAGAGCGTCAAGTCAGGCCATGATTGTGACAGAAAGAAAAAATCATCAGCCACGATTGTGCCCTGCATCTGGTTGACAGAAAAACTCAAGTTTCGCAAGATTTCTTAGACCGTTTCGACCCCGACTTTGACCTAAAGCCTCAAAAGTATAAACAGAACATTGTAGTTAGATATGGCAGACATTAGGGAGTGAAAAAGAGTCGAGCAAAATAGGGAGATTCTGTAAAAATCTAAGAGGAACCTAGATAGAAATCAAGCGATTGAAGAAGGAGACAAATGAAGAGAGGTACGGAGATAGTTTGATGTGAAGTATTTCCCAGAACAGGTGGTTTCCTGCAGTTGTGACCTCCAAGATTCATTCCGATAGTATTTTCTATTTTTTATTTCGATTTTATTGATGTATGAGATTGAATATTGATTGGAATTGCTATTGTTGAGTGTTGATCTTTTGTCTAAACTCAGCTGAGTTTTTTTATTCTTGAGATTAATAAAATTTATTGATGGTGTTTTATTTCGATTAAATTGTGATTCAATTTCAATTCTTCATAACTTGGCAATAAACAGAGAGGGTGAGCCAGTAAAAATCATCGATTTGGACTAATGAGAGTTACGTAAATCGATAGGTAAAGAGTTGAATCAAACCAGTAGAATCATATAATGATAGATCGAGCATAGATTCTCAGTAGGTTAATAGACAAATTTAGAACTAATTTAGGTTTTGGACCAATTGAGATTGAGAGATCACAATTCCTATAATTTGAATTAGGGTTAAGAATTATAACTCAAGAGAGAGTAACTCACCCTAGAACCGTCTAAGCCCGTTAAATCGAAAATTACATAATTGGTAGATTTTCTTTAATTTCAAACTGAATCCCCCTTTCTCTCACTTGGTTATTTCTAGGTTGAGTTTTGGATTATTTGTGTGGTTTTCTATTTTGTTCAATCTTATAGCACTTAAATTTCTCAAATTTGATTATTGATCGATTTATTTTCTGCATTAGTTGTTTAATTAGGTTTATTACGAACTTAGCTGTCTTTAGATTTTAGGACTAGTTCCCTTCCTCGTGGGATTGACACCTTAGCTGTTACGCAAACGACCCGTGCATTTGTGGTAATTACCTAGGTTATAATTAGTAAAATTTAGCGCGCGTAACCTTGAGCGAACAACTATCTTTGAGCAGATTTTTATGTAGATCTTGAAGTGAATATGAATGAAATTGAAGCAAAATTCAAAAGTTGTGAGAATTTGTGAGTGTTTCGGTGGTGAAAGTAATGGAAAGGAGATGAATGAACACAACAGAAACTACTCCGCCAGTAGCTTGACTCATCAAATGCTAAGTGTCTCCATGTTACAATAGCATATGTCACTAAGCATGTAAGTAACTTATCCCCTCCATAAGCTGCCAAATGTCACCTAGTTACTAGTCTATTTATCACTCATTCATTGCTGCCATTTGTCAATTAATTACTCATGCTAAATATCATTCATTTATCTATGTCAAATGTCACTCAATTTATAGGCTTAGTCATCCTAATTTTTCATGTATCAAAAACTAAAACAGAAACTTTCATTCACTATCATTCATGTAATCCTAGTTCTTTCCTACTTCAAGAATACTACACTAGCACCTTTATTTAGCATTAATTCACCTTCATTGTAATTCAAAATTATAGACATAAACAATACATAATTCACATCATGATCATTTTAAACTTTTCATACTCCGGAAATATGTCAATTGAGTGCATATACTATCTTTGCAATGTGTACGAAATCATAATTCATGTGCATGCTAATTATATGCATGTGAATGAAATGCATTTCATGAATGCTAAAATGATATTACTCATATGCAATAATCTAAGGCTCTAACCCTTAGTATAGAAAATGGGCTATTACATATATAGTATAGCTAACACAGGTGTCGTAGTTAATCGATGTTTCAACTCCTCTAACACTCATCAGTTCATCAAAAAAGCACATTCTTTCTCAGAAGCTTTGTCAAAGGGGCTGAGATCAATGAAAACTCCTCGACAAACAATCAAAATAAGAGAAAGAATAAAACAAACAAGCAAACATTTTTTCTTTTCTATTTTTATAGGACTATATAGTCATGATTAGAGAATAAATTGACTAGAGAATTTCATAGAAACTTTATCATGTACATTTACTCTTGTGATTGGTCAATATACATTATCTTTGAAAGAGTATTGACTAGTGGTAAACAAAGTCAGTGAGATTTTGAGCCTTAATAGATTAAAACATACATATCAGTCTCATTGTCCTTTGATAATATATAACCTTTATAACATGTAGATCCTGACTTTGTTTTGATTTTCTATTCAAGACCACATTCTTATCACATGAATTAACATGAAAAAGATTATGCATTCTTTGTTTTTCTAAGTTATATTAGCCAAATAGCCTACCCATTATATGATTTTCCTTTTTATGAGCCCCTTGAGCTTTATCCACCTTTTCTTTTTGTGTTAGTCACATTATATACTTTAAACCTAACCAAATGTCCCTCTCAAACTTTAAAGCTAGTGAAGCATTTGTTGTTTGTTGAGTTTGTAAATGTACAAAATTCTATATGTGGGTTAGTTATAATGTTAGGATGTTATTTTATATCTTATCATTAAAATTCCTTTGTTAATGAAGTTTCTTTCAATGTTTATATGAAATAAAGGAAAAAGAAAAAATGTTTTAAATAAATATATCAAGGAAGAAGTGCATATGTGGTTTGCAAAGTTATTCATAATTAATGCATCCTCCTAAATTAGTAATAAATGGGTTATTGGACTATGTTGAATATGAGGTATATGTTAGCTTGGAAGGTTCACTCTTTGTGGTTTCAATATATTTTCATCAATTGTATGAGTGATTCCTTCGTATTAATATATGCTTAATGTGGTTTATGGTGCGAGGGCTAAATTAAGTTATGAAACATAATAGTTGCATTCTTCATAACTGATGGTACCCGGTTTTAAATAGATGTTAACTTTTGCACTTGATGTTATAATTGAGTGTTGCATTTGTTTCACTAGCTTTGATGGCTTCTATGCTACTTGACCCAAATACATCTCACATTATCTTTAACCACATTACAACCTTGAAAAGCCCTTTGGTTCATGATTTTGCATGTGAATTCTAATGGTGGAGGAATTAAATAATTTACAAAGTTATGAAATTGTATGATCATGAATAGTGTTGAGTGTACCCATAAACATATCTTGTTTAAACATATTTTCTAGGTCTACCATTAAATTGCTCAATTTTTGAAAATATTAAATGTTGATTGATCATGAGTAAAAGCTTGGAATGTTAAGTTCTTGCTATGTTTTTGAAAGTTGTTCATCTTTATTTATTATTATATCTTCTTAGAAAATACAAGAAATGAGTGAATGTTTTAGGTATATGATTTTTAAAATGATGTTTTGCCTGAGGACAGTTAAATGCTAATGTGGGGGAATTTGATAAGTGAAAATTATAACATATTTTACACTCCTATTTTACATTATCTTAAATCATTTACATAGCACATTTAGGCAAGAATCGTTAAATTTTATTATTAATAACTCAAATCGCTTAGTTTCATATTTTATCTAAAAAGAGATTAAATTATATTAAAAAAATTTTAGGCTTGATGGAGCTTAAAGAAGAAAAAATGCAACAGCCAAAACCAAAATGCAAAGTTTTAAAAGCATTCAAAATGCACAAACACAGCAAAATCACTTAGCAGTGAAGGAGAACACAATAGCACATAGGAAGTAGAAAATGGCATTGCAACAAATGGGCAGCACAAGATGCCTAAAACGCCAACAGCTGGGAAAGAAACAACAACACAGTAGGTAGATATTTGGGAAGAACAAAATGACAATGCAGCAGTAGTAGAAGAAGAGCAAAACGCGCCAGCAGCTGGGACGAAGGAACGACGACACACAATGTAGCTAAGGAGTAAAACGATGCAGTAGCAGATGAAGTAGCAAGGCAGTAGCAAAACACAGATGTTTGGTAACGGACAAAAACACAGTTGTTGGTTGGGATGAATGAAACGCAAAAGTCTGATGAGAGGGTTTTAAGTGGGTTGGTCTGAAAATAAGAAAAAAGAGAACAGTAGTGAGAGTTTTAGGTGGAGTCTTCGGTCGAAGCCCTTGGGGGCTCAAGCAAAATTATTTTGGGAGCTCTTGGTTCAATGAAGAGAAGGGGCAAAACTCTCAACCTTGAGAGACCCACAGAGGGATAGCTTCCTGATACCGATTTGGAGACGATATCAATACCAATGACCCGATTAAGCATTCCTTCATTGTTTTTGTTGTTTTTTTTTTCTCTCTTTAGAAATTGATTGTGTTATCCTATGTGTATGGATTTGGGTTTCATGTAAGAATGATCGTGTTATCGTTATAGTTTGATTATTTATGTATGAACCCATTAGGTATCATGAAAAGATGATTTTAATGTGTTCATTGGATCGTTTTATTACAAACTCATTGTTAGAATATTCAGTGTAATTTGTAATTGTTATGTTGAATTTCATTTGTAGCGACTAATGGTTCATAATCATTAGGGATAATATAACCTAGGTTAAATGATGCATCGTATGTGGTTGTTTCCTTAATTAATCAGTTTTCTTAATTCATAATGTTACTACCCAATTGAATCTAGAAATCGTATCCTAAGTTATTCGGTGATTAGATTTAATTAACAATCATATCTTGATTAAACACTACGTAAGGAAAAACTCAAGGTTAATTAGTAACCCATGATTAATAATTTTTAGGAGAAGTTTGAGTACAATAAATCAATGAAATATGTTTAAGTAGTATATAGGTCGAGATTGAACCAAAGAACTGGGTCACCCTAACGCATTTATCATTTTTTGTTATTTTTGCATGTTTTCTTTAATTTGTGTTTATTAGTTTAGTTTCATTTTATTTTCTTGTTTGAAGAACTAAAACTCTCCTGAACCTAAATACCAATTAATGTCATTTCATAAACTTTACACACACTCTCTGTGGGATCAACCTAAACTCACTACTATTATAGTAATAATCTAGTTTATTTTGACTAGCATTATAACGCATTGTCAATTATTATCAAAAACATGTTTAGTTTGATCTCACATTTTAAAAGAGTCCAGGTCGTAATTCTTCTTCTTTCCCTTCTTAACACCTCATATTGCAAGACATTGTACCAAATTCTCGCTAAGTCGGTTAGCTTAAGGATAGCATAATGAAAACTTTCCTAATTTGTAAAGGCTTTATACTCAAACATACGATTAGCTCTACAAATCCAATCTATGGCAACTTCAGGATCGTGCTTACCTTCAAAATTGAGGAGTTCAAGCTTTAAGTTGTGAACTCTACGTTTAGGACTCATTGATTGTTCCTCTTCTGATTTATATTCCTCTTCTTCTTCTTCTTGCTCCTCATAAGTCCTTCTGGATCTTTCATGTGATCGTTCTTCGGTTCTACCTTGCATAAAATGTCTCCACTTAGCATCTTGCATTTGCAAATAGCCCAGCTGATTGTTCGTGTCTTCAATTTGATCATGAATCCCATAATTCTTATTATCTAAAAGTCGATATATTGCCCCTAAAAGAGTATAATTGTTGTTGGTGGTGGCATTGTTATTATTACTATTGTTTGCATCCATACTCGTTCCAAAACTAGTAAGATCAAACTTGAAACTTTCAAATTTAGGTGAGAGAGGCTTAATTATGAATCATAAGGTTTAAGAAAACCTTAATAAATGAGCTATGATACTAATCTGATGTATAAACTAGGCACACCAATTGAACTTGGGAGAATAAAAGTAAAGGATGTTAGTAGGTTAATTTGAATGGATGGAAAATATTGAAAATCAAAGGGAAAACCATGAGAACACCATAATAGTTAATAAAGCCAAGCATCAAAATTGTTGATAAAGCTCTGGAGGGTGTCACCATTCACAGAGGCGTAAAGACCAACACAAAACGAAGGAATCAACTTTGAATTTGTGAAGAAAAAGCCTAAACTTTTATTTCTAAATCAAACACACAAAAATACACCTTATAACTCCTATTTATAGTAGGAAACTCCTAATACTATTAAGAAACAACCTAGACAATATGGAATTATACTAAAGATCTAAAAAATTAAGTAAACTAATTTTGGAAAGATAAAAACTTTTCCTATGCACTATTTCTAATTGTCAGACTTAGTGTTTAAGTAAACGACTAAAATTAATTGTAGAAAATTCCCAAAATTATGAAAATTAATGGAGGACTAATTTTACTTGTCTTTGCATATTCCTAAAATTTTAGACCCACCGAACAAGACTTCACCTGGTTTCGACTCCAAAACTTGCAATCGTATATGTACAACTTAACATTGCATTGTTTGTAAAACTCTCAAATCCATTACCTCAGTGCATGGGATTAGCATGTAAATTCAAATATAATGTCTTGGAGAGAAAGTCTACTTGCGTCCTGGTATAATCAATTCATTGTAATAAATTTAGCTTAAAGTAATGGTATAATTTATAGGTATACGGAACAATTATATATAACATTGCTATTAGATTCTTTCTTGTTTTTATGTATTACTTGATTATGCAATTTAATCATGTTTAGTATAATCATATAACTAAATTATACACAATAGCATCTTAGATTTTTACAAACGATGTAATTCGACACTCTTTTATGACAATCTGGGAAAATAGATTAGATTGATACTCCCATAGGCAATTGGCTATTGCTTGCTATATTCAACATTGATTATAATATTCGTTATAAATTATTATGTGATGTAAATCGTTAACTTTTTAAAATTATTAGTTTAAATTTTATTAGTATATTCTTAAGTTTCTTTAAAATAATTTAACATAAATTTTAAAAATTTTAATATCACTAGATATCTTTAAAAATAATAACACATTTATTACGATGAGTGAAATTGAATAGAAAATTCATATCTTTAATTCATTTAAAATAAAATTCACAAATTAATTATAGTAAGTAAAAATATGATAACTAAATCAAATAAAAATAAAATATTTAGCATCGAATATAAAGATATATTTATGTGTGTATATATATATATATAATTAAACTTAATTCATATGTTAAATTTTAAAACAAATTTATTCATAAAAATGTTCATGGATACTTTAGACATATTTTATTGTAATTTTTAATTTTCGCTCTTTATTTTGAAGTCTATTTTTTTTAAAATAAAAACAAAAATATATTTAATCATTAATGTCAATGTTCATATATTTTATCACTCATAATAATTAAATATTAGTTAAATTTTAGAGATAAATTATTTTTAATTAAATAAATTTATTAAAATTTCTTATATAATATTTATTAACAAATTATTAATAAAAAATTTATTTTATTAAATAAATAATTTAGAATTTAACTTTTTGTTTAAAATATATATTTATTTTAAATATTTTAATTGTTAAATCAAATTTTATTTGAAATTTATAAATTTTAAAGATATTTTAAATTTATTAATAA
>JAOQMS010000001.1:22886536-22911141 GCA_027563885.1 Erythroxylum longipes | reverse complement strand
ATTTATTAATAATTTTTATATTAAATTTATTAAATTAAATTACAAAATTAAATAAAATTAAATCATTCATAATTTTTGCTGATAATTAATTTTAATTAATTAAATATATAATATTGAATTATTTATAAATTTTATTAATAATAAATATATTAAATAATTAAATAATATATATTTAATTAATAGTAAATAAAATTATAGAAAAACTAGACAGAAAATAAAAACTATCTAGTTAACATAATTCTATAAGAATGACTGTGTTACGTCCTCGTGCAAATAGTTGGTGGATTCTGGTTCAGTTTCAGGTTTAGGTTTCTCTTTAACAGTTCGGGCGTTGGTACACTCAGGCTCCTCGGAATAACCCACAAACAATACGTCCTATAAGCTGCGATGTTGATGAAGTGTTTGGGAAATCCTAGGAGGAGTTTGTTAAACTATCTAACATACTCGTCAATCCAAAATCCACACCTCGCCAACGCTACTACTAATCCACCCTGCCAAAATCTTCACATCACTTCTCATAATAATTATTGTTATGTGGCGATTCCATCCTCGAAAGCCAATCTTTATGCCTCCTTTTTTAACACCCTCATACACCTCTATCTCACCTGCGGCAGGCTGTCTAAGGCAGTGGACGCATTCTACGTCATGAGGAAGCACAATATTGTTCCCATTGTCCTACATTGGAATCGTCTCCTTAACCAATTTAATGTCTCTGGCCTGGTTTTTCAGGTATTGAATGTATATTCTGAGATGTTGTCTTGTGGCGTGTTGCCTAATGTTTGCACTTGCAATGTATTGGTTCATGCCTTGTGCAAAATTGGCAACTTGACTACGGCTTTGGATATTCTTAGAAAAGTTGATTTTGAGGTTGATACTGTTACATACAACACTGTTATTTGGGGTTTTTGTGAGAGAGGTTTTGTCAATCAGGCTTTTGGTTTGCTGTCCACAATGGTGAAGAAAGATACTTTATTTGATTCTTGTACTTGTAATATATTGGTTAAAGGGTTTATTGGAGTTGGATTGGTTAGATATGGGGAGTGGGTCATGGATAATTTAGCAGATGGAGGGATACCTAAGGATCTTATAGGGTACAATACTTTAATTTGTGGGTTTTCCGAAATTGGAGACATGACTTATGCACTTGAACTGTTGGAAAGAATGAAGAAAGAAGGTTTGTTGCCTGATATTGTCAGCTATAATACTTTGGTTAATGGGTTTTGCAAAAGAGGTGATTTTGATAAAGCAAAAGCTATAATTGATGAAATTTTAGGATCTACAAAAGAGTTTTTATCTATTGATGATACAAGTCGTACAGGTTGCAATGTGACTTTGGAACCAAATCTTGTTACCTACACCACTTTTATTAGTGCATATTGTAACCAACATGGACTTGACAAAGCTCTCGTTTTGTACAAGGAAATGATTATGAGTGGCTTCTTGCCTGATGTAGTTACATACACTTCAATTGTTAATGGTTTTTGTAAATTTGGGAGGTTGTCAGAGGCCAAGATACTAATAATGAAGATGGAGGAAATGGGCATGAATCCAAATCATGTTGCATATAGTACATTGGTTAATTCGTTATTTAAATTAGGGTGTGCATGGGAAGCTTTTGCCTATCAATGTCAAATGGTAGTGCGTGGAATTTCCTTTGATTTGGTTGTATACACCACATTGATCGATGGATCTTGCAAATGCGGAGAGATGGACGGTGCTGAGGCCCTTTTGCAAGAAATGGAGGAAAGATATGTCATTCCAAATTTTGTAACTTATTCATGTATGATCAATGGATATGTAAAGAAAGGAATGCTAGAAGAAGCTGTTAATATGTTGAAGAAGATGTTAGAGACTAATATTTCTCCAAACCCGTACATTTATACAATGCTTATTGACAGCTGTCTCAAGGTAGGACAGCATGGCCGTGCTTTTGATCTTTATGATCAAATGAAGTTGAGTGGAGTAAAAGACAATAACAGTGTACTTGATGCTTTTATAAACAACTTAAAAAGAGGTGGAAAAATGGAAGAAGTTGAGGAATTAGTTGAAGATATGGTGTCTGGAGGCTTGTCTCTTGATCATGTTAACTACACATCTCTAATGGATGGGTATTTTAAGGTGAGGAATGAGTCAGCTGCTTTGAGTGTTGCTGAGAAAATGAGCAGAAAAGGTATGTTTGATGTTGTTGCTTATAATGTGTTAATAAATGGTCTCTGGAAGCTTGGCGAATATGAAGCAAAATCCGTTTTTCATGAGATGAAAAACATGGGTTTAGCTCCAGACACTGTAACCTACAATACCATGATTAATGCATATTGCAAGCTGGGGAAACCAGACAGTGCAGTTGAATTATGGAATAAAATGAAAACTCATGGGATAAAGTACAACATCATAACTTGCAACACTCTTGTTGAAGGATTTTCTAAGGCAGGTAACATTGAGAAAGCTATTGACATTTTGAAAGTGATGGTGGTTGAGGGGATTTATCCAAACCCCACTACCCATAAGGTTTTACTTGCTGCAACTTCAAGAAGTGGAAACGCTGACTCAATTTTCAAAATGCATGAGCGACTCATTGGCATGAGACTTAGAGTGAATAAGGAAGTTTATAATAATCTTGTCATAGTCCTATGCAGGCTAGGTATGACAAAGAAAGCCAGATCAGTAGTTGAAAACATGAACCGAGATGGAATCTCAGCAGATGCATTGACATACAATGCCCTCATTCGTGGATATTGTGAAAGGAGTTGCATTAATATGGCTTTGGCCATATATTCTCAAATGTTGAATGAAGGAGTTTCTGTCAACATTGTAACTTACAATCTGCTTTTCCGTGGTCTCTTATCAGCAAAGTTGCATGTTGAGGGAGAAAAATTGCATGAAGAGGCAGAAAAATTGTATGCTAAGATGAAAGATTATGGTTTGAATCCTGATGCTTCAACTTATGACACATTGATTTGTGGTTATTGCAAAATTGGAAAGCGGGAGGAAGCCAAAAAACTTTATTGTGAAATGATTTCCAAAGGCTTTGTGCCAAAAACTAGCACATATAATGTAATCATTGGTGATCTTGCCAAGTTGGGAGACATGGACAATGCTAGAAAATATTTCAACGCAATGGAAGTGATAGGGGTATCCCCAAATTCGTTCACTTACAACATACTAATCTGTGGCTGGTGCAAATTATCTGAACAAAGGGGGCTGGACAGAAGATTAAAAAACATATATCAGACAGAGGCAAAAGTATTATTTATAGAAATGAAAAAGAAAGGTTTCCTTCCTTCAGAAAATACTCTTGGTTGTATCAGTTCTTCTTTTGCCAGACTGGGAAAGAAGGTTGACAACGAAAGGATGTTGAGAGAGTTGTACAAAAGGAAACGAACTTGGTAGAGTGATCAATGGAAAATAAAGGGATATGCTCTGCTGCTGTCAGCCTGAACATTTTAGCCGCAGCTGTTTCAAAAGCTGATTGCAAGAGTGGGCAATTGATACTGCTCCTAAAGGGTATGCTTCTGATAAACTGAGCAAGTATTTTTGGTAACCCATCAAGTAATGAAGGACATTCAAGCTGTTAGTGGTTTTTAGTTAGTATGAAAATCCATGTCCTACAATATTTGTTCATGCTCTGCTGGTGATCATGTAACTATGTAATGCAGGAACTTGTTTAGCAAGCTCTCTGGTGTCTCTGGGGATTGAAGTTCATTGATCATTGGGGAACTATTCCAATTGTGTGTCAGTTCGTGAGGTTTCTTTCTTTTTTTCTTCTTGAAAATTTTGTTTTTATAAATGATTCATTTATAATTTCCAGATGCTACTAAAGCTCTATGTTTTCGATTAATGATCATCCTTTCTGGCTGATGATATTAGCATTGTCTGTGGCAGGTATTGATGCAGTCTGCCATCCAGTCTTTAATTGATTACTGGCATGTATCAACACTTGAATAATGTAATGCAAATCTGATGTCCGTTCATATGTCCACATGCAAAACATTTAATTGATTAAATCCTTGTCCTTGTTCTGAAATGTTTTCATGCATACAGGTTTTCGGACCTGGAAGGCCTTTTCACTGACTGATGAATTTTTCATATGTTTGGAATATCAAACTTCAATGAGTCGCTTCTGTTTGTACCTATATTTCTAACCAGGTAAAAGGAAGCAGTTTGGTAATATCTGTACTTAATGATTCGGAAGCAACTGATGTCCTGTTTGAATAAGTAATTATCTGCTACCGGATTACTTTTCAATTTCTAGCTTCATGTTATAGTGGTGCAGAATAAGTATGTTGTGGGCATAGAAACTGTATTGCAAATTTTATCTCAAATTTTATGCGATCATGTTTACCAATTATCTTTCTTTCTGGTCTGTGTTGACGGTGTACAGGGAATCTTTGGAGGCGCGCGCATCAGATGAAGTGACCAGATTTTTTTATTTTTATTTAATTTTAAAATTAAATTAATTAATAAATGAGGATAAAATTATAAGCAACGAATAAAAAATTAAAATTAAAGTCATCAGTTCAATTAATTAAATTTGCAAATTTTAATTGATTAGTAAAATTATAAATTTTGATATTTTATAATAGATAAATATATAAAAACTTACATTTAATGATAAAATTAACAAGATGAAATCAAATTTATTAACGAATAATAATGTGATTTTAGGAAATAAGAAAAAATATTATAATTGAAGTGAGTAATTTAATTAATTATAATTAGAATTAGGAAAATTTAAAATTTTATAATGAATGAATATATAAAAACTTAGATATGGTGATAAAATTAATAAGATGAAATCAAATTCATAAATGAAAGAGGATGTAATTGTAAGAAATAAAAAAATATTATAAATGAGGTCATTAATTCAATTAATTGCAATTACAAATTTTAATTGATTAGGAAATTTTGATATTTTATTAACGAAGGATTATGTAATTATAAGAAATTAAAGAAAAATATTATAATTAAAGTCAGCAATTCAATTAATTACAATTCCGAATTTAATTAATTATGAAAATTTGAGATCTTATATTGATTGAATATATAATAATTTACTTATAGTGATAAAATTAAATTCATTAATAAAGGATAATGTAATTTAGAAATGAAAGAAAAATATTATAATTAAAGTGCACAATTCAATTAATTACAATTATGAATTTCAATTGATTAGAAAATTTTAAGATTTTATAATGAATGAATATATAATAACTTACATATAGTGATAAAATTAATAACATGAAATCAAATTCATTAATGAAGAATGATTTGGTTTTAGAAAACAAAAGAAAAATATTATAATTGAAGTGAGAAATTCAATTAATTACAATTATGAATTTCAATTTATTAGAAAAAATTGAGATTTTATAATGAATAAATATTTAATAACTTATATATAGTGATAAAATTAATAATATAAAATCAAGTTTATTAATAAAGGATGATGTGATTGTAAGAAATGAAAGAATAATGTTATAATTCAAGCGAGATATTTAATTAATTACAATTATGAATTTTAATTTTAATTGATTAGGAAAATTTGAGATTTTATAATAAAAAATGTATAATTACATATAGTGAAAAAATTAATACGATGAAATCAATTCACTAATAAAAGATGTGATTGTAAAAAATGAAAAAAAAATAATCGAAGTGATATTTTCAATTAATTATGATTACAAATTTCAATTAATTAGAAAATTTTAAGCTTTTATAATGAATGAATATATAATAACTTACATATAGAGATAAAATTAATAAAATTAAATTAAATTTATTGATGAAGAAGGATGTAATTGTAGGAAATGAAAGAAGCTCAAATTTTCTCATATTCCATTTTGGCATCTATATTATTTTTTAATTTTCTATTCATCTTTTCTAGAATTTTACTGAGAGTTAAAAAAAGTTATAAGCAACCTGATAACAAAATTTACTTTAAATAATTAATTAACTAAAAAAGAGGTAAGTGATAAAACCAAATTCATTAACTATAGTAATCTTAATTGTACACATTATTATGCAAATCATTTTACAAAAAGTGATATAATTTACAAAAATTAAGATAATATTATGACAGAGATTGAAGACTAGATATTAGAGACTGGAAAGGGTAGACTGAGAGAGGAGCTAATTGTTGTAATCAAGATCGTCAATAGTTGGCATCACTTTATCTGTATGCATAAACATTATATTTAGTAATGTAATATTAAAATTAAAGGAATAGTATGAACATATTAATAATTAATAAATAACTAAATATACCATCATCTTCATACATTTGACCAAAATAATATTCACTTAATGATTGATAAGTATAACTAGTCATCTCAGTATTAATACCTGTGGTTATATTAAAGGAAAATTTAAAAAATAATATTACGTAAGATACTATAAAAATAGACGAAATTGATATATCTAAAAGAAAATAATTTGTCAACAATATCTTTATCATCTAACCAACTTTGGGCACACGTAAGGGCTTCCATAGTATAAGGATGAAGTCAAGCACAACGAGGAGCAATAACCTGACCACTAGTACTAAAAATAGACTCTGAAGCAATGGTGGATGATAGAGTTGCTGATAAGTCTCATGCAATTACTTGCATGATCAAAAAATTATTTCCATAACTCTTACACCATAATAATATTTGCTCACCTTCAACTTCAGGCATACAATTTTGGGTCAAATATTTATCAAATTTTATCATATTGTACGAACTTCTAGCCCTCTTTTCTTTCATAAATTTTGAAAGTGAAAGTAACCAACTTCGGTTAAAATATGAGTATGAACCTGAATCTAAACCCAGAGTTGAACAACTTGAACTACTACGATCCCGATTATGAATTTTCTTCATTCTGAGTTGAAAATCATTAAACAATTGATACTAGAATTGTCTAATGATATTTACATGCTCTTGGGTTCGATCAACGTATAATGCGTTATAAATAAAAGTAACCCCCTCCATCTTATATCTCAGGTCCAACACCTATAACATTGGTATAATATGTCCAACCATAACCTAATAAGAATTTAACTTCTCAATTATCTACTTCATCGTAATCTGAATTATCTTACTAGAGTCAAAAATCCAATTAGAAAAAGTATTCTTTATCTCACACATAGTGCTAAAGCAATAGTGCAAGGTTGGATATTTTGTTTCCGAGAACAATTTAGTCGCATTATAAAATAATTCCAACCTTGCATAATGTTCTCTAGCCGACTCCTATTGATATTCTATAAGAATGCAAGTATATTGAGAATCTCTTTGCCTTAGTCTGGTAAACACCTCACAATATTGGATTGCTAACTCTAACATCCTAAAAGTTGAGTTCCATCTGATTGAACAATCTAAAACCAACATCTTTGTACTTGAAATGTATAGAATTTATACAACTTCAAATTTCTCAACTCTTTTAGGAGTTGCACTCTAATATATTACAGTATTCCAAATAAAATCTATTGCTTCCCTTATCATCTCCAACTCATCCTTCACAGTTAAGTTCACAATATGCGCAAAACAAATCACATGGAATAACCTTCTTGCCTCCCAATCAATATCTTATTCTTCAACTTCTCAATTATAGCATCATTTGTGCTATAATTGTCGATTGTGATGGTGGATAATTTTTTATCGATGTTAAAATCCATCAGCTAGTCTCCTAATATAGTTGTTAACCATTCACTTGTATGTGGTACCGACACATAAATGAACCTATCATGTACAAATATTACCAACATCAATCTTAAATTTATAATATAATGAAAAAGTAAATGATAAAAATATCAAATAATATAAATTACCTTAAAAGTTTATTGCATAGCGTCCAATCATTATCAATAAATATGTTGTCATCGCCATATAATCCTTCTTTTGATTATCAGTTGTTCACATGTCAATTGTAATAGCAAGTTGTCCTTCATTACTTGACAATGCTCTTAAAACCTCTTTCTTCTTATCCTTATAAATCTTCAAGATATCCTTCTTCATTGTATTCCGACTTGAAATCTTAAAAGTTGGTTGTAATGAATTACAAAAAATCCTAAACCTTTAAATATCAACCATAGACAGTGGATGTTTATCTCAAATTACCATAAAAGCCATCAAATACCTTGATTTGTTGTTGTCATAAGATGTTACGGTCATTTCATTCTTTCCTCTCATAGCATAAGGAGTCAAAATGTTTGACCTCCTTTTGAAAGTTCGTTATTACGGGTAGCTCCTCCAAAAGATCGGACTAATGACGTATACAATACTTAAATTCTAGATGTAGATTTTTACATCATATCAAATCCAATAAACCAAAGATTTGACTGGAAAAAAAAAAAACAAATCCATGGAACCAAAACCGAGGTAAATAGATCCATTGTTAAGACATAAATTCAATTTAAAAATTCAAATGAGACCAGTGGTTAATTGTTAAAAAAAAGATTGATAAAAAAAGCCTATGTATATGTAAAGGTAAAATGTCAAATCGCGTACCTATTCTTCTGAATTATATGTATCTGTAGGATTAATTTGGAAAACGAGTAGGGATATGCAAGAACAAACAATACGGAAACAATATTATTTATGATGCGATCATTCCTACTTCTGCAGCTATAGGTTTGCACTTTTATCCAATATGGGAAGTTGCATCTGTTGATGAATGGTCATACAATGGCGGTCCTTATGAGCTAATTGTTTCAAAAAGTGAAACATCTTCGTGTAGTAGAAGGAAGATAATATTAGGGGTCAAAAATTTAAACTGTCAGTGAACATCTTTTGACAATATTTACATTATACTTTTTCTATCCTGTTCATCTATCTAATCTTATTAAAGTGATTCCAAACTTCACTTTTCAATTGAGTTGAACTTCTATCTTTACTTGGTACTGGAATATAAGTTTTCACATCTGTCTTCGATACTGGATTAGAACTCTTTACTGAAGGAATATGCTCATTCATATGAAAAAATCAACATATAAATGTTGGAGGTTAAAAACAATCAACATTTATAAACACACTCTTCAACGTATTTTGAGTAATGAGATGGCAAGAAGATGGAATATAGACATATGACAAAGAGATGGCTTAAAAGGATGAATCAAAGAAATGCTAAGTTGAGTTGCCATCACAAGCACAATGAATGAGTGTTGGATACTTGGATAGCTATCGATGTGATAAAATGCATATCATTGTTTTGTGTAAAATCTTTAGGTTTATAAAAAGAAAAGGAAACCTATGGAAAACAGCAATAAGTTCTTGTTTGAGTTTGGACCCATTGTCTTAAGAGTTTGCAATTAATGACCAAGCAAACTTATGTGTAGAGCTATTGCTTAAAGATTAATTACGTTGTGTGATCAAGAAACACTAATTATGTTATCAAAATGATAATATTACAAATAATCTTTTTGTACGAATGATAATAGTTACAAATATAAAAGCACGGTTTGCATTTAAAGCAATAAAGAATAATAACAACCTAAAGAATTGAATTTATTTACTGGATAAAGAGTCTTCTTATCTGGAGTATTTCTTTATTGAAAGTTTATTGCCTTTTGCATAGAGTTTCAAACATACTTTTCATTTTTGAGGACATGAGTAGATTTTTTCTTCTCGCAAGAGAGCTGTTACATGTCTATATGAAATGATAATTTTATTTTTTTCACATTTTTTCCTTTGAAAATATTGTCTTTTTTGTTGTAAGCTTCATGTCAATACTATTTTGTTGATTATGCCCTTTGTTTTCGTAATCATTCATTGCTAATTATCTAATCTCATTAAGGAAACTGCTAACCAACACAAGCTTTTCAAGCAAGACCCATCATGTTCTAGCCTTCTAACATACAACCAGTTCATCTTCTCATGGAGTGAATCGAGTGTGCTTGTTAAGCTGATGTCTTTTCATATTGAGAGGGAAAATGGAAGATATTGGGAGGAGAGTGGAAAAGAAATCTAAAATCAGAGTTAAGGAATATGAAAGCTTCTAACTACAACACAACCTTAGTCATAAAGAGGTTTAATGGCTGATTAACGGATGAGAAAAAAGGGAATATTGTTGATTAATCTCACTTTTAAAAAGAGTAATTATTTTATAAGGATAAAGAAAACTATTGTGTTTGACATGTACCAAGTGATTCTAATAAATTTAATGCTCAATTTCAATTCTGAGATGTTTACTAATTACAACTCATATAATACAAACATTTCATCAAACACTTAACGTACATACATGTTCAATTGCTCAATTTGTCAGTCATATCACAACCAAAAATCCACAATCCTCTCCAAACAAACAGGCACTTTCAATCGTTCATTAGGAAAACCAAATTTGAGTGTAAAGAGAGAGAGAGAGAGTACCTTTACGTTATAAGTTTCCTGGTGCATGGCGAAGTAGGTGGCTACTACGCCGGTAATTGGTGGCTCAACGATGGGGCGGTTGTTAGCGACCGTGCCATAGTATTTAGAGAGACAGAGAAGCAGCTATAAATTGAGAGGGACTGAGGGATAAAATAGAAGCAAAACCGCGTCGTTATAATTATAGAGAAACAGTCAAGCAAAACAATGTGATTACGTTTCTTCTGGTCAACTATTTAAGCAAAATATATCGTTTTAAGAAATAGACAGTTAACCAGAAGAAATAAAATCATTTTGCTCGATTGTTTTTCCATAAGTTAATGACGTCATTCTACTTGTATATATAGTGCCCAAGGCCCAATCAATTAGTTAGATCGGGCTAAAATTCTCATCCTTAAAATGAATAGTAAGGTAAACAATTCATAAAAGAAAGTGTTATAGGTCATCGTACAGATCCTATGGCAGCAATTTCTTAAGCAGAAGCTAGTAGAACTGATATCAGGGTAATCTATACGTTCAGTCTCACACGCACATTTGAGGGTTGTATGCAAATGCATTGGACCTTCCTTTCGTAAAGTATTTATGAAAACCATAAAGGGAGGAAGGCATTTGAGCTTATTTTAATTTTAGGTATCATAATTTCATCACATGATGGTCCAAACGATGTTATCTATAATGACACTAATTTGATGATTTTTAACAATCAGCATAACATTGTTGTAGTGATACTGATACAATTTAAACTTGAAACCTTACTCAATAGTTGATGATAATATAATTAGGTTCTACAAGATGTAGAGTTTGAAATTCATTGCATTTGCTTTCAGTCTACTCCAGATTTCTCACCATATATAATATCCGATATACACATTTTCTGGTAACGATGTGGTTGAATTTTTTGTTCTGTAAATTATATTTCTAGCTTCCTTTCCATCATAACTAAGGTTTCCCTCGAGGACTTGCGCTGGCCGTTGGCGATTCAAGGTAATGATTAGATCAATTTTAGCATAAAAGATGAACTACATTTTTCTTCTTATAAGTAAAATAGTTAGATACCCATAAGCTCCTACTTTTCTACCGCTTTCTTCTCCGCTATATATATATTTGGTTAACTTTTTGTTATAATTCTTTTTAAATTGATTTTTCTGTTATACTGTACTGTTTTTATTTCTTAATTTTAACACAAATTTATTTAGTTATTAATATCTAGTTACATTTTATAATTTACCATAATTAAACATTAAATAAAATTTAGAGATAAATTAATTTTATGAATTAGTCAATTAAATAATTGTATTTTAATTTTTTATAATAATTATTAATAAAATCATTTTATGACTTTTATATTTATTTTAATTATTAAAATCAATATTATATTTCTAATTAAGTATTTGATCACTAAAAAATTATTACATAAGTGAAACCATTTATTTTTAACAACAAAAAAACACTTTATCAAGTTCAACTAATACAAAAAAACTAGACTATAAGTATAAGTAATAATTAAAACTGTAGTCAATCAGTCGAAAAGCGTTGTGCATAATTATTTGTGATGTTGCCATTTGATCATATGAAATGTCGCAAATTCGTAGCAAAAAGATAGGCAATGTTTTCACAATTGTATAAATTTTTTTGTACCTAAAAACACTAGAAACACGTAGTCAAATATCGAGAAGAAATCGATATAGGCAGGACAAAATTTGGTGCCGCACGATAGGAAATAAAAAAACATAGCTAATATTTTTTGGCTACGTTTTACGCTATTGAGTTATATATGTTTTGCTGCGTTTTTGTAATTTCATAACTATAATCTTTTCAATACATTTTTGTAAATTCATAAATAAAATCTTTTAACTACAGATGTGTGAAAACATTGCTAAACAATTTTTACCTCTTTTTCTGTAATCCATAATATTTAGCAATTTGCGACGTTTTGTATATAATGTATAAACATGTTTTTTTGTTGTGAATTATTTGGTTATTATTATCAAATTATGTTGTAGAAAAATAATATTAATTCAAAATCTCAAACATTCCTTGTGTAAGTAAAATTATATAAGTATCATCAAATCGTACCAAAAAAAATAATATAACATTAATAGATAATTCTTTGTTCCTACAAATAATAATAATAATAATATGACCATTCCTTATAATTTGTAAACAAAACTATACGGAGAAAAAACATCATAAATTTATTTTTTTAAAACACAATAAATTGGAATATATGAACATAGTGTCAAAGATTAGTCAAAAGTGTTGTCCAAAGTTCACAAACCTATAACAAATAACAAGGTTGGTTAAAGTTAACCAAAATTATTATGAGAAAATCGATACACTAATTATTTGGTTCAAATTAAAGCAAACACCTCATAACTTTACCATTCATAACATAATCACTCATCAGTTGCATGTTTATCTATTATACAATTTGGGAAAAATATTAAAGTTAAATTATAGTATATATAGGAAGTGATAGAACAAGGCTAGGACTTAGAAAGAATATCCTTCACTGTCCTCATTTCCATCACAATCTAAGCTAAGTAACCTTTTAAATAGCATATCATGTTTTGCTAATTTAGCTTGAGTTTTTTCTCCCTTGATTACTTCAAACTTTAATGTAGGCTTAAGCTTATTATTTTTCTCTTTATGTTATTCAGTGATTGTCTTATATGTAGAGATTGAAACATTTAGCTTAGAGTTGTAGCTAAGGCCTTTAACATAACTTGAACGAGTACCAATTATTGTATCACAAATCTCATCCGCACTAAGCTCATTACCCTCAGATTTAGAATTCTCTAAAATATTTTACATCTTATTATAAAATAAAATGAGACAAGCAATATTCAATCAACATATTACTACTACATTAATAAATGAACAAAAATATTAAGCCAAATTTTATACCTACATAATTATTTTCTACTTCTTATGACACACATGTTAGTTTATACCCTACAGCCAATCATTTGGTTGTAGTTTAGTGAAAATCATTTAAAGACATTCTTTATTTTGTACATGTTTAGATGTATATGATAAAGCCCTTGGGATAATTATACATTGCAAATGAGATTATAATTATGAGATTCATATTGCATTTATGTATTATCCCTAAATCTTTTTTATCATTATTCTATTAAGACTGGACATTAGTGAACGTGAAAATACTAGCACATGTTATGAAGGAAGTAGTTTGTCTCATATATTAAAGTATGGAAATACTTGAACTAATGTGTGAGTACTTGTTAGAGAACAAGTTCACTAAACTGGCCTGATTTGAAAACCCATATGGAATGTTACTTGTATATCTATGGAATTGTCATTATGATGATTGTATAAGTGATCCTTTGACTGGAGGTTACCAATGTTATCTTGTATAGGGATTATTATATTTTAATACTACTTATGACCTATTTAATCATAGGTTATTTAATCAATATTTATTGGATATAACATGAACTATATGGAGGCAGTTATGTGATCGAGATAGGATTCATCATCCTAAAGTAATTAGAGAGACTGTTCTATTGTTCTTGATTAATATTGAGATGAAAGTACTTGGCAAAAGTAGAGTGATGTTTATAAATAGTTTACAAATGTCATTAGCTGAATCAATAGCTAAAGGCAGAGAAATAATATGATTAGACTTAAAATAAAGTAGACATTAATTCCATACTCTATGTCTAATCGGAATATTGTATGATGAAAAGATTGAATTATACGAAAAAATCATACACAGAAAGATTAGTCAAAATCACTTTGACATTCCTAAATATTTGGGTGGTTATGATGCATTACTAGACACCAATCTTGATCTATGACTATAGATTATTTAATTGGAGAATTAAAGATAAATTAAAAGAAGTTTTAATTTATCTAATTTTAATTATGAATTAAAATTATGATTTATATTCATTACAGACCTAATGGGTCTCACATAAAGAATGGGTTGAAGAGGGCAAAGATATTTTATCAAGTTGGACTTGATTCTAAAGTTTGAGAAACTTTATGATTAAATATAAGATATTTAATAAATAAAAATCAATAAGAGATATTAGATCTTATTTGGGCATAATTGTATTTAATTCAAATTATTTTTAATTCTATTAAAAGTTTAATTGAAATTAGAATTTAATTTCAATTAAATTACTAAAATATCCAAAACCTATTATAAATATGCTTAAGCTCTATGGAGCTAACACTTCTTGCTTAACCCTCTCAGTAAGAGTTACAGAGTTATCTGAACCTGTTCTGTAGATATCGTTAGAGGTCGGATGTTTGTGTAGCTACAATGGTTGAGATTGATTAGTTTCAGAAACAATTCAAGGGATATGACAAAAAATATTAAGCTTTAGAATAATTTACAAATTAATATTCATGTTTTAATTTATTTGTTAATCATTTTATAGAATTAAAGTGATCTTGGTTTTGAGAAATGAAAATATGAAAAGTTTGTAATTATTCTACTGCAGCCAAGATTTAATACTATCCCGGATTCCCAGCAGCGTATTGAGCAAGTTTTACCTAATGTAAAACCCTCAATATCTACAAGTATTCAGATCGTAAACTTGTAGTAATCAAAATATCAATCCCATGAGGAATTAGCTAAAACTAAATGAACATAACTTTGTCTAAGGTTTTAAAAATGAGATTTAAATGAAAACAAAAATAATTAGAAAATTAAGCAATCAAATATGAGTTGAGTGAAAGTAAAATTTAGAAATTAAACAATCAGACAAAATTGAACACTAAACCACTTAACAATTGAGTTGTTATAATAAAACAAGGATGATCAAGTATGAAAGTATAGGATTCGTTATATCGTCTTTTTGCTCCCTTAAACATTTTTTATTCAATTTAGTGTCAATCCTAGATTTTCAAAGGGTTTGATTATTCTCTCTCAATACCTAATCATTTAAAACAAATTAATTATCCCTAATTGTTTCCAAAATTTCAAATTTGTGATCTCTCGATTCATAAAAATAGCCTAATGTTTTCAACTAGTTCTTAAGCAATCTATCGGATAATCTAGTTCTCACACAAGATCTCTCTTCATATGATTATCACTTTGATATTTGCGTGAATTATTAGATCGTTAACTCTCATTTCCTAACCTAATCAGATAACTATTGACTTTCTCTCTTGATTTATTGTCGAAATATAAATAAACACAAATATCACAACACCCAAAAAATTGCATTGAAATAAAAAATGATCAAGTCACAAAATGAGCCACGAACAAATCCTAATATGAAATTAATACATCATCAATGTGTATAACATCTTCCAATACAGGTTACACATCAAGTTAAATGAATATAACAAAAGGAAAGAATTAAATGAATATAACAAAAGGAAAGAAATATAACCATCACAGGGGGTGTCACGATCGTGACATTGCCAAATTTTCTTTTGTCACGATCATGAAATAGGGTGTCAAGATCGTGAAACTATCAAATTTTCTTCTTCCATGATCTTGAGCCTACCTTTTAGCTCAAGCATGCTCCAACTTCCTTCAATCTTCATTTATCTAGTTTCATTCACTAACAAACACATCAAAACACCTCAAGAACACAAGATTAAGGTCTACCATCATGTCCTAAAACACATAACACTTAAAAACATAAACAAACAATCACATTATTATAGTTCTAAGACTAAACATGCAATAATATTCTAATTAACACCTATAAACGCACTAAAACACCAACCAAAACAAAATATATACTACAATTATCACAACAAATCCTTTGTTTTTCTTATAGCGAGTGAGTTTGTATAGTATGACCCTTCCACAATCTTGTCCATCTAGTTCATTCTCACTTAAGGCATAATAAATAACTTAATGCTTATTTATTAAAGTACAATTTGTAAACATAGATCTTACATAATCATTGCGAACAAATACAAATGATCTAAACCTTTAATTATGATGTGTTTAAATTTTTTATTTGCTCACCCTTACCTTCTCACAATTTTCCTAAATCAAAGGAAAAAAATATTTTAGCTGTTAATTCATTTACAAGATTAATGAAAGCAAACAAAAGAAAAAAATTCAAACCTGAAATTTTTGGTTGGGCCAATAATTACATAAACTATTCTAATTTTATTTTGTCAATTGTTTTTGTACATGGCTTCATGCCTCTGCATCAAAAGCAAAAGACTCATAAATCATAATACTTATGCAGCTTGAAACGATGATCCCTAGTCCTTTTTTTCAATAACAAAGTAACACAATTTGAAACATTTTAGTTCTCAATATCCACAACATTTAATTTCAACTGCGATCAATAAGTAAAAATGTAATTCATCTCAAATCCATCGAAACAAACGTTGCATAAAGTTAAAGATTTGAATAATTACCCAAAAAAATTGATGTATTTTTAAGAAAATTTTCTTCCTTAAAGTCCATAATATGTTTTAGATAAGGTATCTATGTTCTTGCAATAATTTCTAGATAAGGTATCTATGTTCTTGCAATAATTTCTAACTCACTTGACAATTTTGTAGATTGGACCTTGTCTACAGGATGACTTCGCTAAGCATCCATATTTGTTGATAACTTGCAATTCATTGCAACATTCATTTGTTACAACTCACAACCTCTAATTTTACCTCTACCTCTTTTTCTAGTAGTAGCATTGGAAGTTATCCCAAAAAGGATATAATAAGAAAATTTTTGAAATATAAAAAAACATATTAGAGCATATGTATACTTAAAGGTATAAAAAATCACAATCCTACATTAATAACTTCATTGTTGCTTAAGGCATAATGTTATTGTTGTGTATAACTACAAGGTGGAATGTTGTTGTTGCTATGTTGTGGCATTATACTAGGATGCTCTGTCTTCTTTGGCAACAAAAGGATATGATAACAAAAAGTTTAAACTGTGTATATATATATATATATATATAAGGCAAAGAGAAATTTGAAACCTACATTTCTAGTGTCTTTATTGTTTAAGGTATAATTTTATTTTGTTGTTTAAGGTATAATGTTATTTTTTTGGCTAGGAATTAAATTTATAGCATCAATTGATTGGTTTGGTTAAAGTTGCATATTGCTACATTCTATTATTTTTCTAACACCACCTTCTTCCCTTTGTTTCTACAAAGTGATGCCATAAAATCTATCTATAAGAAAAACATAGACATTATATCAAAAAAGTAAATATAACATATACGAAATATAATAAATAAAAACCAACATTAGTAACAAGAATAAAATATATGAAATAGACTAAAGGAAAACATAATATCAATATTAGTAAGATAAACATTGCCAGTTTCACAACAAGACAATAGAAAGAGAAATTTTAAGATAAATTAAATCATCATAATCAAGATACATTCAATCATCATAATCAAGAATCATCATTACTAATCACAATAGTAAGATAAATGTTACCAATATTACAATATGACCATATAAAGAAAAATTTCAAGATAAATTCAATCTTCATCGTTGATTGTTTTAAATAGAAAAACTTTCAATTTTGCAAGTATACATATCTTATCTTATAGTATTGATATCGTTCCCACAAGGATTGTATAGTCACCCAAAAATTCTTTTAAACCTTGTTCAAGGTAAACAATACAATGATTAATTAAAAATTAAACAAAAATAATTAATAATAAACTATGTACAACTATTTACTAGGTAACAGTTAAATTGGTTGATTGATTAATAATAAAGCTAGGAATTACTTATATCCTTATTTGTTTTCCCTTTACCTTATGAATTTAATCACACTTAATCCTAGATATCCTATGGTTATGCTTACCTTCTCTCTTGACATCTAATTAAGTAATTCTAATTGAAATAGATAAAAGTTGAGTTGTAATCTCTCGATCTCTCAAACTACTCCTAACTACTTAATTAAATTTGAAGCAATCCTATGGATAACTAATAAACAAGTAGGATCTCTCTTTAATTACCTATTAATTTGATGTTTATAGGTCTATTATGGTACCAACTCTCACTGCGTAACACAACACAAGTAAATCAAACCATTCTATCAATCTAATTTGAACATAAAACGATAAACATCAAAAGCATATTCATTAAATTAAAAATATAAAATCCAATAACTAATTCAAGATTAATTCCTAAAAAAGGAATTTAGCAATCCATAGATGTAACTAAATATCCAAATCTAATAATCATGAATATTTATCAACAACAAGGAAATAAGTTAAGAGTTGAGAACTAAATTTGGAATCCTTTTATTCTTGTGTTGGAAATCTACTTTTCTTATTTCTTCTTCCTTTTCAGGTTTCTTGATGACTCCTAGTTGCTCTTTTCTGAATCCAAATTGCCTCCCTTTTAATGCAACCTTCAATAATATCCATATATAGCAAAAAACTAAGGTTTTTGGGATATGTGTAAGTTCCTGTGTATCTCCAAAAATACCTCAATTCATGACTTTACACAGTCACAAAAGCTTACATGGACAACATACACGGGCTTGTATGTCAACATACATGGGTGTGTAACTCTACATGGGCAGGAACTGTATCTTTGAAGCTCCACATATTTATAATGACTTACACAGTCATTATACATGACTATGTATCTCCAAAATTGTTCCAATTCTTCCATTCCATACTATGATTCACTCGAATGCTTCTCCTCCTGGTCAATGAAAGCAATTATCACCTAAGAACGTACTTGAAGAAAAATAAGTACCAAAAATACTATAAAAATCTTAAATAACAAGCAAAACACATTAAATATGGGTATATAAATATAGTCAAATGATCGTTTATCAAACATCCCTATAATTAAATCTTTGTTTATCCTTAAGAAAATCACAATCTAAATCTTTAAACTTACAAATATTCATCCCTTATTAACCTCTACCTATCCATCCACACTCTAAATCATCATATCACATCCATCAAATCAACATACAAGTAGATTTAAGTTATCCTAGAATCAACTTTCATAAGTCAACCTCAATAACAATCACATAGATAATCTTTTCGAAATTAAAATCAAAAATTTTTATATCCTCATTAAGGATTCACTCGTTACACTTTAAGCGTTTAGTGTGGAAAGTGTAAGAACTCTCAAATCAATGCATAAAAGGTTTCTTAACCTTAAGCTTGCAATAAAATCATATCTCCACCACTTATAAGTAAACTAGAAATAAAAGTCAAAAGGTTTTGTTATAAGGTTTTAACGAGGCATATGTAAGGTATGATAAAGATAATAAAAGCATGATAACATTAAAGGAAATTTACATAAACAAAATTAATGCAACTTAATTCTTCATAATATTGGTCCTTCATGCCATAATTCCATCGGTACCATAACTTTAACACTTTTTTATTTATTATGCTCACAACATACATATATATTTATAGTTATTTTCAAGCATTCACCATATACCAACATTCAAGAAACATTAGACCTCTATTAAAAGTGTGTTCAATATAATTTAATTTTAAGCAATCAAGTAAATGTAAATCCTTCAGGTTTCAAAATAATAAAAAGGCTTCAAGAAAAATAAGGTAAAGGATAATAATGTAGTTATAATCAATGAAAAGGCTAAGTCTCACAAGTGGTTACTCTTAAGGGATAAACTAGAGTAAGATAATAAACAAGAAAATAGGCTAAAGAAAGGTTGAAACTAAATGCCTTTATCATTTCAATGCTTCTAATTTAACAAATACGATCTCAATATGTATAATAAAAGCAAGTTCCAAAATTATCCAATTATGCATGACATCATATATGAAAAATTAAATAATGATGCATTTGCTCTTAAGCACAAAAGCTCACAAAAAATATCTTATGTGTAAATAATATGCAATTTTCTTTCAAATTAATTATCTCAATGATTATTAAAAATATCACTCATAAAAGCAAGTCTATTATAACTTTCTTCCTTTTACATACTAATTTAATTTAATAATCAATATTAATATAAAGCATATTGGATAGATTTTAACTAACTTAGGATGTCAATTAATAAGAATTAATAAAAAATTTACAATAAACTTAAGACATTTGAAATCCTTTCCCCTCACTTAAAATTCTACATTGTCTCTAACGTACACAATTAAAGCTCATAAAAATAAAATAACAATAAAAAAAGAAAAGGTCTTACTTGGTACTGCCCTGACTAATAAGATATAAAAGGTTTTGCATTTTAAGAATAGTCCATTTGATATTAGATACAACCATCCTTGAAAAATAAAAAAAAGGGATAAAAAGATAAAATAAAATTTTATAATAATAATAAAGAACATTGAAATAAAAATTAACATAACATGCAATAACATTGCATTAATGTTTAGACAAAATAAAATAATAAGAAAAATAAGAAAATACACAAATAATAAAAGAAAGAAAAGAAAAACCAAATTAAAGCATCCATCAATCCCTTGGTGAGTCCAGCATATCCATCGTTGGAGGATCCTTGGGTCTTGACGCCACATACTATTGTGGAGATGAAGACAATGCAGTTGCTTTAGATGGTGGAGATGGGATAGATATCCTAAGATGTCCCTTCATTTGCATCAATACCTCCTCCATCCCTCTATCACAGGCTTCTCGCCTAGCCATCTACTCCATTAGTGCCCTATTATAGTCCTGTATCCTCTTAATTTGCTCCATTAGTGCCACCTATTATGCTCAAATAGTGCATTGAACTCCCAAAATTTGTCCATATGCTTCTTCATATGAGCTATCTTTAGTTAGTCCTAGTGTCCCAATGGTGTCAGCACCCTGGGCGATCCTAAACTAGCCTCCTATAGTGTTGCACCTCCCTTCTAGGATGATGATGAGCTCAATTACAATGGCTACTCATTTAGGTTAAGGTGATTCCCATCTACTCTCGATGCGACCGACTCATCTAAAACTCCAAGTAGGTGATAGATGTCTCCTGTAGGTCCTTACCTTTAACTTACATGATGTCCAAATTTAAAGCTTCCATGGTACTAACCAATTGGATCGTTAGTAGTCTCTTGAAGACTCTCATCCTTTGTGTTAGCTATGTTACATAAGGCTTGATGCATATAATCTCTACCTTATTCTCTTCTCTATGATACTGGAAGACATAGGCTAATGTATGCCCCAGATGAATTGACATCCGCTCACTCATACTCCAGAAATAAAATATATCACAGTTGTAAAGACCTATCGTGACAAAGAACTTTGAGTAACTTATATGGACCATCTCCTTAAACATTTAGAACTGAATTGTGCTTGGTTAGTCTTAATCGTAGCGGCCTTTCTCAATAAAGAACATGGAGAGCACCTCTAACATAAACTCACATTATAAGGGCTCCACGATCTTGAAGAAGCGAGACCATGTTTTAATGTTGATGAGGTCCTGAACCTATTGGACCAAGTCGATCTATTCCAATGCCTCTTAATCGATGCATCCACTGGTTCAAAATTTCTTTTCCTTAAGCATCTGGTATTGCTTCTCATGGGCTCCAACATTAAACAACAACATATTAGGTCACTCCATTGGATGAACTAAGTTGTTGCGCTTTTGTGGCTGTTGAGCTCTAGTCAGGTCTTTAGAAACCCTTCTCCTTATTGCCTCTTCCTTGGTACTTCTTTAACTTGTCGTTGTTCCGTTCTTGTGCCTAAAACTAAATGAAAGGTGAGAAAATAGCAACTAAAAGTACAAATAACAATCATTCCCCACACTTATTTTGTATGCTCACTAAACCATAGAATTGTGAAAACATACAATTAAAAGTAAAATTAAACACAAACAAAAGCAAAAACTAATAATATAAGATAAATAAATAAATAATTAGAAAATTAAACAAAAAACAAAATTAATCACAAATTAGAATCAAAAGAATGGTAACTATTAAATAATTTTAATTTAACAATTCAATTATGAATTTAGATCCGAAATTGAAAATAACACACCTAATCTAACAATTACCCAAAATTAACAAAATTGAACATCTAATTCATGCAAAATTCAAAATTGAAATGAAATTAAACTAGTAAATAACTTCAATTAATTGTAAAAATAACCAATTAATCCTAATTGCATACAAAATCATTACAATTCAACATTTAGTGAGCAAAATCGCATACCCATTTTAAATTTCATCCAATTTTCATGTAATTAATCAAACATATGGGTAAGGTTAAAATTCAACTTTAAACCAAAATCAAGCAAAAAGAAATGAAAATAACACTAAATCACAACAACCATAACCCTAACATTTTTAGGTAAAAATCCTTAAAATTTTCAAAATCCCAAAAAATTTAAGCATAAAACAAGTGAAATCAATGAAAGAACTTAGTTTGGGGTTGTTATTTGAGTAGAAAAAAAACTAAATTAGGTGAAAAGTTGAGAGAATGCAAAGGTGGGCGGCGGATAGGGAGAAGAGAGTGAGAGAAAAATGAAGAAAATAGGGTTTTTAAACATCTGTCACTGATGTATATAGTTGGTTACACAACTATGTAGCTAACTGTGTAAGTCATAGTCTCATAAAATTCAAAGGACACAGATGTGTAAGTTTTTGCAGACTTACACGATCATTAACGGACCATATAAATCTAGATGAGCGTGTATCTCTCTTTGAACTTGTGTGAAATTTTTAAAAAAGATCTAGAATGTTTATGGTCTTGTCCAAAGACCATGTAGGTCCTTATGACTGTGTATACCATAAAATATAGTTAGAAAAACTTAGAAATTAGTCACTTAAAGATATGAAACTTTAATATGAGTAATATAAACATGATAAATATAAATAATCAACTCAAGATGTTTTATACCCTAAAATAAAACATATAAAAATCAATAAAATCCTATACTAACACAAAAATGAAAACAAAATGAAATAAAAATCAAACTTATCTGAATTCTTGAGTTGTTTCCTAAGTAGTACTTGTTTAACATCTTTAACTAGATGTACCCTTCACATTTATTGTCAACCTGGATTTATAATTAATGTCTTGCTTCCACCTTGTTCTCCTAATAGTAGTTTAGTAGCCTGTGAATAAGCCACTTATTGTAAGATAATAATGTCGTAATGTATCAAATTAAGAAATCCAATTGTCTTCATCAATGCCCTTTTTTTATAACAAACTATTAATAAAATAAGGAATAAGGAAACACCATGAATCTTTAGCTAACTCAAACAATTCGTCTAGTTAGAAGGCGGTCTGCTCTTTTTCTAATTTCTCTTTTTGGACAGAGGCTTCCACATCTTATTGAATTGTAACTTCATTCATGACATTGGCCTTTGTCTCCCTTCAATTTGAGGCAGTAACTAGCTCAATTGATATGTTGTATATAGCTCATTGTCTTCAAGCAAAGAAGATCTTTTTTTGAATACATGGTGGATCGCTTCACCTTCAGCAAAGTCTTCCATTAATATATCTATAAGATGTTCTTCTTTCTATTATTGTTGTAAAGATTCAACTGAAGTATAATCATTCCATATATCAGTGATTGAGCCCAAGTTTATTATCTAATTTGGCAACACTTTCATGGACTTTACTAAAATTTTTGACTCCTAATTCTTGATTTTGTGCTTAAATTAATCTTTGAGTGTGCACTTTTATTTTATACAATTTGATAGTAAAAATTGTCAAAATTTGTATTAATTGCATTTCTTAAATTTTCTAAGAACAATTGATACTGCAAATTGTTATTTTTGATTGTAGGATCCTCAAGAAGAAAGGAGTCAACGTGCTGAATTGAAGTCAACAAGAGATGATACCTTTCGGGAGAAGTTAGCCGCGGCGAGAAATGATAAATCCAGGCTGAACTTTCGAGAGAAGTTTGCTGTGGCGAAGGAACCAGCGAAGAACAAACCCTTTTGGGTAAAAGTTCGCCGCGGCGAAGGAACCAGCGAAGAACAAATCCTTCCAAGTAAAGTTCGTCGCGACGAGAGTCATTTGTCGCTGCGACGAACCTTCACAAACCCGGAACATATTTGAGAAAATCTCTCACTGTTCTGACTCGACCCGCGACCCAGCATTTAAAAACATGCCAAATTAGGTTATGCGATGGTTAAGAAATGGATTCAACAAGGTTTTAAGAAATGGAGTTCATTGATTAAAATCTTTGACTTAAAGAGTTCTTTAAGGTTATTCATTTTGAAATTTAGTGAATTTCACTCCTAAAAGATTTGTTTGGAACCATGATAGCCAAAGCTCGTTTTTAAGAGAATTTTACCTCATTTGATCATTGTTTGATTTTTCATTTTTCATTTCCCAAAAATCCAAAATCACCTTTTTATACACTTTTCTTTCACTTAGTTCAATTCATTTAGT
>JAOQMS010000001.1:22875186-22886436 GCA_027563885.1 Erythroxylum longipes | reverse complement strand
TGCATTTCATGACAATTAGGCTAGCTTAGATCATTTGCTCTAGGTTCCGATTAAGTGAGACGACCCGGGGTTGCACTTTATATTGCAATCCTTGGAATTAATTTTCTTTTGATTTTTTCCAAGGGAGTAATCAAAAGATTCAACCATACAGTCGATTAATCAGTGTAAGAGTTGCTCCACTGTGAATTATAATTATATTCATATGGTGTATTCTGAGGCAAGTTTTACATATAATAATGGTGCTCCTATTTATAATTTGGTGCTTAAAATTCATGATTGTAATGGTTACCCCCACAAATGTCACAACATAATATGTATATCGATTGGGCTTTCGTGTTACTTAAAAGATCCCCACAGTCTTTCTTGATAATGCATTAGCAAACTGCCCATCTTGAACCTCCAAGTTATGAAGAAGAGAGAGTGGTTCTTCATTATTTGATCAAATTTGGCTTCCATCCTCTTTTGACTTTCATCTTAGCTATCAAACTTAGAGCTTAGAACATCTATTAACTTATCCAAATTTAACTATAAGGACCTAAGTTTATCTGGCTAGAAACATGGCAGACCTTATGCTCTCATATTATTTCCTGGATTATTAGTCCAAGAATAATTGGGATGGTTCTACCACCTAAGATTAATATACTTACATCCATGATGTATTCCCTTTACTTGGTTGGATGAGGAGGTTTACAAGTTACTCCTTGTGATTCTTGTGTTCATGAACCTATAATCATATAGGAAAAAGTATCAAACTCCTTAAATCTAAGCAACATAAAATGAAATAAATGTTTTATTAATCCCTAGTAAAGACACCAAAAACTTATTGACAATTTTAGATAAAAAAATGTTTAGATAGTACATTTGCAGATCGTATCCTATAGTTTAAATGATATTGTTCCCAAGAGGAGTATAGAGTCACTCAAAAATTATTGCAAACTTTGTTTAAGGTAAACAATAAGATGATTAGTTAAAAACTAAACTAAAAACAAAAATTAATAAATAACCTATATATAACTATTAACTAGGTAGCAGTAAAATTGGCTGATTGATTAATAATAAAGCTAAGAATTATTTCTATCCTTATTTATTTTCCATTTACCTTCTTGATTTAATCACACTTGATCCTAGATATCCTATGGTTATGATTACCCTCTTTTGAGACCTAATTAAGTAATCCCAATTGAAATAGATAAGAGATGAGTTGTAATCTCTTGATCTCTCAAAACTACTCCTAGCTACTCAATTGGATTTGAAGCAATCCTATGGATAACTAATAAATATAGGATAACTAATAAATAATTAGGCCAATTTCCTATTAATTTGATATGTATAGGTCTATTATGGTAACAGCTCTCACTATATAACATAACATAAGTAAATCAGCCCTATCTCTCGATCTAAATTGATTATAAAATGATAAACATCACAAGCATATTCATTAAATTAATAATATAAAATTAAACAAATAATTTAATAGTAATTATAACTAAATATACAAATCTAATCATCTTGAATGTTTAACAACAACAAGGAAATAAGATAAGATTTGGGAACAAAATCTAGAAATCTACTATTCTTTTCCTTGTGTTGGAAATTTGCTGCCCCTTTTTGTCTCTTTTTTGTTTTCATATATCTTTGACGACTCCTTGGTGCTCTTTCTGAATCCAAATTGCCTCTTTTATGATGCAACCTTCAATAATATCCTTATATAGTAACAAACTAGGGTTGGGCACTTACATGGTCATGAAGGTGACCTATGTATCTCTAAAAACATCTCATTTTGTAACTTTAGATGGTCATAAAAGCTTACATAGGCAACATACATGGCCATGTTTGCCACACATAGGGTGTGTAACTTTACGTTGGCAAAAACTGTATCTTCAAAGCTCCACACGTTTGCAGTGACTTACACAATCAATATACACGAATGTGTATCTCTAAAATTGCTCCAATTCTTCCATTTTATGCCACAATGTTACCCAAATACTTCTCCTTTGGTCTATAAAAGCAGTTATCACCTGAAAACAAAATAATATAAAACCCTTAAATAACAAGCAAAACACATTAAATATGGGCATATAAATATAGTCAATTAATTGTTTATCAAACATAATCAAGCGCATTAAATCATCATTATCAAGATCTTCCAAAATCATTATCGTTATTCATATTAGTACGATCAATTTTACCTATATTACAATAAAATAATTAAAAGAGCACTTTTAAGATATATTCAATCATCATAATCATGATATTCAAGATCATCATCATTAATAGCATTAATATTTGACTCTTTGTCCCTATTGTATTCAACAAAAGTATCATCATTTTTAAATAATTTATCCTCAAGATAGTCATCATCTCTTTCTACAACAAGATTGTTTTGTACTTATGTTGTTTCTAATATAGTAGGATCAATATCTCTCCTATAGAATGATGATATATTATCAACTTAAATTTTGATTATTCCACCAAAATTCAATATCTTAATATACTTCATCACTATCTTGACCCATTTCACTATTTTCCCTTTCACAAACATCAAAAAGATTTTAGTGTTCAAACTTTTGACCAAATTTTCTGCCTATATAGTGTCATTAAGATAAAACACTTGCTTTACTTAACTTGTAAGCATAAATGGTTCATTTTCATACCAAGTGTTACGAACATTAATGCTAATAATATTGCAATTTGCTCTTATATTCATACGTTTCACTTAAATAGAAGAACCTTCTATACTTGATGTAATCTAACATATAATTTTATTAATAAAGTCAATAAATTCATCCTTATATTGTTCCTCAATAACAAACCCATAAATTTGGCTTTTAAGGTGACTGCCACATACTTTTTCTATGAAATCTAACTTCGTTAACAATGCAACCTGTAAATTTTTTTACTACACTTATAAGGCCCACATGTTAAAGCATATAATGCTTTCATTAATTTTGTAATTTTATGGTTGTATAATCATATCATCTGTATAAAAAGAAAAATCACTAAAAATTAATATTGTAATATTAACAAAAATATTCATTTTTTTCCAAGTCCTAAACCATGATGGGAAGTGTATTTTATGCTTTTATTCAACATTAACTTCACCTTTTCTTTTAAACTTACTTTTTTTCTCTCTAATTAAAATGTAAATTAATTCAAGAAAAGAGAAACTGACTATTAAATTATAATATAAACAAATGTATGAGAAGTAATATACATACTCCATACGTGAGTCGATTTTCATATAATTGTTCAAAATGTACTAATGGCCAATTTCAAGTTTGTCTTTAGTTAACTCTACATATTGTCTAGTTCCTAATGCCCTTACTTTTGGGAGAAACTGACAAGTCACCATCTTTATCAAAATTGAAGTTATATTCTATTAAATCTTTTCTCGACATTATGTAAGTACAAACAACAAAATTTCAAACATTCATTTGACATATAATAGAGCCTTTAGGTCGAGCTCTATTACCGATTAGGAGAGCCCAAAACTTAAAAGAAAAAATATTAGCATTTGCTACTGAATAATAAGAAAAGACAATAAATGTAAATTTTAAAAGAAATTACCTTTCAAACAAGAACATCCATCAAAATTTAATCAAGCCACAAAATTTGGCCTTGTATAGCAAGTGAATTTCCAAATGCAATATAACATGAAAGAATGATGGAGAAAAAAATAGTTTAAGCTTATAAAGAATAAAAGCAATGCCTTTTTCCATTTGTTCAGTTCTTCTATTTTATATGTTTTATAACATAATTGCTTAAAAAATCACCTAATTCATCCAAAATCGTTGACATATCCTTCAATAAACACTAATGTATTCGAACAAAAAGTAATCGCTGTAAAAGCACATGACAATCATAGCTCTTTAAGCATAAAACTTTTCCATCATTTGCATTAACACAACAAACCATATTAGAGGCATACCTATAGAGAAACATAACTGATTTAAGAAACTAGAAGAAAAGTTTGTTTCTCATTTTTTATATAGTGTAACAAAATGGTGGAATCATATATGACTCATCATCTCTCATTTTCAAATGCAAATCTTCTCTTATATTCATGTCTTCTAAGTTTACTTTAGCCTTAATTGTGTCTTTCAATTTTCCATTAGTACCCATCAAAGTGCCCAAAATATTCTCACAATTTTTTCAACATACATGAAATCAAGATTTTGTCTCGATAACAAATCCTTCAAATAAGGTAAATTAAACATAACGTTTTTTATAAGTCTAATTAAGATAAACAAAAGTTCATTTTTTTCTTTCTATTACTTAGGTGTTTACCCAGTATAAACTCTTGCAAATGTGATAATTAATCTACCATATCATCTTCTAACAACTGCAAATGAGCTTCACTATGTCCTACTTTTCTATTAAACAATTTACTTCCCCACCATCTATGCCCATACATCAAGTAATGATGATGTCCCATATAGCATAGTTTAAATTGTATCCATATAGATGTTTGCCTTCAAGTCAAAAGACTAGAGTAAATTAAAAAAAAGTGGTGTTTTGATGAATGAAATCCAATGATCTTTGAAAACAAAAAAAAATTATTACAGGGATACCTAGTGATAGCTGCAATTTTTAATTGATTACTAATTATAAATGTATGTGTAAAAGTGCTAGAGGTGAATGAACATGACGTTAAGGTTTTGATTAATTTGTATATTCAATTCAAAGTGCTTAACCATGAAATGTATAGGTTAGTATATTGACATAACTTAGATGATTGATGTTAGCGGTTAAATTTATTCCATAAAGTTTGATGTCATTGTCTCATTATTGTATGTTGCATGAATGTATTCTTATATGTTTATGTTTAATTTGTTGGAGTTTGTTTTTTTTTGTTTTTGCTTGAGGACAAGAAAAAATTTAAGTATTTCGATGTCGATAATTGCAGTTTATACTATGTTTTGATAGGTGTTTATTAGATAATCATCGTATGTATAGCCGTAGAATTATGTTAATGTGAGTATTTTAATATTCTAATTATCCGTGAGGTTTAGAGCATGATTTCGATATTAATTTTATATTTTGTTAGGTGTTTGATGCATTTGTTAGTGGTGGAAATCAGATAATCAAAGAACAAGGAAGTTGGACGTGTATGGAGCTGCTGTCACAATCGTGACATAAGAGTTATTCCAAGAGTCACGATCATGACTCTAATGTCACGATTATGATCTAGGCTTCCCAGGGGCTACTTTTCCATTTGTTTTAGGGTTCTGGTCATTTTTGGAACCAATCAAAGGGGGAAAACTCTAGTTACATGTTGATGGATTGTAAAACCTATCTACCTTTTTTACGCTCAAAAACTACAAGTGAACGGGTCGTGACTTGTAGTTAGAAAGAGCGGAAATCGATCCCACAGGGATTGATGCTCAGACATCACTTAATTTAGAAAAGACTTTTTTTAAGAAATAAAATTGTTTAATAAAATTAATCTAGAAAATTAAATTAAAATTAAAAGACTAATGTAAACAATAGACAATACCGCAATTGCAGAAAATCTGAATTCAAGGATCTAAATGCTAGAGATTACTTTTTCCTTATCCTATCTCCCTCATATTTTATTGATTGAATTGTATCTCACCCTAGATTTCTGAATGTATTAATTACCCTCTCTCAAGTGTAACTATTTGTCCCTAATTGAATTGATGGGAATCGATTGAACCATCTCTCAACCTACCCAATGACTCTACCGGTTCAACTAGTTATTACACTATCCTATGGATGATCAATTTACTAATTGAGATCTCTCTTCTAATTATTCAATTGATATAATAATTGCTAGTCTATAGGTCGCCAAATCTCGTTGTACAATCCTACAAGATTTTCATCTCACTCACTCTCTCAATTTGTTACAAGATGACAATTGAGAACAACAATTATCAAAGACACTTCATTCAATTCAATAAAACATTACTTTTGACAAAATAATGAAAAAGCAATCCCTAATATGAAATTAGCCTAACATAGTCTCCATAACACTATCAACATTCAAACAATCCATCTTTACAAAGAAAGGAAGAGATTAAAATGATAGAAAGTGAATAAGAAAACTCCTTCTCTTCTTTGCCAAAATCTGGAATTTTGGTGTTGATGTGTTATTTTCTCCAATCTTGATGATGATCCTTGTTTTCAATCCTTCCTTGATGCTCCAAAAATATGTTCTCCACCCAAGGATGGTCTTTCTACAGGTAGATGTCGTCTCCCTTGAAGATGGAGGCTTAATTCTCTTTTTATAGTCCAAAAAATTAGGTTTAATAAAACCTCACAGATTGCCTCGGATTTCAATTCCCACTTTCATGGGAATCTGCATGATTCCCATGAGCGTGAGAATTACAGGCAGAAATCTTCTGTTGTGATTCCCACGTCTGTGGGAATTTGCATGATTCCCACGAACACGGGAATTGGTCCCAGGTATAATCCTCTTGTCTTCTCTTCTATATTCTCTTGTTCATCCTCCAACTTGCTTCCTCTCCTTTCCTACACAAAAATAAGCAATTCTTGTCCTTAATTAGCATCCAACACACAAGAACATAATGGAAATCAAACTTAATGAAAACATACAAACTTAATCCTAAACTAGACCAATAAGCAACAATTATGCAAGGAAACACATACCAATTACTTATAAAAACATACCCTAATTTACTAGTTAAGAACATTAAAAAGACTCGAAAACATAGTGGCCATCATATGAAAGTGGATCAAACAAAAGAGATCAAAAAGAATGTTTAGGAATTCCAATTTTCCAAATCAATCACTAAACAGGTTTTTTTTCCTTTCCTGTTGTTATTTTCATCAAACTTGATGTGTAAACTGAATTTTAAGATGGTTATTATGTTTATAAGTTTTGAATTTCCAAATAAGGGTTTATTCTAAATTTATTTTTTGACTTTGATTGTTATTGTTCAATATAAATTATGGTGTTGTGATAATTGTGCATGCTCATACTTTGACAACAAATTGAGAGAATAAGTCAACAGTAATTAGATTAGATTGCGTGACAAGAGTTAATAGTTTAATAAGTTACACAATTATCAAATTAACAATCATTCAAAGAGATATCTTATGCGAGAAATTAATTGTCCAATAGATAATTTCAAATCTAATGCAAAACGTTAGGAAAGTTTTGTGAATGGAAAGTTGCAAAATTTGGAAATTTTTTGGTGCAATTAGGGTTAATTGATTAGGTCTTAAAAGAGAATAGTCAATACTTTAGGAAATCAAGGATGGACACATAAGTGGATCAATCATAGTTAAGGAAAAAAAATAATGAAAGAATAAATCCTGGGCATTCATCCTTGACAAATCCCTAAATTAATTTAGCGGCTCACTTGTTATTTTCTTATTTGCTTGATTTTAGTAATTTTTAATTTCTGTTATTATTTTCATTCAAATCACCATTCTAATTTCTGTTATTATTGTCATTCAAATCACCATTCTAATACCATTCATCAATTTTCTCACTTTCATATTATTTAATTTGAGTTACTTTTGTGAGTGCAATTTTACTTCCTCTTGCTTATTAAACCAAACCAAAACAGCCCTTTTCCTAAAAACCAATTCTTTTCATTACAAAAGCTACACGTACATTTCTTATGAATACGATCCCTAATTAACATTACTATAAATTAAGTTGTGCAGAGTTAGGTTTTATTTTCTGGTATATTCAACACACATTAGATATAGAGGGTGTTAGATTGTTAGAGGGACTAGAGTTGGCTCATGAGACAATGAAGCCCCGCGTAATGACTCAGATTATAATTCTCAACCGAGTCATTACTCGTGGGAATTGGCAACAGAGAGTCTCCTAGTCTCTTCTCCTCTTTGATCTCTAGCTCAATATCCAAATCAATCTTCCTTCGTACATAAAAATAATCAATTCTTACCCTAAATTAACACCAAACTTAAAAGAACAACAATAGAAACCAAACTAAATGAAAACATAAAAATGAATCCTAAACTACAACAAGAATCAACAATTATGCAAGAAACATATGCCAATTACTTAGAAAAACATAGACTAATGCACAACTATCAGCATCTCCACACTTAAATCTTTGCTTGTCCTCAAGCAAAATAAATACAACCACTCAATTCTATCACTTCATTTTAACAAAGATTAAAGCATACAATCCCTCAAAGTTAAGACAACTCAAATATCAAGTTAATACACATATTATGACTACTTTTTCATTGGTATACATAAGCAAACTCAACAATTGGCACTATCACTCAAAGATAAGTATAGATGTAGAATGAATCTTCCTCATGGTTTTCACTCTTTTCTCTCAAGTGTTTGATGGTTAGTGTTTCACTCAAACTTCCTATAGGAAACTACACTACTATAGGCTTTCTAATACACCAATTCTCCTTTACAATGAATGCATGCATAAATAGATCAAAAGGACTTGTTTAGGGTTGTAATGTGGTAAGGGTTAAGGTAGTTAAAGAGGGAAAAAAGGTTAACATAAACACTCGTAAAGTAAAAAGTAGATAAAACGAGATAATAAAACATAACACTGAGATATACAAATATAACTAATATTCTGCACTTATTGATGCTACTCACTTGTTCTTCCCTTTTCTTTTCCTTTCTTTTTCTTTTCACTTTTTTTTTTCACTTTTCTTCTTTTTTCTGAATACATGGAAGAACTATATATCCAAATAGCACTATATACACTGTAATCCATAGGCAGAAATATACCCAACTAATTTCAGTAAAATTTTCACAACGATCCCAACTAACGTATTACTTAATACTCTACTAAGCTTGTGAATGGGTAGGTTAATGAGGTTTAAAGTTTTAAAAATTTTGGGTGTTTTCAAGAAACAAAAGGTTAAGGCTCAACAGGGTAGCAAGGGATAATCAAAAGGTAGGTCATTTAAGCCAAGGTTTAACACAAAAAGGGCCTTAATCATCTCTATTAAGCATTTATCCAGTAGACTCAAACCAATTCAAAGCAAGTTTTGAAGGTAATAACCTAAGGAAGCATCACTCGAAAAAGAAATAGAATGACTATGGATGGAGTCATATGGCTCAATCCTTACATTGGCTCAAATGAAAACTCATTATGCATCTCTACAATACCTCATTGTTCAAATGACAATTTGTAAATAAGCTTATGTAACCAACTACTTTTCATTACTCTATATGGATCACTTTCTACTCAAGTGACCTAATTTAAGTTCAAGCATTCATTCAATTTAATTCAAACTAGCATGACAGAATCTCATGGCAATATCCATTAGAATGATTCAAGTGCAGTTCCATTGTTGACACAAAGCACACGATATGCCTAACCATGCATCCTATTTAACAAAATGCAAACAATGCAATTCAGAAAGTCAATGTCACCTCTCCATACTTAAAGATCACATTATCTTCAATGTGACAAGTCAACCACCAAATAAAGGAAAATGACCTCAAACTAAAGAAAAGAAATGGAAACTAACAAATGACATCAAACTAAACAAAAATGACAGCAAACCAAACAAAAGAAAATTACATGAAACCCATCAAAATAAAATGACATGAAACCAAACAAACATGAAATGAAATGAAACCAAACAAAAGAAACAATAAAATTTAAAAGTAAAAGGCTAAGAAAAGCTTATAGATATGATGGTAGCGACGGTGTTGGAAAAGGAGCTTCAAAATTGTTCCTCCAATAGAAATTAAGGAACCTCTTCTTTAGGCTACGCTGCTCCTTATGGACTTGCCGCATTTGGGTGGCGAGCTCATTGATTTGGGATTTCATTTCCTGTCGTTTGGAGGCTATCTAGTCAAGGATTTGTTAAAATCGGTCAACCTCCACTGGTGCACTCGATTCCTCCTTTGCAGCTTCTTCCTCTAGCTCTAGGACTTCTCAGGATTGTGGAGAGTTAGGAAGTGGCTATACTGGTGACCCTCCTGTTCCTCGCTGCAGTACGCGTCTGAGAATTTCAGAGTTCCATAGAATGGGACTCCAAAACCTCAGAGCATCTCAAATATGATATGTCAAACATATCGTGTGGAGTTGTACGCACATCTCCCATATCAAGGTTATAAAATAGAGCTAAAGCAGTAACAACATGAGACATACCAAAATATGAACTGTCACGATCCGAAACCACATTGGCCACATGATAACTGCCGCATAGCCGAGTTAAGGATACTCATGGTACCCTTAACCTGACTATGCAAGGCTAATTGGATATCTTTAAAAACATTTCGATAGCACAATGATTGTATTTTAAAAATCCCAAAATAAAAAACACAGAAAAATTAGTTTCAAACGCACTTCTATATTCACATTAAAACTTTACCATAACTTTAGGACTTTGAAGTCCACTAAAGACCAATCTCAACAATAGTACAAAATGTTAATACATAAAGTCATTTACAATCCACAAAACAGACAAGAGTTAATTTACAAAATTATAAAGCATATCAACATAATTATGAGCCATTATACAACAAAAGTATAAAACAAAGACTACCCACGTGCGGTAATGCCCTAAAAATGTCAAAAGACCACAGGATCTACTCAGAGCTTCAAACTTACCAAATTAACTTGCATGATTGGAAAGCAGGGAAGGGTGAGTACACTATGTACTCAGTGAGCGAAAAAAGATATATATCACAAATAGAACCCGGTACACACCAAAATAGTCTAAATAACCTAAGGATAGTTTTACACATCCAACATACACATAACCACCTATGAAGTGAATATACATGACATAGAAATACATAGACCTAGTCTATGAATCATGCCATACTGGTTAGGAACCATATAGGCCTAGCCTATTAATCACTCATTCAATGAACATAGGTTCCAGTTTCAGTACATATGAGCAGAAAAACATCACATGTAAAAATCAAATCTCGTCAGGAAGCCAAATCTCATAATAAGCCAAAATAATTATGTATGTCACCACTAGTCGGCCAAACTAGTGTGCACACCTACCGAATCTTGGTGTTGATTCAACTTTCATCTATGGTGAGTCCAGACTACAGTCAACAAAAGCGTCATGACCCTAGGTGATGACCTCGTTGGTGACCAGACCTCTAGGTGTGCAATCACCTACGAGTCCTGTAGAATGGTGTCGTTACAAGGACTTGACATTTATGTACCAGCGTTAATGGTACGGGGGTAGCTTAATTTGTTATGCCCAACACACGATTGGCCAATCGTTTCCTCACCAATCATAAAAAATCATATACAAATATTGAATACTAAAATCAAGTAAGGC
>JAOQMS010000001.1:22858666-22875086 GCA_027563885.1 Erythroxylum longipes | reverse complement strand
TAATTCTCACCTTAATTCTCCTCATTTCGATCTCCACATTTCTCATTTATTAGTTCTAGTCTTCTAAGAAAAGTTCGGGGTCCAACACCAAAGGATCCCTGGTAAGAAGATCCACTTCTACTAAACTTCCTACCATCTATCCATCTTGACTTATTTTTCTTTCCTGAACCCTGGGATGAGTTAGCTGGTGCATCGCGTTTCTGTTCTGATCTTGAACTCTAAATGATTGCCATTGTATTTCTCTCCACTTTTATTGCAGCTTTAACTAATTCCCTATAGTGTGTCTGTAAAGTTGAAGATAGATGGATCTGTAATCTAGGGCTCAAGCCTACAACAAACATATTGTACTTCTGCTCTTCATTATCAGCAATAAACGGAAAAATTCTAACAAGTTTTGAAAATATTTTTTCTTAATCTATCACTGAAGTCAAATCCTGCTCTAAACGAAAGAAATCCTCTACCCTTGCATCCTTATAACTCTGTGGGTAGAATCTATCTGTGAACTCTCTCTAAAATTTTGCCCAAGATACCCCATCCGGATGTCGTTTCTCAATAGTTTCCCACCAATCCTTCGCCTTATGATTAGGGAGGAAGGTGCAAAATGTAACTCTCTACTCATCTCTACCAAAAAATGATTTAAAGCAAGTTCTAGAGATACATCCATATAGATAAACGTCAAACATTAAAAAAGTAGATTGATAAAGATTTCCCAATCTCATATGGTTCAAAAGCTCACAAGGTTAATTAATTTACCAAAAAATTCTACATTTCACTTTTAAACCTACTGTCAATATTAGTTAAAGGTAATATCTTAAGTTAATTCAAACACTCAACACATATTATTCACATGCTCAATTAGTTTAACCTCGTAACATGTGTAACAATTTAATCTTTTTGGAACAAATTAAAAGAGAACTTTCCAATTAAACATATCCTAATGCAAATTCCTCCACTATGCATAAACCTTACATTTTCATCAATATAAAAACTAAAAAAATGTAAACAGACAAATAAGAATAACTAATAATGAAACAAATGATATAAAATGAGAGAATATAAATGAAAATATGATTTCTTAGATTACCTCAAAATCAACGTTTGTTTATTATTATTGTTTGAATCAATGCCTTATTCTCTAATTGGAATAAATTTTCTATATTCTCTGCTTAGAAGCCTTTATGGAAAGGTTTAAATCACATTCTCAAAAGCACATTTTCCTTTTCAACCCCCTTTCATCCATCATAGGTGAATTAACAAGCACCTCTCTTAAAACGACTAGGGAACCTACCCAACATCCCACGATAACCCTCCAGTCAATATCTGATCCAACTAGAAAGTTCCCTTGGAGTTAAGCCTATTGCCATTTTTACTAAAAAGCTTTAACTCAACATTCATAATATAAACAGTGGAGGTTTTTAAAATCATTTTTATTAAAAATTTCAGTAGCATAATGACTATATTTTGACATTCCCAAAATTTTCTAACGTCTCTGTAAAATTCAAAACATTTCTATCACCACAACAAATTCTCCACTACAATTTTAGACTTCAAGTGTACTTTCCAAAACATATTCAAAGGTATGCAATAGTTTCAAAAATATTTGCAATGCAAAAATGCTTGTGTAATAGCACATGATGAAATTGACTACTCACGAGGTGGAGCCCTACTGCTAAAGCCCCTCAGCGTGCACCTGGGAGGTTTCATTTTAAAAAAAAGAGAGTGTGAGCTAAACGAGCTCTGTGAGTGCTAGATTTTCTATTTAAATCGTATTTAACAATTTAAACCTCTCTAAAACAAATTCATCTCAATTCGTATAATTCAATACTAATATGATACATATATGCTTCCATAAACCAAGTTTTTCAAATTCCTTTTCAATAAATAGTGGCAGCATTAATAATGTCATAAATTTTCTTACAAAACATAGCCCAACATTAACTTCTTTGCCATATACTTAGGCATAAAGTCACAAAGCTAGTTCTATATCACTTACCCGTGATTGGTTAACCACTAGTTACGAAGGTGGTTCTACATCGCTTACTTGTATGGTTCTAACATAGATATATGTTAGAGAACATATATTGGACCGACCCACCCACAGAGAGAACACTACATGATTTCATGTCATTAGTGATTCTTAATATGGTTTGACTTTAGTCCTTGGACCTGAAATCATCATGGTTCCCTACATGAGGAATTCAGTGTTTTGACATTAGACTAAGTTATCTTTAACCAGATAACAAGTAGTCTTATGTTGGACATTAAATGAATCATGTGGAGGGATGTGAATGACGTAGATGGGATTTGTACCTCTCTTAAATAAGAGAGATATCATTTAGGTTTCTTAACAAGTTTGATTGAAGAAGTGCATAGTCGTGCTCAAATGAATTGATGAGGAGTCATCAATGTCATTTGTTATAATCAGTCCACTTGGGAATCAAGAAACTATGATTAATCAAAGGTTGACATGTACCATGCCTTATGATTAATCTTAATATCATGTTACAAAGGGACTAAGTTTGTAACTATAGTTATAGGTTAAATCGGATTACGGATCCTCATTTGATTTAGGTAGTCATAATGTTTTGCCAGAGGCCGCTTATGACTTATAGGCTTTGAAGTGTGATCAAGCCCATTGCCAAGTGCATAGTCGTGCTCAAATAAATTGATGAGGAGTCATCAATGTCATTTGTTATAATCAGTCCACTTGGGAATCAAGAAACTATGATTAATCAAAGGTTGACATGTACCATGCCTTATGATTAATCTTAATATCATGTTACAAAGGGACTAAGTTTGTAACTATGGTTACAGGTTAAATCGGATTACAGATCCTCATTTGATTTAGGTAGTCATAATGTTTTTCCAGAGGCTGCTTATGACTTATGGGCCTTGAAGTGTGATCAAGCCCATTGCCAACATCCAATGAGCCTATAGGGTGGCACACAAAGAGTGAAGTGATATGGTCTTATTCTCTTGGGCCTAATTTATTAGGCACTGAATAAATATATATGGACATATTTATTTGGTTTGATTGAATTAAGGTTTCGGGATTTTATTATATGAGATATAATATGGGTTGAAACTTATTAGGTTTCCATAATCCTAATGGGTTTAGGATTATGATATTCTTATTCCTATTAAAATAGGATTGTCCTATTCCTACTAGGAATAGGGATAAGGGCTTCTCTATAAATAGAGCGCTTATGTCTCATTAGAAGACATACGAAAAGCCCTACCTACCTAGCCACTAGTTCTTTTTCGTAAGAGAAAAATTGTGTAGCGTTTTAAAGTGTTTTAGAACGTGCTAGCACAGGTTAGCCACTGCCCGGATCGTTCATCTTCGTGTAGATACCAGTAAAGGATGTTTGCGAGCTGCAGCATCAAGATATCTGAAAAGAATCCCAATCCGCGTGCTTTAAGAGGTAATTCCGTAAACTTCTTATTGTGAAATTTTGGTTAATCAAAGCATAAGACCCAAAGTCCTATGGTCCATTCCGTTGCGAATTGTGCATTCCCGGGCTATAAGCAATCCAACAATAATAACATGTATTAAACCTTTCAGAATACCATAGGCTAAAAACCATTTCCTTTTTATCAACCCATAACATCATCTCAATGTAAACTCAAATCATATAAGATTTAACTTTCAAATTTCAATTCATATATTGCTAAAACATAACTTATACTAGCAATATTCACTTGTAATGCATCATTCACATAAAACTCATTATCAATTTCACTTCATGATAGAATAAAAATCATTTTCATAAAATAAATTTAAAATACACTCACCTTTTTGCAAATTATTTCCAAGCACACTCACACGTTTTATGCCTCTCCTTTACCTACACAAAGTGCATTTTGTTTAGGCATTTATTTTCAAATTATGAAATAAGGAATTAAAAACTATATATTAGGTTTAACTAAATTTGAGATTAGTGTTTAGTTGCGTCATATGTAAGATAATCGTATTCACTATGTCATGATCATGCATGATGAGTCATGGTCGTGTATGGGTTGAATTCCTTAAATTCCCTTCTATCACGATCATGACTCTCAGGTCACGATCATGACCTTGGGGAGAACTCTTTTGTCATGATCGTTATTCTTATGTCACGATTGTGACCCCTACCTAAAATTCGTACCTCTACTTGTTTCACAATTTTCACATAAAAATGTTCAAATTAGTTTTTGAGTTCTTCTAAAAATTTGCTTCCTTATGTATCTAGTTTATATAGCATCAAAATCTAGGCGATGTGAACTTCTACATCATAAAACATGCACCAAACATCACAAGCTGCTCTAATAGCGGTAGCATCAATTTCAATCTCAAATTCTAATGTCATTTAGTCAAAATTAGGTCAAGTCTCTTCTAAAGATTCTTGTTAATGTGTATTAGGAGGTCTTTTGGCTTATGGTCAAAACAATAGGACTGTTCAAGTAAACTGAGAGCCTAACATATAATTTCATTAAATGTAGTCAGGAAAACCAATTACTTTCTTTTAATCTTTTGGAAAATTGAAGAACACTTAGTCTTGATCAAGCTCTCTTCAAATCATATTCCAAAACCATGAAAAATCAGCAACCCTTTTCTTTCTCTTATCCTTGGCCGAAATCACCTTCGTTCTTCTCCTTTTATTCTTTTGTTTCATCCTTACGATTATGATATCAAATGAAGGAATGTTATGTCTTACTTTACTCCTTTAACACATGCCATATTTCATCTCGCATCATGAGTCATGAATCCACTAATCACCATGTAAAAAGATCAAATTGTCCTTTAATGAATTTAATTCATCAATTTACTAAATTAAATTTTAAAAATATTTAATAACTGTATTCTCATCAAATTGACAATGAAATACTGTAATTAGGGTCAATACTTATTAAATGGATTCTTTACAAAAATTTCGAATGGGTTTAAAATCATCAATACCTATTATTTTCCAAAAAGGTATTTTAGTCCTAAACTTTAGAATTCCTAAAATCCATCCGATTGGACTTGTTTTTGACCCAGTTCATTATTATTAAACCTTAATACCTATTCTGAACAATTCACTATTCAAGCAAAAATACTATTCACTGAACATTCAATAAAATGACAAGTTTGAGGTTTTACATGAATTATTTCATATCAATAATAATTTCTAGCAATTTAACACTTAAAGTAATAATTTCAAGCAATTTAATCAAGGGAAATTCTTCATTTTCTTTCTCAAGAGGTAGAAAAATGGCAAATTTTATTCAAACTTCTCTTTTATGCATCCCATCATAAGTAGAAATATCTCTATTAGCAATAATGGCTTTCTCCTTTACTTGCTTTACTAATGCTTGGTAAATTTCTACTAGTGTTTCAACTGCTTCACATATACTTATAGTAATTACCATATTGCCCATTTGATTCTCCAAATACTGAAAATTGGCTCTCACTTATTACTGGACATATTTTATCTCTTATTTAAATTGAAAAGTATTAGTGGCAATAGACTCAGCATTCCAAATTCATACTAGAATTCAAAGTTTTATCCATTTATTGCATAATGGCATAGTTAATTTTATTGTTGGAAGTCTAGGTAACGTGGAGACACTGACTAAGTTCCTTGTAGATTCTTATGGTAAATATTGGGTTGATCACTTCATCTTAGGTTATATATGTTTACATAAGGATTATAATCCCTCATGGTATCCAAGAATCAATCGGTTGCATTTAATTTTTCAATGAGCTCCTCTCAAAGAATCACCCATATATTTTCTCAGAGCCATACTACCAAATAAAACTTATAAGCAATCATCTTTTACATATTTTCTACAATCATTTAAAGAAATAAAGAAATTAGGCCAACAATCTACCCCAGTGACAAATTGTTGAAAGTTAGTCACTATAATTTTTTACAAATCAAAATTTATAACAAATAAGAAATCATAAAGAAAAATTAAACATATCAAAATCAAAATTAAAATAACAAAAGTATATTGATTAACTCCCTAATAAAGACGTCAAAATTTAGTCTATTATCAATTGTTCCTAAATATATAAAAAGTATGTAGCCCTATTTTATGCTTAAGAATAAGAATAAAAATAAAGTTTTGAAAATATTATATTACCATTAATAATCTGAGGGTTTTAATTTCATTCTTTCATCCAAGGATAATAAAATTTTTAAGTATTATCTTTTTCCTCTATAATCATCAAAATTAACCCCTAAAATTCTCCCTTCTATGTTTTCCCTCATAAATTAAACCTTATAATATATCTAAGTGTCAAATTGCCCCATTCCTCTTTACATTTCCTCAATTTTCATATTTGCAACTTTTTATTTTTTTTCTTTTCCCCTTTTTAAAAATTATGAGAATATCTTAATAAATCCTAGTTGAATATTTAAAATAAATATCCACGTAAAAATTAAAAATTAAAAAACATCTTATGGCTCGTGTAAGAAACTCTATCTTCTCTTTAGGATTTTTAAGTTTCCTTCAATTTTTCATGAAGTTACTACTTTCTTTGCTTATTGCAATCCGTTAACTTCCTCATTGTTCTCCTCTTTTCACCCTTTTGTTGCTTTTTCTCCATTGTTCATCCTTCTTCCTCTTATATCTCTCTCTATGTTCTTCTTCTACCTTCCTCTCTACTTCTTATTGTCATCCCTCATTTACATTGTCTTTTCATACTTTATTCTGCCCATCCTACTTGTCTGCTCCACTTTCAGCTTTTCCCTTTTTACCAAGTCTTAGTTTTTTTTAATCTCTAGTTAAAACATCTTTTCTTTCCTTTGACCTTTCCGTTTTTAGTAATGATTTTTAAGTTTTTGGTTGCTTATTGTCTTCTATCACAATTTAGCAAGATGTCCAACTAGTTGTGCCTCTTTAATAAGATTAGTAACGTAGATCTTTTTAGCTTCCACCTCTAGTCTCTGCCACCCCACCTCCTTTTGCTTGTCCAACAAACTCCCTTTAATAGCTCTTCCTCCTAGTAATTTTGAATCTCTTATAAGCTCTACTAGTCCTTTAAATTTTTTAACTCGCAAATTTAATACTTCTTCATCTACCCTTCCTTACCCTCTATTTCCTTCTATTGCTTCTCCTCCCAACTTAAGTAATATGCTCATTCAACCCCTTTATACTAGGAGTTCCTGGTAGTAGGTGTTAATGATCTATCTCCTACTGAAAATATCTACATCTACACACGTATAACATTAAAAGGGATCAGTATTATAGCTTCATTCATTGAAATTCCTTATAGAAGGTTCTACCAAATAGGAATCACTCTTAGTAATTTTTCTTAGAAAAGAGGTCAACATTTCCACCAATATACTATTAAGCATAAAAACATTAAAGGGATCCAAGCTTGAAAGAAATGATTGTAAGTTAGAATAATATTGTTTTCAAGTTTGACATAATTTTTAATGCTTAAAGACACGTAGCAAATGGCCCTTAGCACTGCAACAAAATACCTCTATTCCTTTAGAAATAAAAACCTAGGATCTATCACTACAAATTAAAAAAATAAATAAGTACTTGTATAGATTAACATTCATAATGTGCTACTATAGTATTGGACCACTAAAATTCTCAGTCACTTGATAAACTTCATTAAGAAGCTAATATGTATTAGTGAAGCTTCAGTAAGGATGGAAAGAGTGAGTTACGTTAGGATAAGTGTAATTATAAATATGCATCAATAATCACTTTATATGATTCCATTAGTAAGACTTAACAAAGATGATGAATTGTATAAAGATAATGTATAAGATGATGAATTGTATAAAGATAGTGTATCAATCTCTTATTAATAAAGACCTCAATTATCTTATAAAGGCAAGAAATGCATGAAAAAATGAATAAATTTTTGAAGAGAAGATTAATATGAGATAATGAAACTTGATAATTTAGAGGAAAAGGATAACAAATTAAAAAAGGAAAATACTTATAGAATTAAAGTTATAGTAGTGAACACTAAACACATTGCCATAATAAACATGGCCACAATAATGGAGAGTACACCTATTACTAATCAACAAGAGATAGGGAAAAAACCTTTGAAGTTAACAACAATGGAAAATGTACTATGAACAAAATAGATAACACCAAACTAGCTTATCCATAACCAATTGTGTATACCAATTATCCATCTTCCACTTGTAAGTAGACCAAGTTTTCTAATTTCCCTTCATTTGATAATCAAATCTCCATTAACTCACGTAATGATTTCAAGACTATTACTATGAGGAAATCTAAAAGGAGGAATAAGTTAACTATACAAACCTTAACCGACTCCTTATGAATTTTCTCTCATAGAATGTGACAGGGCTAAATAATATAAAAAAAGCAACAAGTGACATGAGATTACTTATAGGAAATAAAACTTGCTTTTATTGGTCATTTGGAAATAAAGTTAAAGGTGGAAAGTTATAAAAAGATAGATTGTTATAAGAAACATTGGTCTATTATTTTCAATCATCATGCTCACTATAATGGTATAATAGAAGTAGCTTTAACCCTAATATAATAAAGACTCTTCAAATTATAATTTCATATAGGTAGGAGAATATCAATTTATAAGTCGCCTATATATATGCTTTTTTTTCAAAGAAAATCCTTATAAGAAAAGATGAAGGAGATACATATTAGAATTGTACACCCTGGATTATTCTTGATGATTTCAATTACATTATTCATCCATCAGAAATTAAAGTAAATGTTAGTTTGCGAGATCTCTCAGAGGACTTCAACAGATGTATGAGCATATAGAGTTTAGTAATCCTAAGATGGAGGGACAATTTTCGCTTAAAGTAATAAACAATAATTTCTTAAGGAAAAAAACTAGATAAGGCATTGATCAACAATCATTATCTAAGCATATTCCTTGAAAGGAAAGTCTTATTCAATGCTTTATTGTTTTTAGACCACACCCTTATTGAAATCCTAAAACCAAATCTAAAGTAGACGAAATCAACCTCGTTTTGATTTAAAAATTATTTGGAAAAAAATGAGGGATTTGAAGTTATTGTCACTAAAAGACTAAGCTATAATTTTCATAGTCATAACCATGGGTAGTTTTCTTATATATATATATATAAGGTTAGAGAGGATCTAGATAAGTTTAATAAAAATGTTATAGTAACACATAGAAGTTTTTAATGAAAAAGTTAAGCTAAATTAGGTCTTAGAAGTGTTGAATGCAAAAGCTAATCTAAATTAGGCCCAACAATCTCTTTGTCAAGACCTGTTAATAAACAAAGGGTATTGTTACAAAGTTATACTCAAGTAGTGGAAGAAAACTGCTCCATACTCAAAAAAAGATTAAGAATGGAATGGTTAAATAATCGAGATAGAAATGCCTCTTTCTTTCATAAATTAGTGCTCTTAAGAATGAATTTTTTTAATGAAATAACCTCACTTTAGAAAGTTGATGGCTCCTTATTCCAAACATAAGTTGAATTGCTATTAAAAAATCATGATTACTTCATAAACACCTTTTTTTAATCCTAATAGTTGTTCCTCTATACAAGTGCTTAATTCTTTCATCACATATAAGATTTCAAACATTGAAGAACAAATCTTGATCTTAACCTTCAATGTTGATGATATAGAAAAAGCTTTATTTTATCTTAAATCAAATAAGTCACTAAGACCTGATGCACCCAATGCTTTTTGTTGGGATGTCATCGATTCATGCATCATATGTATAAAAATGCAATGGAATTTTCAGAATCTAAATTCCAATCACATGACAATCCTGAAAATCCAGAAACACGCATGCGTGCATAGACAGACCATAAGAACATGAAATTTAAACACTTGTACCTTTTGTTCTCCTCCTTTCTTGATTCTTCTTCTTTTTTGGATTGTAGCAAACATCTACCCTTCCTTGATCATCCAAGAACATGCAAAAAGGAAGAAGAAGTAGTGTGTAAGGGTGGTTAGAACACCAAACTTGATGAGTTTAAGGAGATGTTCAAATAGAGAGATAGATCAAAAATATCTTGTATGCAATTAGATTTATGGAACAATTGCATAAATTACATGAAGAAGACTCAATACCACTTCTCTTTCTCTCTAGAACTCTTTTAGACCCCTTATGCTCTTATATGAGTGTGTAAGAACTTGTTAGATTCTTCTATATAAGTGAAGAACTCACTTATGTACATCTATCAAGCCTTTGGTCATGATCGTGGCCTATGAGCCACAATCGTGGCCTACTTAATTGACAACCTCGCATTCGGTCACGATCGTGGCCTACTTAAAACCAGCCATACACACTTTATTTTTCATTCGATCTTTTATGCGTGTGACCCTTAGGTTCCTGATTATTTTAAACACCTGAATTAACTCTTAACTCGAGCAAATCATGGATGGTTTCATGCCACTTGAATTAACTCTTAATTCAAACAAATCGTGGAAGGGTTTATGATGCCAATTTATCGGAATATAAGTGGATTAACACACGAAAACTTCGATAGTTAATTCTCTGACTTACGAACCTTTCCATAGACAATTACTGTGTAATTCATCCTTTTAACATACTATACCCCACTTAGTTCGGAGTATGGGCTATGTGTCAACTTCCACTAGACTAAGTATGTCACATCTATTCCAAGTGATGTTAGTTCTTGTCCTGAGATCTTATTACTCTATATGTCATTAAAGACTCTCTTCATGACACATAACTGCTCTAGCTAGAGACTCCTAACTAATGACGCTGAAAAGAGGTCATGGGTATCATCTCCTTCTATCAGGAGTGGTGAATCCTTTATTGGCTACTCAATTAGTTTCAAATACTAATAGTTGTACCTGATCACTACCCTGGGAGCGACCTCCTCTTGAGGCAACAAGGAATGATATTAAAGCACAGGAATAGTATCCAAGATATCCTTAAGTACCTCAAGTTTAAGGAGATTTTCACCATTTCTATGGTGAGATTAATCATTGACAGTTGATAGATCATCCATATGATAATCTCATAGCAACTCATCCGATGTACTTACTACTCTTAGTAATCATCCATATGTTAACTCTAAACATCTCACTCTTACAGTTTGTGAGATCCACTACTTGATCAAATCAAGAAGTATAACATGTGCTAATCTATCTAGATTAATAATTTCCTGTCTTATTAACCCTATGACTAGGAATTATTTAGATACTAATATAATTGCACATGATATGAATCTCATTATCATGATCTCATCATGATTTCCTTCATGCTATGTTTTGTACCATGGACTTCATTAATTCGATTTAAGATCGACATCAATTTATATATAAACGAATATCAAATTAATGAAAATTGGCTTTTTCTTTATTAATCAAAATAAAGTTTGTACAAAAGTGTTAAAGGTGATTGCCTTTAGAGCACTACTCTAACAATCTCCCACTTGCACTAAAGCCAATCGCCTTTGTATCTAATACCATAGGCGAGTATAATAGCATCAAATTTCATTTGAGGAAGTTGCTTAGTCAAAGGATCGACAATTTTTTATTTTGTGGGCACTCTCTCTATCTTTACATCACCTCTTTCAATTATCTCTCTGATCAGGTGATATCTCTTAAATACGTGCTTGGACCTTTAATGAGACCTTGGCTTCTTGGCTTGAGCGATAGCCCCATTGTTGTCACAGTACAACTGTATCAGGTCTATAATGCTCAAAACCACTCTAAGTTCTATAATGAACTTTTTGATCTAAATAGATCAACAGTATCTAATACCATAGGTGAGTACACTAGCATCAAATTTCATTTGAGGAAGTGGCTTAGTCAAAGGATCAGCGATTTTCTAATATGTGGGCTCTCTCTCTATCGTCACATCACCTCTTTCAATTATCTCCCTGATCAGGTGATATCTCTTAAGTACGTGCTTGGACCTTTGATGAGACCTTGGCTCCTTGGCTTGAGCAATAGCCCCATTGTTGTCACAGTACAACAGTATCAGGTCTACAATGCTCGAAACCACTCTAAGTTCTATAATGAACTTCTTTATCTAAATAGATCAACGGTATCTAATACCATAGGTGAGTACACTAGCATCAAATTTCATTTGAGGAAGTGGCGTAGTCAAAGGATCAGCGATTTTCTAATATGTGGGCTCTCTCTATCATCACATCACCTCTTTCAATTATCTCCCTGATCAGGTGATGTCTCCTTGGCTTAAGCGATAACCCCATTGTTGTCACAGTACAACAGTATTAGTTCTATAATGCTCAGAACCACTCCAAGTTCCATAACGAAATTCTTAATCTAAACAGATTCTTTTGTCGCTTCCGCAGCTGCAATGTACTCTGACTTGGTCGTTGAATCTGCATTCGTCTCTTGTTTGGAACTCTTCTAACTGAGTGCTCCACCATTCAGTGTGAAAACATAACTTGACTGGGATTTGGAATCATCCTGGTTAGATTGAAAAAAGGCATCTGTATATCCGCTCACTACGAGATCTTCATTTCCATATATCAAGAATACATCCTTAGTCCTTTTCAAGTACTTTAGGATATTCTTGACAGCCACCCAGTGAAACTCATTAGGATCTGATTGATATATTCTCGTAACACTTAGAGCATGCGATACATAACATAGCATATATGATTGATCGTATTGTCAAAGAATACGGGATCATACTTTTACATGTCTTCTTATTTTGTGTCTCAGGACACATAGATTTCGAGAGTTTTATCCCATAAGTCATGGGAAGAAACCCTCTCTTAGACTACTCCATGCTAAACCTATTTAGCACTTTATCTATGTATGTTGACTGTGAAAGACCTAGTAACTTCTTTGATCTATATATATAGATCTTTATTATTAATGTATAAGTTGCTTCTTGAAAGTCTTTCATGAGAAAATTTTGGGACGACTAAATTTTGGCTGATTGCAAACTTGAGACATCATTTCCTATTAGTAATATGTCATCAACATATAAAGGAATATGATAGCACTCCTACTAAACTTCTTGTAAACACAAGGTTCATTAGGATTTTGTGAGAAACAAACTATTTGATTGTCTCATCAAATCTAATGTTCTAACTCTAAGATACTTGCTTCAATCCATAAATGGATTTCTTAAGCTTGCATACCTTTTTGCCATCTTTGGATACGAAGCCCTTAGGTTGTATCATATACACATCCTCAACTAGGTTTTCATTCAGGAAAGCCATCTTCACATCCATTTTCCATATTTCATAATCATAATGAGCAGCAATGGCTAAGAGTATTCTAATGAACTTAAGCATGGATACGAGGCTAAATGTCTCGCCATAGTTAACTCCTTATCTTTGACGATATCTTTTAGCAACTAGCCTCGCTTTATCAGTAATCATATTACCATCTATGTCGATTTTCTTCTAGAAAATACACTTGCACCCTATGGGTTTTAGCCCTTTCGGTGGGTCAACCAAAGTCCATACTTTGTTTTCAAACATGGAATCCATTTTGGACTTTATGGCTTGAAGCCATTTTTCATATTCTGAACTCTTCATAGCCTCTTCATGGGTTGTAGGCTCATCGTCCTCTATGAGCAATAAGTCATTTTGTTCACTTACGAGAAATCCATATCTCTCTAGAACATTGTGTATCTTACTTGACCTACAAACATTTTGTATATCAGAAGGTTCAACTATTGTCTCATCTCTGTGAGCAATAATTTCAGGTTCAGGCATTTGATCTACTTTTGTTTGAGCATTATGAACTTCATCAAGTTCAATTTTGCTCCCACTGTCTTCTCTTAAGAGAAAATCTTTCTCTAAAAAGATAGCATGCTTTGAGACAAAAACCTTTTGCTCTAAAGAATTATAGGCTTGATATCCAATTGTTTCTTTAGGATATCCTGCAAATAGACATTTATCAGATTTCTCTTCAAGCTTGTCTAATTGAATTCGCTTTTTGTAAGCCGGACAACACCAGACTTTCATATAAGAAAGATAAGGTTTTTTGTTAGTCCATATCTCATATAGGGTAACTTCAACTGCTTTTGAAGGGACTCTGTTTGTCACATAAATAGTAGTTTCGAGTGCATAAACCCAAAAGGATTTTAGTAAATTTGTTAAGCCCATCATTAACCTTACCATGTCCAACAAGGTTTGGTTGCTCCTTTCAGTCACACCACTATGTTGTAGTGTGTAAGGTGGAGTCCATTGGGATATTATCTCGTTATCCCCGAGATAAGTTAGAAACTCCTTGTTCAAGTATTCATCACCTTAATCTAATCGAAGTGTATCGATACTTCTACTGAACTATTTCTCTACTTCATGTCTAAATTGTTTGAACATTTCAAATGCCTTAGACTTGTATCTCATTAGATACACACACCCATATCATAAATAATCATCGATAAAGGTAATGAAGTACTTAAAATCACCTCTGGCATAAATGGACATGAGACCACATACATCAGAATGTATTAGGTCTAATAATCCATTCTCTCATTCACCCTTTCCTTTAAAAGGTAATTTAGTCATCTTACCTAGCAAGCAAGATTCACATATGTCACATGATTAATAATCGAATGACCGTAAGCTACCACTTTTTTGTAGCTTAGTCATGCGTTTCTCACTTATATGGCCAAGTTGATAATGCCACAAGTAAGATGATTTTAAGTTATCTCGTTTTTGTCTTTTATTGTTATCGATATTTAAAATTAGATTACATATATCTAATATGTAAATACCATTGCACAATTTAGTAGTACTATACAACATTTCATTCAACTTAATTGAACAACCACTGCTTGAAAAAGTTAAATGAAATCCTATTTTATTAAGATATGAAACATATACAATGTTCTTTGTCACAACAGGTATATAATAGAAATTATCCAAAATTAACTCTAGCCTACTAGGAAGATACAAAACATAAGTTCCTATGGCTAATGCAGCACCTTTTGCTCCATTTCCCATTCGTAGGACCATCTCTCCCTTCTTGAGTGGTCTACTATCCCTAAGACCTTGTATATCAACACATATGTGTGAGCCACATCCATTATCTAATACCCAAATGTTAAGATTAGAAATAGTATTAACCTCAATGACAAATATTATACCTGAAGTAGACTGTGGGGCATCTAAGGATTCTGCTTCAGCGACTCCAGATAAGCTTTGTAGTTCCTCTTCCATTGTCCTTCCTTGTTTCAATGGAAGCAGATCCCCTTTGATTTTGTCTCATTTGCCTTCTTCTTGGCTACACCTCCCACTAGCTTCTTGGACTTCTTCTTCTTCTTTTGGTTCTTCTTTCAAGAACCATAAGGAGAGTCCATTAGCATTACAACCATATTGTCTTTCTTAATAGTTTGCTCAGCTGTTTTGAGTAGATAAATTAGCTCAGGTATCGATGTGGATATTTGGTTCATCTGATAGTTAAGCACACACTATGAATAACTATCAGTCAAACTAGTTAGAATTAGGTCTATACTTAATTCATGATCTATTACGAAACCCAAACTGGATAACCTCTCAATGTATCCATACATCTTCAGCGCATACTGCACTGGAGATGCAGCCATCTTAGAGCAGAAAAGAAACTTTGAGGTCTTAAACATTTCAGACCGAGCTTACTCATCAAACAATTCCCTTAGATGGTAGACTATGGTGTGAGCACCCTAGCCTCATGTTGCTTTTGCAATTCTAGTGACATAGAAGCCAACATTATACAGCTAGCCATCTCATTATCATCCAGTAGCTTCTTGTAAGCTTTCTAATCCTCATCAGATGCATCGGCAGTAGGGGATCGGAAAGTGGTTCATCTAAGACATATCCTAGTTTCTCATATTTGAGAACAATTCTCAAATTATGTAGCCAATCTAAGAAGTTAGGTCCCGTTAGTTTGTTGGAGTCTAATAGAAAGGGTAGGTTCATATTGGACGAAGACATTGTGGCGATTCAATAACCAAGAAGAACGAGAGAAAGTTTTAGAATGTACATTAGTGCATATTGATAAGGACTTTAATCACATGCATTATGGGTCCCATTATTCTTATTTAAATCCATAGCCCTCTCTATGAATTCAAGAAAACTTATAGTTTTCTTAATGGGTCGATATCTAATATCACTAAGAATGACCTTGGGTTTGCCCAACAAGCCAGCTTAGGTCAACCAGTAGGTATCATTCATACCAATTCCATTTAGTTACGACTTATGCCATCAACTATTGATTTAGAACACTCATTAGGTTATCAACTATTGATTTGTATATAACCCAACTTCACCTCTATCCACATTGACTGTGGGTTTGCCCAATAAATCAACACTTTCAATTAGGACCAATCCATTAATCCGAAAATCTAGTTTCCATGGTTTGAACGTATTCATATAGAGCGGGCTTAGGTTTGCCCAACAACCCAACTCTAAAAGAATTTTGGTTCTTGCCATATCAATGAAAGGCATAAGTCCTAATATTTCGGTTTAGATTCTTGTTCTTTGGTCTTATCAATACTTTT
>JAOQMS010000001.1:22836937-22849877 GCA_027563885.1 Erythroxylum longipes | reverse complement strand
TAAATTGTTTGAATCTTTTAAGAAAATCAAAAAGTTTCTAAAGATTTCAATCTTAGACGATTTATCACAATTCAACCTTCCTTCTTGTATATTCTTACATATTACGTGATTTTTATAATAACAAGTGATTTACCTCAGGTTAACCTCAAAATTCCAAACCTTCTTCCAAGTGTAATTTCATTCTCCATGATTCCAACACCTACAAAAAACATCAAGATGATATCATACGAAAACGAATCAAAATTTGAGAACACCAAATTAAACATCAATTAAACACAAATAAACAGTAACACATTAAAATAAATCGACAAACTATTTAGGTAAAACCACGAAAAGAAACTAAACATTCTAAGTTAGAGTCATTAGCTTGACCTTTCCTTATAAATTCATGAGCAAATGTAAGATAAGAAAGAGATAACCTCCCTTTCTTGTGGATATGTCCCTCCGTAATATGACTTACAGTGATGCCCATGGACTTTGAATGATTCTCCCTTGTCATTTTCCAGCTCCAAAGCTCCATAGGGAAATGTTTGAAGAACTTTGAAAGGTCCACTCCATCTTAACTTGAGTTTGCCTGGAAATAGCCGAAGCTTTGAATTAAAAAAAAAGCACTAAGTCTCCTTTTTTTAATTCCTTCTTTTTGATATGGCCATCATGCCATTTTTTAGTCCATTCTTTATATAACTTGGCATTTTCAAAGGCATCATATCTTAATTCATCCAACTCGTCAAGGTATAACAATGGCTTTTCTCCTACCAATTTCCAATCCATATTTAATTTTTTGATCACCCAATAAGTTCGATGCTCCAACTCCAATGGTAAGTGACATGGCTTACCATATACAAGTCCATATGGTGTTGTACCTACCAGAGTCTTAAAAGTTGTTCCATATGCCCACAGGGCATCGTCTAGTTTTGTTGACCAGTCTTTTCTTGAAATGTTCACTGTTTTTTTAAAAATCCTTTTCAGCTATCTGTTCACCACTTCCACTTGACCACTAGTTTAAGGATGGTATGGGGTAGACACTCTATGATGAACACTGTATCTTCTCAGAAGGTTCTCGAATGATTTGTTAGTAAAGTGACTTCCCCCATCATTATTGGTTGCTCTAGGCACGCTGAATCTAGTAAAAACCTTCTTAATGAACTTCTGAACCACCTTGCTATTATTGGTTGGAGTGGCGGCCACTTCAACCCATCTAGAAACGTAATCAACTCTAACTAAGATATAGGTATTGCCTTCAGATGGTGGGAATGGTTCCATGAAGTCCAGACCCCATACATCAAATATCTCCACCTCCATTATATTCGAAAGTGGCATTTCATCGCATTTTGATATGTTGCCAACTCTTTGACATCTATCGCATTTGAGCAAAAAATCTCAAGCATCCCTGAACAGAGTTGGCCAATAAAATCCACACTCTAAAATTCTTGTAGCAGTCTTATTAGCTCCATAATGTCCTGCATACGGTGAGCCATGACATTGAATTAAGATCTTAGGCATTTCATCTTCAAGAACACACCTGCGAATTAAGCTATCAGCACAGATCTTATAAAGTACAGGTTCATTCTAAATATAATGACCGCACTAAAATGAAAATTGCTTCCTTTGTTAATATGATAAATCGAATGGAAGGATACCACCTGAGAGGTAGTTTGCAATATCTGCAAACCAAGGAAGGAAAGGGTTATCTAATATCATCAACGTCTCGTTGGGGAAGCTTTCTTTGATATCCTCTTCCTAGTTACAATGTCTGACTTCGAGTCTAGATAAATGATTTGCTACGACATTTTCAGCTCCCCTTTTGCCTTTGATTTCAATGTTGAATTCTTGAAGCAGGAGTACCCATCGAATAAGCCTAGCCTTGGCATCCTTCTTGGTGAAAAGGTAACGCAATGCTACATAGTCTGTAAACACAATAACTTATGAACCTAACAAATAAGAACAAAAATTTTCACAAGCGAATACCACTGCGAGAAATTCTGTTTCAGTAGTTGTGTAATTTAATTGAGCTCCTGTCAACATCTTGCTTGTGTAATAGATAACATGTAACCTCTTTTCCTTCCGCTGACCTAGCACACACCTAACAGCATGGTCGCTTGCATCACACATAATCTCAAATGGGAGTGACCAATCCGGCGATGTCAGAATTGGTGCTGTTATCAGTGCCTTCTTCAACTTGTTAAACGAAGTCAAACAGTTGTCATCAAAAATAAAAGGCACATCTTTTACCAATAGATGAGTCAAAGGTTTTGCAATAATGGAAAAATCTTTAATGAATCATCTGTAAAACCCTAGATGACCAAAAAAAGCTCGGACACCTTTGATGTTGGAGGGAGGTGATAACTTTTCAATTACTTCTGTCTTAGCTCGATCCACTTCAATCCCTTTATATGAAATCTTGTGGCCTAACACAATTCCCTCCTGGACCATGAAATGACATTTTTCCCAATTTAGAACTAGATGTGACTCCTCACATCTTTGAAGCACTTTATCTAAGTTTAACAGACAGTTATCAAAAGACTCTCCAAAAACAGAGAGTCATATATAAATAACTCCATAAAGTTTTCGTTCATGTCTGCAAATATAGCCATCATGCACCTTTAAAATGTAGCAAGTGCATTACATAAATCGAAAGGCATCCTTCGGTATGCAAAAGTTTCATATGGATATGTAAAAGTGGTCTTCTCCTGATCTTTCGTATATATAAATATTTGATTGTACCCTGAATATCCATCCAGAAAGTAATAAAAAGAATGACCAACCACTCTTTCAATCATTTGATCCACAAAAGGTAAAGGAAAGTAATCCTTCTTGGTGGCCAAATTTAACTTCCTATAGTTAATACACACTCGCCATCCTGTGACAATCCTAGTGGAGATCTTTTCCCCTTCTTCATTTTCTATAATTGTCATGCCACCCTTCTTTGGCACACATTGTACTGGGCTCACCCACTCACTATCTGAAATGGGGTAATTATTCCTGCATTTAGAAGTTTCACCACTTCCTTCTTTACAACTTCTTGCATATTCAGATTTAGTCTTCACTGTCTTTCTCTTATGGTTCTACAACCTTCTTCTAAGTTGATCCTATACATCACCACATTAGAGTTAATCTCCCAAATATAAAAAATTTGCCACCTTACAGCTTTCATCCTTTTCGTAATAGTCTCCACCACTTTCTCTTCTTGTTCACGGTTCAATTCATTTGAGATAATGATGGGTAAGGTTCTTTCCTAAAAAAGTATATCGCAAATGAGAAGGTAAAGGTTTAAGCTCTAGAATTAGAGGTTTAACTGTAGAGGGTGGTGTAGGTGCACCAACCCTCTTTAATCTTTCGAGCTCCACTTCCTCATATACATCCTCCTCCTTTTCACTTTCACCTGTGTGTTTTTCATTAAACTCATTGACTTCCTTATTATCCTTTACACATTCGTCTACCACATCAATTTTCACACACACATTTCCATCCATTGGTTTCTTTAAGGATTTTGTCATGTTAAACTCAACCTGTTCATCACCAATTCTTAATACAAGTTTCCCTTCATGCATAGCAACTAATGCCCTACTAGTATTCATAAAGGGACTACCTAGAATCAATGGATAATTCTTATCAGCTTTAAAATCTAACACAATAAAATCAACGGGAATTATAAACTTATCTACTTTTACCACTTCCACAACTCCAAATGGTTTTTTGATTGATTGATCTGCAAGTTGAATCAGCATCAAAGTTGGTTTGACCTCTCCTAATCCCAGTTTCCTGAAAATAGATAGAGGCATCAAGTTAATACTTGCACCTAAATCGCATAAACATCTGGAAAATTCAAACTCTCAAACAACACATGGAATAGTAAAGCCACCTAGATCCTGCAATTTTGAAAGCATCTGACTTGAAATAATAGAACTGTAGTTCTCTGTCAAAGTAACTGTCTGATTGTCTTACCAAGTACACTTGTGCGTGAGATATCCTTCAAAAAAATTTCATACTTAGGCATGCACTCCAAAGCTTCTACTAATAACAAATTAATCTGTAGCTTCTTTAATTTTTCCAAAAACTTGGAAAACTAAGTGTCCACTCGATGTTGTTTTACTCTCTGTGGATACAGGAGTTTGGGTTTGTATGGTGGTGGTGGTACGTAGAACTTTCCTTCTTCTTCTTCTTTTTCTTCAATCTCCTTACTTTTCTCTTTTTCTTAGTTATCTTTTAGTACAATTGTCTTATCCATTTACTTTCTACTTCGAAGTGTAATAGCTTTGAGTTGCTCCCTTGGGATGACCACAGCATTGCTTGATAAGATACCTGTACTTTGAGAAAATAAAGCATCAATAAGTTGACCTACCTGCACCTCCAAGTTATGAATCGATGAGCTATGGTTCTTCACGATTTGATCAAAATTTTCCTCCATCCTCTTTTGATTCTTCTCTTGGCTTACATGCATCCTTTTATGATTCTCCTCTTGAGCTACCAGTTTGGAATCAAACGTTTCCATAAATTTGTCCATTTTACTTTCCAATGATTCGATTCGATTCGATTTTGCTGGAACCTGGTGGTCCTTGTGGTCTTTGTTGGCCACCTGCATTATTATTACTCCAAGAAAAATTTGGGCGGTTTTTCCAACCCAGATTATATGTGTTCGAGTGTGGGTTATTACCTCGTTATGGCTGGCCTAGATAACTTACCTGTTCAGTCCTACTCGTTCCCAATAGGAAACAGTCTGCTGAGCTGTGGTTATTCTCCCCACATAACTCACATCATGCTTGCATTGCCTTAGCTGCTGAGTGGATGCCCCTTACATGTTGTTTAGCTGCTTTGTCAAGTCCATAATTTGAGCTTGCAAGGCAGTAACTTAGTCAATAGGTATCATACCTTTTTGTTCCTTCTGTCCTTGTCTACTCCTCTCACTCGACCACATGCAGCTATTGCTTGCGAACTCCTCCAATAAATCATGGGCTACTTCCACCGTCTTCCTCAATAATGAACCTCTGGCTGCTGCATCAATTGTGCCCCTTGTTCTTGGATTCACTCCATTATAAAATGTTTGAAGCAGGAATTCCTACGGGAGGTTATAATGACGGCAGTTCCTTTGAAGTTCTTTAAATCTCTCCCAAGCTTTGTAGAGAGATTCTCCGTCGCTCTACTGGAAATTTGTTATTTCCTTTATAATCCTTGTCTTCTTCATTAAAGGAAAATATTTTGCGAGGAATGCTTGCGCGAGCTGCTCCCAAGTTGTGATTTGGCCTGGATTCAAAGAATTGTACCATACTTTAGCTCGATCCTTCAACATGAATGAAAATAGTCGCAACTTCACTGCATCGTCAGACATTCTGTTAAATCTAAATGTGTCACAGATCTGCAAAAAATTTACGACGTGGGCATTCAAATCCTCGTTGGATAACCCATAGAACTGCACATTGTTTTGAAGAATGCTAAGTAGCGTTGGCTTTATCTCAAAGTTATTTGCTTGAACTGCTAGCCTCACAACTCCTTGAGGACTAAACCCTGGCCTCATGAAATCCATGAATGTTCTTTTTGGTCCTCCTTGCTCTCCTTCTTCAATCATATCTTCATTTGAGAAATTTAAACACTTTTCCCTTCTTATTTCTTTTTCGTGCTTCTTAATGTCAGGGAATTCATCTTCAATAACTTCTTTCATCCTCCGTGTGCTCCTTGTGTTCATGCACCTACAATTCCACAAGGTAATGTATCAAAACTCTTAAATCAAAGTAATGTAAATTAAACAAGATGCTAAATAATCAATCCTCGGTAACGGCACTAAAAACTTGTTGATGGATTATAAAACCTATCTACTTGTTTTATGCTCAAAAATCACAAGTGAGCGGGTCATGACTTGTAGTTAGAAAGAGTAAATATCGATCCTATAGGGATTGATGCCCAAACAACACTTAATTTAGAAAAGACTTTGTTTAAGAAGTAAACTTGTTTACTGCAAATAAACAAATAATTTTGAAAATTTAAAATTAAAATTAAAAGACTAATGTAAACAATAGACAATACCGCAATTGCAGAAAATCTGAATTCAAGGATCTAAATGCTAGATATTACTTTTTCCTTATCTTGTCTCCCTCATATTTTATTGATTGAATTGTGTCTCACCGTAGATTTCCGAATGTACTAATTACCCTCTCTTAAGGTGTAACTATTTGTCCCTAATTGAATTGATGGGAATCGATTAAACGATTTCTCAACTTACCCAATGTCTCTACCGATTCAACTAGTTATTACACTATCCTATAGATGATCAATTGACTAATTTCAATCTCTCTTCTAATTATTCAATTGACATAACAATTGTTAGTCTATCGGTCACCAACTCTCGTTGTACAATCCTACATGATTTTCATCTCACTCACTCTCTCGGTTTATTGCAAGATGACAATTAAGAACAACAATTATCAAAGACAATTCATTCAATTCAATAAAACATGAGTTTTAACAAAATAATGAAAAAGCAATCCCTAATATGAAATTAGCCTAACATTTTCTCCATAACACTATCAACATTCAAATAATCCATCTTTTCAAAGAAAGAAAGAGATTAAAATGATAGAAAGTGAATAAGAAAACTCCTTCTCTTCTTTGCAAAAATCTGGAATTTTGGTGTTGATGTTTGCCCAATCTTGATGATGATCCTTGTTTTCAATCCTTCCTTGATGCTCCAAACATGTGTTCTTCACCCAAGGATGGTCTTTCTATAGGTGGGTGTCGTCTCCCCCTGAAGATGGAGGCTTAATTGTCTTTATATACTCCAAAAAATTAAGTTTAATGAAACCTCGCAGATTGCCTTAGATTTCAATTCCTACGCCTATGGAAATCTGCATGATTCCCACGAGCATGGGAATTACAGGCAGAAACCTTCTGTTGTGATTTCCCACATCCGTGGAAATTTGCATAATTCACACGAACGTGGGAATTGGTCCCAGGTGTAATCCTCTTGTCTTCTCTTCTATACTCTCTTGTTCATCCTCTAACTTGCTTCCTCTCCATTCCTACACAAAAATAAGCAATTCTTACCCTCAATTAGCATCCAACACGCAAGAACACAATGGAAATCAAACTTAATGAAAACATGCAAACTAAATCCTAAACTAAATCAATAAGCAACAATTATGTAAGAAAACACATGCCAATTACCTATAAAAATATATCCTAATGCACACCTATCAATGACCTCTTCATTTTTACTTCAATTTTAGTTCAGTAACTTTAATGCATAGTTCAACAATTCATGATTGTTCATAAAACCCAAAACAATACCTAATCCATATTTTTCCATATCACATGTTCTGCATTTTTTTCAGATTTTGTTAAGCAGATTTTGGGTCAGATTTGTATGACCATTATAACCTAGACAATGAGGTATTTAGACAACACCTTTTCCTAATCAAATGTTCCAAAATGTCTTAAGTGTCTAATGACATCAATTTCATGCATTTTGGTTTAGTATCATGCAAGTTATAGTCAAAAACCTACAGATTGTTTTCATACCTCGACAAAACACAATTCTCAACTTCAAGCCAAATTCCAATACTCTTAAGGATAGATTTCAAATTCTATTCCTTCATGAAAAATGTATCCATATGTCTCTAGTTTACTCTAAAACAAAATCCATCCAATTTAGATAGTCACAGATCAAGTTATGTTCAAAATACAGTGCATGTTCAGTAAAAAAACACTGCATATAACATGCTCCAACTCACTTCACTGCTAAATTCCTTCATCTTGTTAATCATATCACTGAATTTGCTTCTTCCTTCACCACCCACACATGCATCCACACCATTCATGCATGCATGAATCCATAAACATGGAAACATACACCACTCATGCAAGCATCCAATTTACAGACATTAAAACCTCATCTTAATATCATTTACACTACCCATACAACTTTGAGCATCACTTACTTGCTTCAGAAAAATTTCAGCAGTTGAGAGGAGTTAGAAGAGATTTTAGTGGATGGAGAAATGACAAAAATAGAGAGAAACAGAACAAAATGTGTACTGGAATGTTTTCTTTGCAAGGTGTAACGTAGGTAAAATGTAGAAGTTAAGTGTTTAAGTGATGGATGACCAAGAAGGAAGATGGTGTTTTCGGTGGAGAAAAACAAAGGATCTGCAGAAACTAAAATTTTCATTACAAATTTTTGCAATGTTAGCAAATACTAATGATTAATTAATACTACTGTTTTAAGTCTTAAAAATATGTTATGAGTTTTTTATTCCAAATAACACATTGTAAACATTCAAAACAAATCTCTAATAAAACATATCTTAACTATGATAGATTATAAAAATGTTAGTTTAATAATTTATGAAAATTTCAATCATTTAGTGACAATTTTTAAAAATAGTCACTAAATGTAAACATTCAGCGACGTTTCCAAAAATTTATCACTGAATGTCAAAAATTTGGTGACAATTTTGAAATATCGTCTATGAATGTTTGATATTTAGTGACGATTAAAAGCAGTTGTTGTTGAATGCATAATGTTTCATGATGAATTATCAATTTCGTCACCAAATATTGACCTTTTGGTGACGTTTGGTAATATCGTCGCAAAATACATAACATTTAGTGACCATTTACGAAGATCGTCGCAAATTGTTTGTAAAGTTATGGTGACGTTTATAGATTGCGTCGCGATTGCACTATTTGGTGACGAATATTGTAAATCGTCACCCATTGGTCTCGATTGTGGGACGATTTTACTTGAACGTCGCTAAAGGTTTTCCCTTGGGCGACGCTTTTTGGTTTTGTCACTAAAACTTAACATTTAGTGACGAACGATACGTTTCGTAGTAAAAGGTTGTCTTTTGGCGACGAATATTTTTTCGTCGCAAAAAAAACATTGGGAAATGCTTCCTTTGTTGTAGTGTGGGTCGATGGGATTCAAAATCTACTACATCAAGTTAGCCACTTTCAAGTAACAAAACGTTCGCTAGAGTGTCTAAGCAATATATAAAATATTATCGATCTTGTATATGCAATCCAAGAGTGTGAGATTCTAAGGGTTTATAGTACTTAAAAGTGATATTATGATGCTATTATGGAATAAAATTTAGTTTAGCTACGTAATATGATGATATATGTATATGTATAAACCTTCCTGCAACCATTTTTGCATGCGGTGAAGGTAAAGCACTATACAAAGCAATGAAGCCTTATTTATTTTCACTTTTTTTTGGCCTTTCACTTGGAGAAGCCCCTTTTACACTACTTGTTAGATATATGGGGTATTTATCTTCTTATTTTGTTTTGGCATATTTATTATTAATTGGACCTATAAGATATTAATTTGATGATCATAACTAATCAAGGATATTTGTTTGACTTGGATTCAAAAAACTATTTGGGATAATCTTCTAGTTGTGAAAGATCCTACCTTGGATTGAAGTCTATCTTAAGAGGTATTGTGACACATTATATGTATCTTAAGAAGTTTGGATTACTTGCTGGATTTTTGAGATTAGGATCAAGTGAATTAGTTTTGGATATGCGTGCATGGATTGTGTACAAATCAACAACCGAAGTCTATCATAATTAAGTATGGAAGTATGGAATAGAGGGGTGTAGTGTGCGTTAATTGTCATTTTTTAATAAATATTACAGTTGTATGATTGTCTAATTGGAAGCTATGGTGAAAAGGAGTTACGGTGGTGCAGTGGGTGTATCATTAAGTGCATAGTGAGGAATTAATTGATTTGGAAGACATATATATACTACGTTGTTGATGTGCTCCTGGTGAGTGTGAGCTACTCTATGCACTGCTTCTCCGTGAGTGTTGCTTCTCTATGTGCATGTTGCTTCTCTGCTCACTGCTTGTTTGTGCGTGTTGCTTCACTGCGTGTTGCTTCAGTACTTTCCTTTGAAGGATGATGATTCCTTCAAGCTAGCTGTAGTGTATTGTGTGCGTAAAAGGCTGGTGGACTCCTTACGTGATTGATCTCTCTTCTTGCATGGGTAACTACGTGAATTTCATATGTGTAGCAATGAAGGCTTGCGTAGGAAGGCTTATGTGAGTGATTTTTAATTGGAGTCTTAGCATTGATTGATTGGTTGTGGGATGTGTCTATGTTGGTGAACTATTAATCTTCTTTTGGTAAATTGCCGAAAATCGTGAGTGTGAGACCAACTTTAGATTAAGGCTGAAGGAAAGTTGGGTTATTTGCATAGACTGTTATACCTGGCGTCTTCATCCTGCAGTTGTGAATTAATACTAGTGTATATATGAATCAGCCTATTGTTGTTACGGCAACTTCCAGATTTATTTCATTAGAGCTTAACTTTTCGGGAAGTTGTTCTTTTCTTTTGTCTCAAGTATTTTCGCTTGTGTTTCTAATTATTTTAATCACTTGAATTTTTTGTTAATTATTTGGTTAATTGTATTTTATTAAGAGTGATATAGAAAAATCCTCTGTTGAGGTTAACATGAGTTGGTCGTGTTATTGGGTGTGAAAATCTTTCACGGGAAGTGAGGTTGAGAGATAGTGTCAAGGGTTGAGCGGTGTTGGCTCAGTAAAGCCTTGGGTAAATCTATTGTACTTCGGTGAAAGTGATTAAGCTAGGTAAGGGCCCCGCAGACGTAGGTAAGGAGTGTCGAACTACGTTACCAAATTTTCGGTGTTGACTTTTTTATTTCTTTTAATTTTTCTGATTTTATTTGTTTGCTAGGATCAAATCGGAAAGTTTGGGAAACTACCCCCTATGGTTTTTCAATTAGTATCAGAGCGGGTCACTGTTTTAGAACTTGTTAGCAAGTTGGTGCAGATCCTAGTTTCACGAACATGACAATTTTAAGATGAATCTCTTAAGGGGCAAGCAAGAAAGAATCAAAGGACTGACGTTACAGGTTGAGACTGGTAAAGGTGTGAATGATACAGAAAAAGGAATCTGATGAAAAAGAAGACTTGGTACTACTCACATGGAAATTTGGCAAATGGCTAAAAAAAATGAAATAGGACAAATCTGAATTCAGACAATATGGTGGAAGCTCATTGAATACTAATCTAAAGCAATAAGTTAAAGCTCAAAAGGGTGAAAGGAAGGTGAAGAAAATTCAGTGTCATGAGTGTCAAGGCTTTAGGCATATTCAAGCCGAGTGTGCAAATACTATGAAGGAAAGAAAAGGAAAATCCTTTACTAGCATTTAGAGTGAGAATGATGCTGAGGGTGAATACGGTAGCGAAGAAGAAATTGCTAATAATGCTGCATTAGTTGATTTGTATAGCAAAAGTCCAGTTACTTTCTTAACAGTAACTAAGAAGGAAGTAACTGAAGACGAAAAAAGGGAAACTCGAAAAATCTCCAGAAAAATGTAAACAACTCAACTCAAGACACAATATCTGATTATGAAAGTGATGAAAGTGGTCTAGATGATAGAAAGGAGAATATTTATGAGCCTTGCAAAGCTATGTATGAAAAATAGGTGAATAAATGTAGAAAGAATGACATATTGAAGGAAGAGAATCTCTCCATAAAGAGCACCATCCAAGAGTTAGAAAAGAAATTGATGGTAGCTTTAGACGAGCTCAATGAAGCTAGACTGAAGTTAACAAGTACTGAAAAGGGATTGAGAATGTTGAATAGAGGTATAGAAAAACTTTGGAAATCAGTAAAGTTAAATGGGATCTTCAAGGCATTGGCTATAAGGGTGAATGATGAGAAAATTGATATACCCAGATTTGTCCGAGAACAGAAACATCGAGAAAGAATCGAAGATTTATACCCACGTGTCATTTTTGCGGAGTTATCGAGCACATGCGGCTGAGATGCTATAAGATGTTACAAATTATGTTTCAAAGGGGTCAAAATCAAAAATCTAGACACTCTCCATTAAATTTCCAGCAACAACCCATAGTACCGAAGTACACTTGGATTAGAAAGGGTCAAGTACAAAAATAAAAACGTAGTGAAGGAAAAATAAGAAATTGTACAGATTCACAGTTAGTTACTGCTTTTGAAGAAACTGTCTAGACTGAGGATAAGATAGTTACTTCATATGAAGAAATCAATAAGACAATTGATGACCGAGATAATGTGATGAGAAATAATCCTAGGTTTGAATTTCTTCGAGGAGTACCGGGACTGTGTGCTTTACATTTTTGAAGTATAATTTGTGGTTATTTATTAAAAAAAACAAAAAAAGAAAAGTCAAAAAATTGTTTTCTTTAGTTCTTCTTAGTTTTTATGTTGCCGTTGTCGCCCCTTTTTTTCAGTAGTTTGCATTGTAACTTTTATTTGTCTCCACCAAAGACTTTTTAGCTCTCTCATCAGTATGGGTCTCTCTCTTAAGTATCTCTCTCTCTTTAGGGCATATCTCTCGATATTTTGAATGAGGGTAAATTATCATATTGGTGTGCTTATGATTCTTCCATTGCAGCTATTGTTGATTCTTATGACTATGCGTTTTGATACTATTTTGTCCTAAGAGGGAGACAGCAAATTGTTTTTGGTGACTGTTTAATTTAGGGGGAGATTGAAAGGTATCTCTGTGAATATTAGTCTCGCTTTTTGGCATCTTTTTGTCCCAAGGGGGAGAACTTTGGATGATTGAATTGTTGTTTTTATAGATGTTCTTTGGAACTTAATGATGTATTGAGGGGGAGTATTTGTCATATGAATTATGAATTTGATACTTATATGTCCAATTATGTTATTCAGGGGGAATTTTTTATTGTGACAAATAATGCCAAAAAGGGGGAGATTGTTAGATATATGGCGTATATATCTTCTTATTTTGTTTTGGCATATTTATTATTAATTGGACCTATAAGATATTAATTGGATGATCATAGCTAATCAAGTATCTCTGTTTAAATTGGATTCAAAAAAATATTGGAGATAATCTTTTAGTTGTGAAAGAATCCTACCTTGGATTGAAGTCTATCTTAAGAGGTGTTGTGACACATCATGTGTA
>JAOQMS010000001.1:22794800-22829688 GCA_027563885.1 Erythroxylum longipes | reverse complement strand
GTTAAGGTGTTTTTCATTGGATTACGCCCACATTATGGTAATAAGCTCACGTTTTATGACCTCTGAGTTGGACTCTGAAAACGGGGTCCAACAGTTGTGGTATCACAGCAAGTAGGAGTTAGACTTCAAAAATGGGGTCTAACACGTGCTTCATCTTAATTATGTTTGATATAGCTTTAAAAGTTCCTCCTAAAAGTAATTTCATAATATGATCAACAAATTTCTCAGCTACTTTCTTGGTAGAAAAAGGATGTTTAAGTAAGACAAAATGCCTATACTTACTAAGTAGATCCACTACCACCAAAATGGTGTCATAGTATTTAGATTTTGGTAAACCTTCCACAAAGTCTATGGATACATCCTCCCCAATAACTTAGGGATTAAGGATGGGTTGTAGTAATCTAGTTGGAGATAGTGCATCATATTTGTGTTGTTGGTAAACTAAACAAGCAATCACAAACTTCTTTGTAGTAATCTAGCTGGAGATAGTGCATCATATTTGTGTTATTGGTAAACTAAACAAGCAATCACAAACTTCTTCATATTAACCTTTAACCCTTTCAAATAAAGCTCTCTAGATATTCTGTTATATTTCTTAAGAAACCATCTATAAGAACCAATTAGAAAATTGCAAAAATTTAGCTAGAATTGTTAGTATCAAAGTTGAGTGTCTAGATATCACTACCCTGCCTTTGGAAAAAAAAACCTACTTTGATTCCCATCTAAATTTAGCTCACAGATCCTTACTAAGTTCTTATATTATTTACTACAGTTTAGGATCTTATTGGTTCTCAATATTAATTAAGCTTAAATCTAGCAAAACTAAGGCTGACATATCATTAATTTATGCTTTAATTGGAAGCCTTAACAAAGCACCATAACTTGATTTTAGAAAACTAACTTGTAATAAATGCCAAAGTCATACCCGAGTAATTTGATGAGCCATTTCTGATATTCTAGGGTGATCACCCTTTTCTCCAATAAAAGCCTCAAACTTTATATATCCTTCTTCATATTGAAATGTCATCTAAGCAAATAATGCCATAATTTTTGAACAATCAACATTATTTCCATCACCTCCCTCCCATAAACTAACTTAGCTATTGCTCATTTGGACAAGGATTAACTAAAAAGAAGTAATTGGAATCCCTCTTTAGGAGAGGACAGATCCTATTACCACCCTTGAAGCATCTGTTTCAATAGTAATTATGAATTAGGTAAGGTAAGAAAGTGCACCACTTTTATGGCTTCTTTTAGTTCTTATCTTTAGTTACTTCTTCAGTCTATTTAAATCCTTCCTTATCAAGCAATTTTGTCAATAGGGTAGCTATCGTCCTATAGTTTTAGATGAATCTTTGGTAATACCCAGTAAAATTAGTAAATCCCCCGAACTAATTTAGACTTTTGGATATAGGTCACTCCTCCATCACCTAATCTTTTTAGGGTCAGTATGACTCTTTCTCTAGAAATAAGGTCACCAAAGTATTCAAACTACATTTGTGTAAAACAACTTTTTTTGAAATCGATAAGGAACTTATGAGTATGAAGAAGAGTTAGCACCTGGTGGAGATGTAGTAAATGTTCTAATAGGGAATGACTATAAATTAAAATGTCTTTAAAAAACTAAAACATGCTAATGTGTGAGACTTTTAAAGATCAAACTCCTCAGGGCTTGGAAGTCGTTGGGGCATTGGTAAGGATGAAAGGCGTCAGCAAGAAGTTGTAGTGTCCTTCAAGTGTTCAAAATGTTATTTTAGGAATATACTAGGTCCTCACATAGATTTGATGATACCCTAACTTCTAGTTAAGTTTGATGAAGATCTTGGAACTTTTCAATTCTTCCAATAACTCACCGATGTTGGGAATTTGAAAAAGATATGGAATTGTGACTTTATTGAGGACGTTATAGTTAACACAAAGATGCCAACTCTCTTCCTTCTTCGCTAGTAATATTGAACTTAAAAAAGGTTAATTCTTGGCCTTATGATTCTAGCTACCAACATCTTTACTACCAGTTTTTCAATTGCATTTTTTTGGGATATGTGGATATTGTTACATTCTAACCTTGGGTGGCCCTATACTTTCCTTGAGCATAATTAAATAGTCATAGCTTTGTTCTAGAGGCAAGCCTATAGGAAACACATCCTCAAACACAGTGAGCACCTTAAAAATGTTTAAGTCCCCAATGAATGCTTTAAGTCTGTTTTGTACTTTTATATGACTGAGCTCAATCAACAACCCCTCCCATTCCTGATAAAGGGTCTTTATCAAATACTTAAGGGACGTCAAGGATCAAATCAAGCTAGGGTCTCCCCTCAAAGTGAATTTTTGACATTCCGTCTCTATGTTTATAAAAGGTTCTCTCGAATGTCCTTAGTAGTGCTCTAAGTGGACAACTATTTCAAGCCTAAAATTACATTTTAACTTCTTATTGAAAATGGGAAAAAATTGTCAACAATGTCCAACTCTTATGAACTCAACCTCACTCCTTGGTAGATACCCTACCCTTTCACCCTCTCATGTTTTCTGTTATGACCCCATAGTTGGTTGTGCTTAAGATTGGCAACTATAACTCCTTAATAAGGGTAATAAAAATAAAATTATGGGTGGCACCATGATCAATAAGGACAACCACCCTTACTCCATCTATATAACCCTCTAATTTTAGTGTATGGGGTGAAGTGAACCTTACTACAGAAATAAGTGATAGTTATGTACCTTCCAACATAGTCATATCTTCTTCCCCAATTTCGGTTATCTCATTCCTATTGATTGTAAAAAAACTACTTGTTGTATGATAAAAACCGTAAGTATACGGGGTTACTTGTAGTAAAAAGTAGATATCGTCCTATAGAGATTGTGCTTAGGCACCACTTAATTCAAGTTGTGCTTTGTTTAAGACTCAAATTTGAATAATAAACTGAAAAGTAAAATAAATTAAACAAAATAGCAACGAACAAATAATATAACAATGGAAATCTATCAAAAGAATTAATCAAGTTATGAAAAAGGAGATTTTACCTATCATTAATGCTAATCTAGCCATTTTTGCATTTATGGGCTGTTAGTTCTAAATGATCATAGGGTTGATTACTCTCTCTCGAGTTATAACCATTCCCTAAATTGTAAACCCTAATTGAATTATGGACTTGCAATCTCTCAATTCACAAATTACCCACAATTTTAATTAGTTATAAAGCTCTTTAATAAACAATTGGATCTCGCACGGGATCTCTCTCTATGAAATTATCGAATAGATTGATTAAGTGCTCAATTAGATTGCTTAACTCTCGTTAATGTAATCTAATCACTTTTATCTGGTTTACCCTCTCAGTTTGTTACCGAAACATGCAAATACATTAATCAATCACAACATCCAAATCAAGTAAACACAATTCAACTAAATTAAATTAAATATAAGCAAAATCTCGAAGGAAAAGTTAGAACATCATTAACTACTCAAAATCCATAGCAATACAAACCATCTCAATCTTACACATTAAATGAATAAAAAGGTATATAGGTAGGAAATGAAACTTAGGTTGGATGATTCAGGAAAGCAACGACATCGGGAGATCACTTATTCCGGGAAACTTCGGTGCCAGAACCCTCCTCCTCTTCCTCTTCTTCTTTTCTCTCTCTCTTTTAAGAATGTAGGCTAAATGTAGACTCCTTTATAGGGTTACATAATAATACTTTTATAGTCTTTTCCAATTAAGGTAACCTTAGTGTCTTTCTGGGGTCCAAAATGTCCGAAATGTCCTTCAAAAACTCGAATCCGAAAGTGACTCTGCGTCTGTCTGCGCACAGGCAACGATCGTGGTCCTTAGTGCACGATCGTGGCCAGTTTGTTTGCTCTCTGTCACTATCGTGGCAGACTCCCCACGATCGTGGCCTTATGCTTGAGCTTTTATCATGATCGTGGCTTATTTTCCACGATTGTAGGCCTATATTGGTTCTTCTGTCACAATCGTGGGACTTTGTTTTGATTCGGGTCTCCTTCGAAACTCCTTCGAATGCCCTAAAATATTAACAAACTCTTCACGACACCTCATATATATAAAATTAAAGCTCAAAAACATATTCTCACCTAAAAAATGCTTAAAGCACAAATATTTATGAATTAACACAATTCTTAACTTAAACACACACTAAACAATCTAATTAACTACTAAACATATACTAAACTACCTACAAAAATACAATGCAATCTACACCATCAACATCCCCACACTTAAACTTTTACTTGTCCTTAAGCAAAGATCAAATATAACCAATAAGAATTTATCACTTCATTTTCACAAAGGTGAAAGCATGCAATCCCTCAAACTTTGGTCAACTCAAATGTTAAGCTACTACATACTTCATGATTATTTTTCATTAGTGCACATAAGCAAACTCAACCCACGAAACCATCACTCAAAGATAAGTATAAATTCAAAGTGGACCTTACTTACATATTTCACTTATTTCTATCAAATGTTTGATGGTTAATGTTTCGTTCAAACTTCCTATTAGAAACCACACTATCATAGGCTTGCTAATACACCAATTCTCCTCCACAATGATTACAAGCTAGTATAGATCAAAAGGACTTTATTTCGGATAGTAATGTGGCTAAGGTTAAGGTGGGTTAAATAGGTTTTAGGGGTCTATCACAATCATTTATAAAGTGTTCAAAGGGATAAAAAGATAAACTTCTAAGATATGCACATGGATACGACTACTTCTCCGCACTTAGTGAAGTTACTACATGTTATTCCTTTTTCTTTTCTTTTCTTTTCTCTCTTTTTATTTGATTTTTAAACACAATACACAAACAATGAACATAAAACATAAACTATATGCAATGTGCTCTTAACTTGTGATTCCACACTAAAGTATCACTTAGTACTCTATTAACTTGTGATTGGGCAAGCTAATGGGGTTTGTGGGTTTTAAAATTAGGTGATTTCAATAAACAAAAGGTTAAAGGCTCAATGGGGCTAGCAAGGGATAATAAAAGGGCAGGTCATTAAACCCAAAGGTTAAAGTAAGAAGGCCTTAATTATTTCTATCTAGCATGCATCCAATAGATTTAAACCGATTCAAAGCAAGTTCTGAAGGTAATTACCTAAGGAAGCATCACACAAACAAAAAAATGAAATAACTATATAATGGAGTCATAAAGGCTTAAATGAAAATTCATTATGCTTCTATACTAATCTCATTGTTCAAGTGTCAAGTTCTAAGTATGCTTATATGGTCAACTAATTTCATCACTCCATATGGTTCACTCTCCACTCAAGTAGCCTAATTTAAGTTCACGCATGTATTAATCTCATTCTAACTAGCATGATAGAATCTCATGGTAACACATTCATCACAAAGATTCAATTGTAGGGGAAATGACACACCTAACACTAACAACCTAACATGCATCCTAAATGACATGCAAAAATGTGAACATAAATGCAAAGACTACCTCCCCACACTTAAACAAAACACTGTCCTCAATGTGCAAAAGAGAACATCCAAACCCAACAAACAATACCACGAAAAATAAAACACAAAACACAAAATATAAAAGAATAATCTCTTATCTCCTGCTAGATTCCAATCCATGTTCAATTTTCTAATTGCCTAATAGGCTCTGTGCTCCAACTCAAATGGTAAATGGCAAGCCTTGCCTTATACAAGTCGATATGGTTTTGTACTTATGGGAGTTTTGAAAGTTATCCTGTAAGCCCATAATCTATCATCCAACTTCAAAGCCTAATCTTTCCTTTAAGTGCTCACTACCTTCTCCAAAATCTTCTTAAACTCTCTATTCACCACCTCTACTTGGCCACCCATTTACGGATGGTAAGGGGTTACTACTCTATGATGAACATTATATTTCTCAAAACAGCCTTAAAGGGTTTGTTGCAAAAGTGGCTCCCACATCACTTATGATAGCTCTAGGCACCCCAAATCTAGTAAAGATCTTTTTGATGAACCTTTGCACCACCTTGCCATCATTTGTTGGAGTAGCTATTGCTTCGACCCACCTAGACATATAATTAACTCCAACTAATATATAAGAGTTACCTAGGGAAGATGGGAATGGTCTTATGAAATCTAAGCCCAAATATCAAATATCTCCACCTTCATAATGTTTGAAAGTGGCATCTCATCTCTCTTCGAAATATTACCCACTCTTTGGCACCTATCATAATGTAATACAAAATCTCAGGCATCCTTAAATAAGTTTGGCTAGTAGAATCCATGTTAGAGTAGTACTCTAAAGGCAATCACCTTTAACACTTTTGTGCAAACTTTATTTTGATTAATAGAGAGAAAGGCAATTTCATTAATTTGATATTCGTTTATATATATATTGATGTCGATCTTAAATCGAATTAATGAAGTCCATGATACAAAACATAGCATGAAGGAAATCATGACGAGATCATGATAATAAGATTCTTATCATGTGCAATTATGTTAGTATCTAAATAATCCCTAGTCATATGATTAATAAAACAGGAAATTATTAATCCAGATAGACTAGCACATGTTATACTCCTTGAATTTGATCAAGCAGTGGATCCCACAAACTGTAAGCATGAGATGTTTAGAGTTAAAATGTGGATGCTTACTAAGAGTAGTAAGTACATCGAAAGACCCATTATGAGATTATCATATCGATGATTTATCAAATGTCAATGATCAATCTCATTATAGCTATGTTGCAAATATCCTTATACTTGAGGTAGTTAAGGATATCTTGGATACTAATCCTATGCTTTGACATCATTCCTTGTTACCTCAAGACGAGGTCACTCTTAGGGTGGTGATTGGGTACAACTATTGGTATTTGAAAGTAACTGGGTAGCCAATAAAGGATTCACTACTCTTGATAGAAGGAGATGATACCTACGGCCTCTTGTCGGGGTCATTACTCAAAAGTCTTTGGCTAGAGTAGTTATATGTCGTGAAGAGAGTCTTCAATGACACATAGAGTAATGAGATCCCAGGACAAGAACTAACATCACTTGGACCAGATGTGACGTAGTCAGTCTAGTGGGAGTTAAAACATAACTCATACTCTGAACCAAGTAGGGTATAGTATAGTGAAAGGACGAATTATATGGTAATTGTTTATAGAAAGGCTCCTAATTTGGATAATTAACTATCGAAGAGTTTATGTGTTAATCCACTTATATTTTGGTAAATTACCATCATGAAGCCTTTAATGATTTGCTTAAATTAAGAGTTAATTCGAGTGCCTAAAATAACTAGAAACCTAAGGATCACACGAATAAAAGATCGAATGAAAAATATAGTGTGTATGAATGTATTTAAGTAGGCCACAATCATGGCTCATAGGCAACGATCGTGACCGAAGGCAAGGCTAGTTTTTAATTAGGCCACGATCGTGGAGCCTCGACAGTTGGTACATAAGTGAGTTCCTCACTTATGTACGGAAGGTTTTTATTATTTCTTACACACTCAAGTGAGAGTATAAGGGCTCTAGAAGAGTTCTAGAGTGAAAGAAAAGTATCTTGAGTCTTGTTCATGCAATTTATGCAATTGTTGCATGAATCAAAGTGCTTGTAATAAAAGTTTTGATCTTTCTTTTCATTTTGAGCATCTACTTGAACTCATCTAGTTTGGTGCTCAAATCACCCTTACACATTGTTTCTTCTTCATCTTTGCGTGTTTTTGGTTGATTAAGGAAGGGTTTGGCGTTTATAATAACCAAACAAGGAGAAGAATCAAGAAAGGAGGAGAAATTAAAAGGTAAAAGGTTATAAATTCCATGTTCTTTTATATATCTATGCATGCATGTGTGATTCTAGCTTTTCTGGGTTGTCATAGTGTCAAAATTTAGATTTCAACACTTCCACTACATTCTCGTACACATGATGCATGTATACATGACAAACCCAACAGTGGTATCAGAGCAAGTTTATGCATGTAATAGATGATGTATTGAACATGTGCAAAGTGTTTGCTAGGTTGTGACTGACATAATGTTGATTTGGAATAATTTGTGTAAATTGTAAATTCTTTTTTCTGATTTTTGCTTTCACAGAAATGTTTATGGGATGTTATTTTATGTTTATGTCAAAGGAAATTGTAATTTAATGTAATTTTCTATTTTATTTCGAATTAATATCCAATCTATTCACATGTTAGTTTTTGGGAATTTTTGGAAAACTAAATGTGTGTACTGATTTTGAAAATTTTGTAATAATTTTAGAATTTTTTTTCCTGATTTTCTTTCACATAAATGTTTATAAGATGTTATGTTATGTTTCTATCAAAGGAAAATGCAATTGAATGTCATTTGCTATTTTATTACGAATTTAGTATTAGCTTGATGCATGTATGAAGTTTTGGGAAATTTTGGAGATGTAATGAACATGCATGCTTGTAAATTCCATATTAATTTTTATAAAAATTGTTTTTATAAATTTTATGCATGCACATGCAAGATGAGATGTTTCCATGTGTATGAGATGCATGACGTTTGTTGTTAAAGTAATTATCTTATGCATGCATGATGTCAAATATGATAAGTGTCATAGACTTGTGATGTGTTGGATAATAATTCCTAAGAATTAGTCTCTTGAATTTTTATTAGGCACAGAATATGTATAAGACTCTGGAATTTTTCCAGAATTAATTGAATTTGATTCAATTAATAAATTAAGTCAAAGTCAACATTGTTCAACTTTTTGAAAGTTGATGGAGTTAACTTAATTAAAGACTTATGGTGAATGTATTTCGGTTATAAAACCTTAATAAATTTTTTATTAAATAAGAAATGTATTATTTTGATGGTAGTAGCATGCTTACTGCATGTGCTTGAAATTAGGGTTCTGGAAATTTTCTGAACATCGAATCGGTCTTTTTAGTGTCTAGTAGGTTAACTTATTTATCTTGATGATTTTGGCCGTCAAGATGATTTTGGCTTTTACCAAAATTGTTTAGATAAATATGAGATGACCTAAGGATATTATGGATGACTAATTGATGTATGAGAATTTTGGAAACCCTAGAGATTAATTTAGAATTAATCCAAGTAGAGCATAGCATTTCTAGTGTGACTAGAAAAAAGCATATATACTAGAATTAAAGAGTTTAATTTGGACATCAAAATAATTAAATTTTAGGGTTCCTAATTGAATCACATCCATAATTTGAATTAACCAAGAATAACTTTAGTAACCGATTCAGTTCAATAGTTGAATTGAATCATGAACTTTCGATGCATAGTCAAGTCACAACCTCAATTGAACCTCCTTTGTGTGATATATGCATTAGATGCATTTTAACGGTGTTTATGGACATAGGCTCAATTTAATTGAGTTATCCATAATCTGAATATATATGTGTGTGTGTGTGTGTGATATATACAATATCATCCAAGTATTGATGAGACCAAAGAACAAATCCCTTAACTGAATTATTAGGACTTACGTCTTCCATTGATATGGAAAGAACCAAAGTTCTTTTAGAGTTAGGTTGTTGGGCAAACCCAAGCCTACTCTACATGAACATGTTCAAACCATGGAAATTAGATTTCCAGATTAATAGGTTGGTCCTAACTGGAAGCGTTGATTTGTTGGGCAAACCCAAGGTCAACGTAGATAGAGGTTAAGTTGGGTTATATATATGGGATGTATACAAATCAAGAGTTGATAACTCAATGAGTGTGCTAAATCAACAGTTGATGGCACAAGTCGATAGTTGTATAACTGAATGCAATTGGTATGAATGATACCTCCTGATTGATCTAAGGTGGCTTGTTGGGGAAACCCAAGGTCATTCTTGGTGATATTGGATATCAAACCATTAAGAAAACTATAAGTTTTCTCGAATTCGTAGTGAGGGCTATGAATTTGAATAAGAATAGTGGGACCTATAATGCATGTGATTAAAGTCCTTATCGATATGCATTAGTGTATATTCTAACACATTCTCTTGGTTATTGAATAGCCATGATGTCTTCATCTAGCGTGAACCTACGCTCTCTATTAGACTCCAACAAACTCACGAGACCTAACTTTTTGGATTGGCTATGGAATTTAAGAATTGTTCTCAAATCTAAAAAACGAGGGTATGTCTTAGATGAACCACTTCCCAATTCCCCTACTGTTGATGCATCTGATGAGGATCAGAGAGCTTACAAGAAGCTATTGGATGATAATGAGTTGGCTAGCTATATAATGCTTACCTCTATGTCACCAGAACTGAAAAAGCAGCATGAGGCTATGGATGCTTATACTATAGTTTACCATCTAAGGGAACTATTTGATGAGCAAGCTCTGTCTGAAAGGTTCGAGACCTTGAGGTTGTTTCTTGCTTGAAGATGGTTGAGGGATCATCTCCAGTGTAGTATGCGCTGAATATGTACGGATACATAAAAAGGTTAGGCAGTTTAGGTTTCGTAATGGATCATGAATTAAGTATAGACTTAATTCTGACTGGTTTGACCGATAGTTATTCACAGTTCGTGCTTAACTATCGGATGAACAAAATATCCACAACGATACCTGAGCTGATTAATCTGCTCAAAACAGCTAAGCAAACTGTCAAGAAAGACAGTAAGGCGGTGATGCTGGTGGACTCTACTTCTGCTTCTCGTAAGAAGAACCAAAAGAAGAAGAAGAAGTCCAAGAAGCCAGTGGGAGGTGTAGCCAAGAAGAAGGCGAAGGAGACAACATCAAAGGGGATATGCTTCTATTCCAGTAAGGAAGGGCATTGGAAGAGGAACTGCAAAGCTTATCTGGAGTCGCTGAAGTAGAAAAAGGCATTAAATGCCCCCGCCATCTACTTCAGGTATGTTGTTTGTCATTGAGGTTAATACTATTTCTGATCATAACATTTGGATATTAGATACCAGATGTAGCTCTCACATATGTGTTGATATGCAGGGTCTTAGGGATAGTAGACCACTCAAGAAGGGAGAGATGGACCTAAGTGTGGGAAATTGAGTAAGAGTTGCTGCATTAGCCATAGGAACATATGTTTTGTATTTTCCTAATAGAGTAGATATAGTTTTGTAAAATTGCTATTATGTACCCATTTTGACAAAGTACATTGTATCTATTTCATGTCTTAATAAAGCGGGATTTCATTTAACTTTTTCAAGAAATGGTTGTTCAATTAAGTTGAATGAAATGTTGTATAGTACTACTACATTGTGCAATGGGATTTACATATTATATATGTGTAGTCTAATTTTAAATATCAATGACAATAAATGACAAAAATGAGATAACTTAAAATCATCTTACTTATGGCATTGTCAACTTGGTCATATAAGTGAGAAACGTATGATTAAGCTACACAAGAGTAATAGTTTAAGGTCATTTGATTATGAATCATATGACACATGCGAATCTTACTTGTTAGGCAAAATGACTAAATTACCTTTTAAAGGAAAGGGTGAACGAATGAATGGGTTATTAGACTTAATACATTATAATGTATGTGGTCCAATGTCCATTCATGTCAGAGGTGGTTTTATGTGCTTCATTACGTTTATTGATGATTATTCACGATATGGGTACGTGTATATAATGAGATACAAGTCTGAATCATTTGAAATGTTCAAACAATTTAAACATGAAGTAGAGAAAAAACTCATAGGAGTATTAAGAAACTTCGATCAGATCAAGGTGGTGAATACTTAAATAAGAAGTTTCTAACTTATCTTAGAGATACTGGGATATTATCCCAGTGGACTCTATCTTACACACCGCAACATAATGGTGTGGCTGCAAGGAGAAACCAAACCTTGTTGGACATGGTAAGGTCAATGATGAGCTTAGAAAATCTAACAAAATCCTTTCAGGATTATGCACTCGAGACTGCTGTTTATGTGACAAATAGAGTCCCTTAAAAGGCAGTTGAAGTTACTCTATATGAGATATGGACTAACAAAAAGTCCTATCTTTCTCATATGAAATTATGTGGTTATTCGGCTTACATGAAGCGGATTTAATCAGATAAGCTTGAAGTAAAATTCGATAAATGTTTGTTTATAGGATATCTTAAGGAAAAAATTGGATATCAGTTCTATAATGCTTTAGAGTAAAAGGTGTTTATCTCAAAGCATGCTGTATTTTTAGAGAAAGAGTTTCTTCTAAGACAGTGGGAGCAAAGTTAAACTTAATGAAGTTCATAATGCTCAAATAGATGTAGATCAACTGCCTGAACCTAAAATTGTTTTTAACAAAAATTAGACAATAGTTGAACCTTCTGACACATAAAATGTTTATAGGTCAAGTAGGATGTGCAATGTTCCAAAGAGATATGGATTTCTTGTAAGTGAACAAAATGACGTATTGCTTATAGAAAACGATAAGCCTACAAACTATGAAAAGGCTCTGAAGAGTTCAAAATCTGAAAAATGGCTTCAAGCCATAAAGTCTAAAATGGATTCCATGTATGAAAACCAAGTATGGACTTTGGTTGACCCACCCGAAAGGCTAAACCCATAGGGTGCAAGTGAATTTTCAAGAATAAAATTAACATAGATGGTAATGTGATTACCTATAAAGCGACGCTAGTCGTTAAAGGTTATCGTCAAAGACAAGGAGTTGACTATGACAAGACATTTAGCCCTATAGCCATGCTTAAATCCATTAGGATACTCCTAGCCATTACTACTCATTATGACTGTGAAATATGGCAAATGGATGTGAAGACGACTTTCCTAAATGGAAACCTAGTTGAGGATGTGTATATGAAACAACCTGAGGGCTTCACATCCAAAGATGGAAAAAGGGTATGCAAGCTTCGAAAATCTATTTATGGATTGAAGCAAGCATCTAAGAGTTGGAACATCCAATTTGATGAGACAATCAAAGAGTTTGGTTTCTCACAAAATCCTGATGAACCTTGTGTGTACAAGTGGGAGTGCTATCATATTCCTTGTGTTATATATGGATGGCATATTACTAATGGAAATGATGTCTCAAGTTTGCAATTAGCCAAAATTTGGTTGTCCCAGAATTTTTCCACGAAAGACCTTGGAGAAGCAACTTATATATTGAAAATAAAGATCTATAGAGATAGATTAAGGAAGTTGTTAGGTCTTTCACAGTCGACATACATAGATAAAGTGCTAAAAAGGTTTAGCATAGAGCAGTCCAAGAAAAGGCTTCTCCCCATAACTCATGGGATAAAACTCTCGAAATCTATGTGTCCCAAGATGCAAGATGAAAGGACTCGCATGAGTATGATCCCGTATGCTTCGGCAGTAGGATCGATCATGTATGCTATGTTATGTACAAGACCCGACACATTATATGCTCTAAGTGTTACGAATAGATATTAATCAGATCCTAGTGAGTGTCACTGGGTGGCTGTCAAGAATATCCTAAAGTATTTGAGAAGGATTAAGGATACATTCTTGATATATGGAAATGAACATCTCGTAGTAAGAGGACATACGAATGCCAGTTTTCAATCTGAACAAGATGACTTCAAGTCCTAGTCAAGTTATATTTTCACACTGAATGGTGGAGCAGTTTGGAAGAGTTCCAAATAAGAGATGACTGTAGATTCGACGACTGAGTCAGAGTACATTGCAATTATGGAAGTAGCGAAAGGATCTGTTTTGGTTAAGAAGTTCATTATGGAACTTAGAGGGGTTCCAAGCATAGTAAACCCAATACTATTGTAATATGATAACAATGGGGCTATTGCTCAAGCCAAGGAGCCAAGGTCTCATCAGAAGTCCAAGCATGTACTTAGGAGATATCACCTGATCAGGGAAATAATTGATAGAGGTGATGTGAAGACAGAGAGAGTGCCCACAAATCAGAAAATTGTTGATCCTTTGACTAAGCCACTTCCTCAAATAAAATTTGATTCTAGTGTACTCGCCTATGATATTAGATACAAAGGAGATTGACTTTAGTGCAAGTGGGAGATTGTTAGAGTAATTCTCTAAAGGCAATCACCTTTAGCACTTTTGTACAAACTTTATTTTGATAAAAGTGAAAGGAAATTTTCATTAATTTGACATTCGTTTATATATGAATTGACGTCGATCTTAAATATAATTAATGAAGTCCATGATACAAAACATAACATGAAGGAAATCATGATGAGATCATGATAATGAGATTCCTATCATGTGCAATTATGTTAGTATTTAAATAATCCCTAGTCATAGGATTAGTAAGACAGGACATTATTATCCTGATAGATTAGCACATGTTATACTCCTTGAATTTGATCAAGCAGTAGATCCCACAAACTGTAAGCATGAGATGTTTGGAGTTAACATGTGGATGCTTACTAAGAGTAATAAGTACATTGGAAGACCCACTATGAGATTATCATATAGATGATCTATCAAATGTCAATAAGCAATCTCATCATAACAATGGTGCAAATATCTTTAGAGACTTGAGGTACTCAAGTATATCTTGGATACTAATCCTTTGCTTTGACATCATTCCTTGTTACCTCAAGACGACATCACTCTTAGGGTGGTGATTGGGTACAATTATTGGTATCGAAGGTCATTGGGTAGCCAATAAAGGATTTACCACTCTTGATAGAAAGAGATGATACCCATGACCTCTTGTCAGAGTCATTACTCAGGAGTTTTAGTCAGAGCAGTTATGTGTTATGAAGAGAGTCTTCAATGACACATAGAGTAATGAGATCCGAGGATAATAACTAACATCACTTGGACTAGATTTGATGTAGTCAGTCTAGTTAGAGTTTACACATAGCCCATACTCCGAATTGAGTAGGGTATAGTATGGTGAAAGGATGAATTGCATGGTAATTGTCTATAGAAAGGCTCATAAGTTAGATAATTAACTATTGAAGAGTTCGTGTGGTAATCCACTTATATTTCGGTAAACTGGCATCATGAAACCCTTCATAAATTGTTTGAATTAAGAGTTAATTCAAGTGCCTAAAATAACCGGAAACCTAAGGTTCATATGCATAAAAGATCAGATGAAAAACATAGTGTGTATGGTTGTATTTAAGTAGGCCACGATCATGGCCTATGGCGAGGCTAGTTTTTAAGTAGGTCACAATTGTGACCGAAGCCTTGAAAGTTGTACATAAGTGAGTTCTTCACTTATGTATATAAGGTTTTTACTGTTTCTTACAAACTCAAGTGAGAGGATAAGGGCTCTAGATGAGTTTTAAAGTGAGAGAGAAGTGTCTTGAGTCTTGTTCATGCAATTTATGAAATTATTGCATGAATCAAAGTGCATGCAACAAAAGTCTTGATCTTTCTTTTCATTTTGAGCATCTACTTGAACTCATCTAGTTTGGTGATCAAATCACCTTTACACATTATTTCTTCTTCATCTTTGCGTGTTCTTGGGTGATCAAGGAAGGGTTTGGTGTTTACAACAACCCAAACAAGAAACGAATCAAGAAAGGAGGAGAAATCAAAAGGTAAAAGTTTTTAAATTCCATGTTCTTTTATGTGTCTATACATGCATGTGTGATTTTGGCTTTTTCGCGTTATTGTGGTGTCCAAATTTAGATTCCAACACTTTCACTGCATTCTCATTCGTGTGATGAATGTATACATGGGAAACCCAACAATCCATACTCCAAAATACGAGCAGTTGTCTTGTTCGCTCCATAGTGTCTGGTTTAAACTGAACTATGACATTGAGTCAAAACTTTAGGCATTTCATCTTTAGGGACACACCTGCGAATCAAACTATCATCATATATTTTATATAATATAGGTTCATCCTAAATATAGTGAGAAAACTGAAATAAGAAAGGCTTTCTTTGTTGATGGGAGAGATTAGGGGGAAGAGTACCACCTGAGAGATAATTGGCAATATCTACCAACCAAAGAAAAAAAGGTTTTTCTACCATCATTAAAGCCTCGTCAGGAAAATGCTATTCAATTTCCTCTTTTTCTTCTTCATTTTTTACCCCTTCAATTCTAAACAGTTAGTCAGCTATAACATTTTCTGCTCTTTTCTTGTCCTTAATCTCAAAGTTGATTTCTTGGAGCAGAAGCACCCATCGGATGAGCCTAGCCTTGACATCTTTCTTTGCAAAGAGATAATGCAACGCTACGTGATTTGTAAAAACAATAACTTGTGAGTCCAAAAGTAAGAACGAAAATTTTCACATACAAAAACCACTGCAAGCAACTCCTTCTTAATGGTGGTGTAGTTCAATTGTGCTCCTGTCAACGTCTTGCTGGTGTAGTAAATTGCATGTAACCTCTTCTCCTTCTATTGTTTGAGTACACAGCCAATGACTTGATCGCTTGCATCACACATAATCTCGAAGGGAAGCGACTAATCTGGTGACGTCAAAATAGGTGTTATTGTGAGTGCCGTCTTTAGCCTGTTAAAGGCATCTAAATAATCATCATCAAACACAAAAGACACATATTTAACTAACAAGTTAGTTAAAGGTCTAGCAATAAAAGAAACGTCCTTGATGAATCGTCTGTAGAACCTTGCATGAACGAGGAATGCTTAGATGCCCTTGATGTTGGTAGGAGGTGGGAGCTTTTCAATCACTTCAGTCTTAGCTCGATCTACCTCAATCCCCATACATAAGATCTTATGGCCCAAAACTATTCCCTCTTAGACCATGAAATGACACTTCTCTTAATTCAAGACTAAATGAGACTTCTCGCATCTTTGTATTACTCTATCCAAATTAACAAGCAATAGCCAAAAGAGTCTCCAAAAATAGTGAAGTCATCCATAAATACCTCTATGAATTCCTCATTCATATCTGTAAAGATGGCTATCATGCACCTTTGGAATGTGGCTGGTGCATTGCATAGACCAAAAGGCATCCTCCTATAAGCAAAAGTCCCATAAAGACAAGTGAAAGTGGTTTTCTCTTGGTCTTGTAGGTAGATGAACACCTGATCATATCCTGAATATCTATTAAGAAAACAATAAAAAGCATAGCCAGCCACCCTCTCAATCATTTGGTCCACAAAAGGTAATGGGAAATGGTATTTCTTGGTAGCCAAATTGAGCTTCCTATAGTCAATGCATACTCTCCAACCTGTAATGGTCCTAGTGGAAATCTATTCACCTTTTTCATTCTCTATCACTGTCATGCCTGCCTTTTTAGGTACACGTTGCACTGGACTAACCCACTGGCTATTTGAAATTGGGCATATAATACCTACATCTAAAAGCTTCACCACTTCCTTCTTCACAACCTCTTACATGTTTAGATTTATCCTTCTTTGCCTCTCTTTCACTGTCTTGCATCCTTCTTCAAGGTTAATCCTATGCATCACCACATTGGGGCTAATCCCCCTAATATTCGAAATTTTCCACCCCATTGCTATCATCCTCTTCTTAATGGTCTTTACCACTTTCTCTTCTTGGTCAACATCCAATTGGTTGGAAATGATGATGGGTAAGGTGTGGTGCTTGCCTAGAAATGTGTATCTCAAGTAAGAAGGTAAGGGTTTTAGTTCTACAGTAGGAGGCTTTATAATGGAGGGTGGTGTGGGTACATCTACTCTCTCTAACCTCTTTTGCTCACCCTCCTTACACAATTCCTCTTCACTCACACTCTCACCCCTATGCACTTCAACAACTTTCTCAACTTCCTTTTCAATTCCCTTTTTAACCTCCTTTACACAATCATCCAAAACATCAATCTTTATACAAGCACTTCCATCCACCAGCTTCTTCAAAGATTTAGTTATATTGAATTCAACCTACTCATCACCAATTCTAAAAACCATTTTTCCTTCATGCACATTAACTAATGCCCTACTAGTATTCATAAAGGGCCTTCTCAAAATCAATGGACAATTCCTATCTTCTTCAAAATCCAACACAACAAAATCAACAGGAATTATAAATTTATCAACTTTTATCAGAACGTATTTTACTAACCCAAGTGGCCTTTTGATGGATTGATTTGGAAGTTGGATAACTATGGATGTTGGGTTGACTTCTCTTAGCCCCAATTTCCTGAAAATAGACAAAGGCATCAAGTTAATACTTGCGCCTAAATCATATAAGCATTTAGAAAATTCAAAATCACCAACAACACATAGAGTAGTAAAACTCCCTGGATCTTGTAGTTTTGAAGGCATTGTGCTTGTGAAGAGCGAACTATAATTCTCTGTCAAGGTCACCGTCTAATTATCCTCCCAAGTTCATTTATGTGTCAATATGTCCTTAAGGAACTTTGCATACTTGGGCCTACACTCCAATGCCTCCACTAAAGACAAATTAATTTAAATTTTCTTCAACTTCTCCAAATATTTAGAGAATTAAGTGTCAACTTAATGTTGTCTCACCCTCTGCGGATTTGTAATATTAGGCTTGTAGGGTGGTGGTGGTACATATGGCTTCTCTACTTCTTTCTCTTCTACATTTTCCTTTTGTTGGCTATCTTTTTGAACACTTGGATCCTCTAATTGCTTGTCACTCCTAAATGTGATCACCATAATTTTTTTCCTTTGGATTGCCTCACTGTTTCTTGGTAAGATTCCTGTATTCCTAGAAGACAAAGCATTAGCAAGTTGACCTACCTATACCTCTAAGTTATGGATGGATGAACCGTGGTTCTTCACAATATGGTCAAACTTTGCTTATGTTCTCTTCTGATTCTCATCTTGTCTTCTTTGATCTTCCTTTTGGCTTGAGAACTTTAAACCTAATACATCCATTAACTTGTCCATTTTATTCTCCAAAGACCCAAATCGGTCTTGTTGAAATCTGGGAGGTCCTTGTGTTCTCACTTGGCCACCTGCATTGTTAGTACTTTACAAAACATTTGGGTAGTTTTTCCACCCAATATTGTAAGTATTAGAGTATGGATTGTTACCTCGTTGTAGCTAACCCAAGTAATTTACTTGTTCTGTACCACTCGCTCCCAGCAAGAAACATTCAGCTGTGCTATATTTGTCTTGCCCACATAACTCACATTGTAATTACATGGTCTTGACTATGGATAAAGAAGCTCCTTGCATGTTGCTCAACTGCTTAGTGAGGGAAGCAATCTGTATTTGTAAGATTATCACCGAGTCAAGTGGAATCATTCCTTTTTACTCCTTGGACCCTTGTCTACTCCTTTCATTTAACCACATGCAACTATTACACCATTGTAGAATGTCTGTAAAAAAATTTCCTCAGAAGATAGTGGTGGGGGCAGCTCCTTTATAATTCCTTAAATCTCTCCCAGGCTTCATACAATAACTCCCCATCACTTTATTGAAAGTTTGTGATCTCTTTGATGATTTTTGTTGTCTTGGTCAAGGGAAAGTACTTAGCCAAGAAGCTTAGGCTAGCTGCTCCTAAGTAGTGATTTGGATTGCACTGAGTGAATTATACCATTCTTTTGCTCGATTCCTCAAGGTAAAAGAAAACAATCTTAACCTAACAACATCATCAGACATCCCATTAAACCTAAAGGTATCATAGATCTCCAAGAAATTTGCAAGATGGGCTTTGAAATCTTTGTTGGACAACCTATAAAATTGCACCCTGCTCTGAAGTATGTTGAGGAGTGCCAGATTAATCTTGAAATTATTGGCTTAAATCGCTAGCCTTGCAACTCCTTGAGGATTGAAACTTGGCCTCTTAAAGTCCATTAATGTCCTCTCAGCTCCTCCTTGCTCTCCTTCTTCTGCCATATTACTTTGGATTTTTCTTGATGTCTAGCTCTTCTTAGCTCTCTTTCGCACCTTGTAATATCTGAAAACCCTTCTTCACTAAGCTCATTAGACCTTCTTATGTTCCTTGTGTTCATGCATTTGTAAAAATCCAAGGAAAAGTATCAAAATTAAAGTCACCCAAACTAAACAAGATGATCAAGAAAACAATCCCTGGCAACGGCGCCAAAAACTTGTTGATTGTAAAAACAAACTACTTGTTTTACACTAAAAACTACAAGTATGTGGTTCGTTAATTGTGTTAAAAAGAAGATATCATCCTACAGAGATTGTGTTTAGGCACCACTTAGTTCAGGTTGTGTTTTGTTTAAGACTTAAATTCGAATAATAAACTAAAAAGTAAATTAAATTAAACAAACTAGCAACGAACAAATAATATAACAATGGAAATCTGTCAAGAGAATTAATCAAGTTATGAAAGAGGGGATTTTACCTATTATTAATGCTAATTTAGCAATTTTTGTATTTATAGGGTGTCAGTTTTAGATGATCGTAGGGTTGATTACTCTCTCTCAAGTTATAACCATTCCCTAAATTGTAAACCCTAATTGAATAATGGACTGCAATATCTTAATTCACAAATTATCCACAATTCTAGTTAGTTCTAAAGCTCTCTAATAAAAAATCCGGTCTCACACGAGATCTCTCTGCATGCAATTACTGACTAGATTAATTAAGTGGTCAATTAGATCTCCTAACTCTCGTTAATATAATCTAATAATTTTCATCTGATTCACCCTCTTAGTTTGTTACTGAAACATGTAAATATATTAATCAATCACAATACCCAAATCAAGTAAACACAATTAAACTAGATTAACATTAAACATAAGTAAAATCCCAAAGGAAAAGTTAGAACATCATTAACAACTCAAAAATCATAACCATACCACCCATCTCAATCTTACACATTAAATGAGAATAAAAAGGTAAATGGGGAGGAAATGAAACTTAGGTTGGATGATTTAGAAAAGTAGCGGCTTTAGGAGATCACCTATTCTGGGAAGCTTCAGTGTTGGAACCCTCCTCTTCTTCCTCTTCTTCTTTTCTCTCTCTCTTTTGGGTTTCCAAATTTAAGCTAAATTAATGTAGACTCCTTTCTAGGGTTAAATCATAACCCTTTTATAGTTTTTCCAATTAAGGTAACCTAGTGTCTTTTTGGGGTCCAAAATGTCCCTCGAAAACTCAAATTTGAAAGTGACTCCGCGTCTATCTGTGCGCAGGCCACGATCGTGGCCGGTTTGTCTTCTCTCTATCACGATCGTGGCAGATTCCCCACGATTGCGGCCCTATGCTCGAGCTTCTGTCACGATCGTTGCCACGACCATAGGCCTATATTGGTACTTCTGTCACGATCGTGGACTGTGTTTTGGTTCAGGTCTCCTCTGAAACTCCTTTGAATATCCTGAAATACTAACAAACTCATCACGAAACCTCATATATATATAATTGAAGCTTAAAAATATGTTCTTACCCAAAAAAACACTTAAAACATAAATATTTATGAACTGACACAATTCTTAACCTAAACACACACTAAATAGTCAAATTAACCACAAACACATACTAAACTACCTACAAAAATAGAAAGCAATCTACACCTATCAATTCCTAAATACATTGTCATCTTCTTTAATTTTCATCAACATATGGAGCTCTTGATTTTTATTACAGTATCTGACATGCCACTTCTCATTACATCGGTAGCACAATCCCTTATCCCTTTAGGTTTGGGCCTTTGTTGATGTTATTTATTAGATTTTAGAGGTAGCAATGGTCGTTGTTGAGTATTTAATGTTAGGAATTGTTTATGCTTAGGTGGTATGAGTTATAGGAGGAGTGGTTGTGGAAGATAGTCAGATACATATGGGTTTTGTGATGGATGGTAGGTCTAATATTTGTTTAGATGATGGTAGTGTTTTATGTCTTGCTTGGGCCAGTGGGCTAGTTAGAGTACCAAGAGTTGGCCATGCCTTCTCCTTTCATTAGGATTAAAGGGAAATCTTTTATGGGTTTAGTAGGTTGGACCATCTCCCTCCTTAATTCATTCAGGACACAATTTCTCTCTTCAATCATCTCTTGCAGCGTGTCATGCTATTGAACGAGCATCTCTATCCTAATTCATTTTTCTAATCATTTACAAACACTACAATTGATAAGTGTAAATTGCATCGTGTTTCTTAGTTGATATGTATTTAATTGTTAATTCAATTGTTTAGTATGTGTTTAGGTTAGAATTGTGTTAGTTTTTTAATTATTTGTGTTTAAGTATTTTTATAGGTTAGTACAAGCCTTTGAGCTTAAATATTATGTTTTAAGGTACCTTAATGTGTTCATTAGTGTTTCGGGGTCAACATCAAAGAACGGAAAAGTTTCGGAGATGCTCAGGCTGAAACAATCACTATTATGGCACAACAGGCTACTATAGTGACAGAAGCACCAGAGTTAGCCCAAGATCGTGGCCCATATGCCACGATCCTAACATCAGACCAAGACATGGCCCACAATCGTGGCAAGTAGAAGGCTTAGATGTAGCCCACAATTGTGGCCTGTGTCGGGTAGATGCATAAACACTCAAACAAGTCAAGTTTCGAGAGATTTTTCAGACTTTTTTGACTCCCAAAAAACCCTAGGGTTGCTCAGAACACAAAATGTATTTAAAGAATAAGAAAAAGAGGCAGTAGGAGTTTTTGCATCAGCCATTTTTAGAGAAACCCCAAGAGAGAATTATCGAGAGATTGAGAAAGAGAATAAGGAAGAGGGAAGAGAGAATAGGAGACTTGACGTACTTCCTAGATTAGGAATTTTCTGGCGTCGCTGCCTCCTGTCGTTCGTTGAATTTTGTATTTCCTACTAATTTCAGTTTTATTATTGTATAAATTTAGATTAACAGTTGATGATAGGATTTTTGGATGTTGATGATGTTTTAAACTCACCTTTGGGGTTTTATCTTTGATTTAATGAAATCTGATTCTTTATGTGTTATTTGGATTTATAGTGATTTAATTCTGGATGTGCATAATTCTATAATAAATTGAGAGGGTAAATCGAATGAAAAATAATTAAATTGGGGCTAACGAGAGTTATGTGATTTAATATAACAAGAATTAAATCAAATCGATAAAATTGTGCGAAAAGAGATCTTACTTAGGTTTCCAATAGTTTATTGGACAACTTCAGATCTAATTAGGGTTTTGGATAGGTTGTTAATTGAGAAATTGCAACTTCCATAATTTAATTAGGGTTTACAATTTAGGGTTGATGGTTATAACTCGAGAGAGAGTAATCAACTTCAGGATTGTCTAGAACCAATAATCCAATAATTCATAATCAAATAGATTAATGTTAAAGATAGGTAAAATTCCCTTTCTCTCAGTTGGTAATTCATTTAGGTTGATTCTTAAGTGTGTGTTAAAACTGCTTAATTATTAATATTTTTGTGATTGATTTTCGAATTGATTTGCTTGATTGAATTGAATTATCATTTTAGTTCCGTTACATTTGAAATTTTGCGAATTGTTTTGGCCTCAGATTTTAGGATTAGATTATCCCTCCTCGTGAGATCGACACCTTAGGTATGAAGCAAACAAACCGTGCGCTTACAGATTATCAAGGTTAATTAATCAAAAATTACAAACATCGAAAGAACCCGTTCAAGTTTTTGGAGCCATTTTTGGGGAGGCGATTAGTTTAGTTCCATAGTTTAAGGCATTTAGTTAGTTTTTATTATTATTATTTTTCATTCTTTCTTTCTATTTCTGAAATCATGCTCTTGCATGAACATATGAGTCACGAGAAGTTTGAGTCGTGTAGCTGAAACTTTAGATTTAGACATCACTCAAATAAAATGATCAATTAGGAAAGCTCAGCGTGAAGAAGAAGAAGAAATCGCAAAAGCAACAACGGCCGAGGAATTTCAGCAAGATTTAGGCCACGGAGCGAACCACTGACATCAACAATAGACCCTTATGGACTTTATAAGACCAGGGTTCAATGTGGCTAACCAAGGAGTAGTTAGGCCATCCATACAAGAAGCATCTTTTGAAATCAAATCAACTCTCCTAAACATGCTTCAACAAAGCGTGTAGTTTTATGGACTAACGAATGAAGATCCTAACGCACATATAGTGAACTTCCTTGAAATCTGTGATACCTTTCGGTACCATCAGATGTCGGAAGATGCGGTTAGAATAGGCTCTTTCCTTTTACCCTTAGAGATAGAGCAAAGGCTTGGTATCATTCCCTCAACCTAGCCAATGTCACAAATCATTCCCTCAACCTAGACAATGTCATAACTTGGGAACAACTAGTTTGTGCCTTTGTATTTAAGTACTTTCCCCTTACTAAGACCACCAAGATCATTAAGGAGATTACCAACTTCCAGCAAAGTGACGGGGAATCTATCTATGAAGTGTGGGAACAATACAAGGATTTGCAACGGAAATGCCCACACCTTAACTTATCCAAAGAATTCTCATTCCAAACATTCAATAGTGGAGTAAGCCTACATACAAGAGGTGCGATTGATGCAGCTTTAAGAGGATCATTGATGAGAAAGATAGTAGATGAAGTGGCAGAGCTGATAGAGGAAATGGTGAGTAATAGCTGCCCATAAACGAACGAGCAGAGTAGACAAACCACTACATTCCGAAAATAAAAAGGAATTATAGTTGTTGATCAAATGACAAAGATACAAGATAAAATTGATAACCTAACTCAACAGCTTAACAATATGAAGGATCCATCCTCAGCTCTAATGAAAGACGTGCAACTCAAGTGTGAACTCTGTGGACATATGGACCATGATATGGTGGACTGTTTCTTGATGAAAGAAAGCGATCCAGAGTAAGTGAATTATATATGAGCTCAATATGGACAAGGAGGGGGAAACAATCCCTAATTTAACACATATAATCTCAGGTGGAAGAATCACCCTAACTTCTCGTGGACGAACAATGTTGGGGGATAGTTTAAACCTTAAAGACAACCAAGCTTCCAATAAGACAAACCAAGCTCAATGGAATCCAAATTGGATAAGATTTTAGATAAAATTCGAGGCATGCAGGATGCACATAGGGGGCTTGAAAGCAAATTCGAGCAAGTCACTGAGAACCACGTCTCTTCAATACACAATCTAAAGGTCCAAATAGGTCAACTAGCGGAGGCAATTTCTACTTGGAATGTAGGAACCTTCTAAGCAATATTGAGTCTAATCCAAAACAAAAAATCATGGACATTACTTAGGCACAAGAAAAGAGACTCAAACATTCGAAGGGAGACGAAGCTAAAGGAGAAGGACAAGTAATTATGGAATTTCTTCCAAGTAAGCTCGTAATTGAACCAATCAAGGAACCTCAACCAAAATTTCCCTAACCTATTCTAGCTCAGTAGAAGTCAATTGCAAGTATGGTGACGAGGAATTCTAGTGAGGTTGAATTAAACAAGGTTGAAGACATAACGAAACATCTACAAACAAAGCTCACACTAAAGGAATCGAACAAGAAGAAGGTTAAGGAGTAAATAGCGAAAGAAAACCTAACGTAGCATAGAAGAAAGAGGACCCATGGGATTTTTACATTCCTTGCAGTATCATTGGAGTCAAAATAGATAGGACATTCGCAGATTTGGGAGTAAGTATCAATATAACGCTCTATACCTTCATTCAAAAATTAAGGTTAGGAGAGTTAGAACCCACAAAGATGCTAGTAAAGATGGAGGATATAACAGTTCATCGACTAAAAGGGATTATTAAGGATCTGCAAGTACAAATTGATAAATTTATCTTCCTCATAGACTTTTATATATTGGATATTGGAGAAGATGTGGAAACCCCTATGGTCCTTGGACGACCATTCTTGCTACTGCCCGCTCCATAATTGATGTTAATGGGAGTGATTGACGTTAATAGGAGTGAACTAACTCTGAAGGTCGGTAAGCATCAAATAACGTTCAAAGTATCAAAAAAAGACAACATTTCTCTTTTACCTCTGACTAATATTAAGGAAACCGAACCTCGAGGACAAGGGGAAGATATTGAGGACCCTGGGAATGCAATTAGAAAGAAACGATTTAAAAGAAGAACGCAAAGGAAGGAGAATTAGAGGGAGAGTGGAATCCATGGCATGGTAGCTTATGTGAAAATTATAAGATCGATGACTACGTTACCATTGCACGATTCATTCGAACCATCTTGAGCAGAAGAAGAGCGTCGAGCTATTGGCATAAAAGAAGCGCTGCATGGGAGGCAATCCATGGACTGTTAATTTGATGTTATTTCCCTTGATTTTTAGATAGTTGAATTTCGTAATTAGGTTATTTCGTTTCCAAATAAAATCAGGAAGGTATAAGACTTCGACATGAATTGATGATCGAGGAAGTAAGCAAAAGAGAGGTAAAAGGGACATAAAGAGTTAAGGAGTGATTTCGAAAAATTGGAGAATGACAAAAGAAGAGAAAAATTAAAAATTGGTGGAAAAATTACAGGCCATGATAGTGGCCTACGGCAAGGTAAAAAACGGACAAGTGAATTTCAGTTTCAAATTTACCATTTTACCCTCCATTTACCTATATATTCATTTCTTACTTCATTTTTTCACTCACTTTCATTTTTATTTTATCTCTCTAAGTTTAGAACCTCTAAACACTCTCACTTCTCTCTACCCAAATTTTAGACTTCCAATCCCTTCCAACTTCTACCTACGCACAAGCCAGTATGCCACGCATTAAGTAGTTAGCAAAGAGCGATCAATCATTGGGGCAAAGCCAAGTCTCGGGACGAGGGAAAAGGAACTGGGCAATTGATTATGAAGCACCTTTTAATCTTCTCAGATGAGGAAGGCACCCGCTTTCATTCTCTTCGCAATAAGCAAATTATGTTTCCAAAGTATTTTCATTTTAAAACTTTAGATAGATTAGAATTACGAGACAAGGTCAAAAATTTAGCAGAGAGAATTCCATAAGGAAAGTTCATTCAATTTCAATATCCAATTTACAAAGAACTTACCTTATAATTATTTACATCCCTTCAGTTCGAATCCAACAAACCTAGGGAATTGTGGTTTAGGTTGCAGGGACAACTTTACGAGATTAATTATGAGACTTTATATGAAATTTGTGGTTTCCTCGAATCGTCCATAGTGGATCAGCACGATGATCTCCGTGTCACCCCTACTGGACTGAATTAACTGGGTTAGAGCATTTCGACGCTAAGGATGCACACAACAACATTATCAGGAGACACGAACACTTGTTGCTGCACAAATTTATGTGTCAATCTGTTTTTGACAAAACGGAAACCAACAAGTGTTCAACGAAAGAACTTTTCATGTTGTAGTGCATAGATCACAACATCCCAGTTTACACAACCACCCACATCTTTAATGCAATTATTGCTACTCAATGTAAGAGGAGCAATAACTTAGGAATGGGTTACTTGGTTTTAGCTATAGCTAATTACTATGGAGTTGAGTGCAATGGACTCATAGTCTACTGTCCTAAATTCATGAACCATCATCAGCTATGGTAAGCTGAAATCTTAAAATCCCATAATATGGAAATTCAGAATATTAGTGCCAAGACACACGTCAAGGTCAGGACTAGTCAAGCGAGTTCAAGTGCTCAGCAACAGCAAGAAGAGTATTTGACCAACAAGGAGTCTGAAGAGGAAGAAGAAACAGAAGAAGAAAGTGTTTGATACAATCTTTCTAAACACCAAGGTAATTACAGATACACTTGCAAAGAACTCTAGAAGAATGAAGGAGATGGCTCGAACATAACGACTTCAAAGCCGGAACATATGTCGTATCCATCGTTATTTCGAGGCTCAGGGCGTCCAACTACCACCCCTAACACCATCCCCGCCTCTATCACCATAAGGATTTGTTTTAACCTTTTTCTTTTTAAATTTAGTATTTAATTTTGTTTTACTTTAATTTATGTTTCTTCTTTCCATATGTGTTTGTTTGTCCCCTTCTCACATTGAGGACAATGTGTTGTTCAAGTATAGGGAGGGTTATGTGTTTTGGTTTGAATGTGAATTTTGCATATTATATGATAGTTTATTATGTTACATTTTGTGAATCGTGTGAATGTGTCAATGAATTAGATGAATTGAAATTGATTTAATTTTGAACATAGTCTATTAGGTTATAAAGAATCATTAGCTTGCAAAATTAGTGAATTGGGTTCTTTGGATAAATATATAACTTACTTAAGATTTAGTGTTAAGTTGTAGCCCTCTAAATTGTCACATTCATTCATAATTTGAGGTCCTTCGATTTAAATAGCTTTGCTAGTATTTTTTCATGGAAACGAGTAGCTAAAGCAATAAGGTAGGCAATAAAAAACATTTTGTTTGTTAATTTTAAATAAATTACTATTCTGCTAGCCTTCGGGTTATTAATATAGCTAGTAGCCAGTTGAGAACATGATCTGTTAAGTAACTGGATTGACATGAATCACAAAGGTGTGCCTTCGCATCAAAAGGCTATAATGACATTCCAATCAAGCAGTTTAATAAAAAAGCATGACGTAGTTGAGTAACTGGATCGACATTCATTACCAATACAATCATATTTTCCTCCATTATATTGCCTTAGTAAAGCAATAGTAACACAAATTGCTCCAAGTTATCACAACAATTTTCTATTTTACAAAGAAAGAATTTTTCCAAAGGCTCATCATCTAGGCTTCATTGAACCTTTTTAAGAGCTAAGTTTTTATGTCATTTCATGTTGCGAATGGTTGTTTCCTCTGCTCAATTTACAACCAGATCTAATCAGGCCCCCTATAAGCATATCCAAATAGCTCTGATTTTAGCAAGCTCACTTAACTCATGTTATGAAAAATAAATCTAAACTTAATACAACCACATATTATGGATGTCCATCAAAAGTAGGCATCTCATTCTTTCAAACATTTAGGTTAGCGTAGGATGGTGTGGGGTTGATTGGGTGTTAGGAAAGGGGTAGGCTTTGGCTAGGTTCAATGGGGGATTTTTTGTTCGCAATGGTTAGTGGGCTTGGTGTGGCTAGGTTCTTGACATTGTTGGATTCAATGTAGGCAGACATTCTTATTGTTCCTGTAGTGGGTAGCCTATGATGATGCAGGAGTCCTTTAAGTTTTTGGATCAGAAGACCTATGATTGATCTAAGATCAACCATTTGAGATTTTAAATCTAAAATTGACTCCTCCACTAATGGAAATCACTAGACACTCAACTTTAGTTGATCCACTTGAGTTTATATCCAATTTTACCAAAAACCAATCGCTTTTTTAAAGGCTACCATCTCTTCCTCAACTTAATACTAGAAATGATAAAACTATGACGTGACATTAGGAAAAGGTGTAAAAATGATGGGAACTACTGGAGAGTGTGTATGGAAAGTAGAGATGAAAATAGGTAAAAAAATTATCTATTATTGTTAAAGATGGAAGGATACAAAACCAGTAGTTTTTTTAAAGGCTACCATCTCTCCCACCTAGAAGTTGCTAAAATGACAAAAAACATTCTCATGGCCTCTCCTCCTTCCTATCATATGTATATAACTCCCTCCTTTACATTGTAATAAAATTTTCAAGCTCATCCTTTTGGAATGATGAAAGGACACACGAGATAAAAAGACTCAAATGCCCAAATACAGAATTGGAATGTCGACATAATAGAGAATGTAATATGTAGACCTATAGCAATGTTGGTATCACGTTGTTGATCATTTTGTAAGCTTTACAATTTATATCCTTCAAAATACCACAAGTTCACATGTCATGATTTGTAGTACGTGAAGGGTTAATCCCACGAGGAAGTGTGAATTAATCTAATCCTACGTTATCTAAGGCTTAGAAAATTGATAAATTGAAAAGAAAAATTGCAAAGAAAAGTAAATGTGGGAAAGTGATTATCAAGAATTTAACTCTTAAGTTTAATGTAAAAGAAATTGAAATTGAGCAACACAAAAGTCCCAAAGGGAATTAACCAAGAAGAGTTACCAAATTATAAGAGAGGGGATTTCCCTATCATTAATGCTAATATAATCAATTATGTCTTATTATGAGTGATTATCAAGAATTTAACTCTCAAGTTTAATGTAAAAGAAATTGAAATTGAGCAACACAAAAGTCACAAAGGGAATTAACCAAAAAGAGTTACCAAATTATAAGAGAGGGGATTTTCCTATCATTAATGCTAATATAGTCAATTATGTCTTATTGTGGTGTCAGTTCTATTTCCCTATCATTAATGCTAACATAGTCAATTATGTCTTATTGTGGTGTTAGTTCTAGATTATCGTAGGGTAGATTACTCGCTCTTGATTTATAATCATTAAACCCTAAATCATAAACCTTAATTGAATTATAAAAATTGCAATCTCTCAATTAACAAAAGACCCATAACTCTAATTAGATCTTGAGCTTTCTAATAAACTACGAGGTCTCACACGGGATCTCTCTTTGCACAATAACCAATATGATTAATCACGTGGTCTATTGGATCACTTAACTCTCATTAATCTAATCCAGTCATTTTTATCCAGTTCAACCTCTCATTTTATTACCCAAATATGCAAATACTGTAATCAATGACAACACCCAATCATAATAACACACAAATAACTATATTAGTAGTGAATCAAGGTAAAATCCTGAAGGAAAAGTTAGAACATCATCAACAATCCAAGATCCATCATCATACAATCCATCATCCTCTCATACATTCAATGAATGGAAATAAAGATAGAAAGGAGAAAGAACGTGGATTGGATGACCCAAGAAGGTAACAACATCGAAAGACCTGCTTGCTCTCTCCTCTTCTCTCTCTCTTCTTCTTCTCACCCTTGAAGCTTTCGCCAAATGGCAGAAGTGGAGGCTCTCTTTTCAGGTTTCCTCTTTTTCTCTTTATAGTCTTTTCTAATTAAGGCAAATGTAGGGCTTTTCTTATGCCCAAAAGTTCTGAAAAGTCCCTCGAAAATCAAGTCAGGAAGGCTATTCATATGTTTTGGTGTGCATTGTGGCCTATAGTGCCACTATCGTGGCTTATGAGTGAGCCTTTTGTCATAATCATAGTCTACTGACCATGATCGTGGCTCCTCCCTGATGCTTCTATCACGATCGTGGACCTCTATTTTAGTTTGGCTCTCCTCTGAAACTCCTCCTTTCTTCAATATTAACCCTTAAACACTAGTAAACTCATCAAGGCACCTCAAATACACAACATTAAAGCTTAAAAGCATGCTCTAACCCATAAAACACTTAAAACACAAATATTTAACTAACTAACATAATTCTAACTTAAACATGCACTAAACAATTAAATTAACAACTAAATATACATTAAAATACCTACTAAAACATGATGCAATCTACAACTATCACGTGTTGTAACGCTACTCAAAATAAACTAGACCTACTACTGTAGTAATGGTGAGTCTAGGTCGATCCCACAAAGAGTATTCAGTTAGCTTTTGAAATGAAATTAATTGATAGTTAGGTTTTTTTTTGGTTGGGTGGGTTGGTTTGGTTTGAAGTAAGAAAATAAAGTAAAACTAACGTAATGGAAACAAATTAAAGAAAACATGCAAAAAATGATGAACATGGTGAAATCCTTAGGAATCTAATTTTTCGGTTTTATCTCGACCTTCACCCTAATTAAACATATTTCATTGAATCGTTCTTCTTTTACCTCTCTTAGCAACTATTAATCATGGGTTAATGATAAGCTCTATTAACACTATTTTTCTCTTAGGTTGTGTTTAATCAAGATACAGCCGTGAATTAAACCTAACTACCAAATAACCTTGGATAAATTCAATTAGGTAGTAGCATTACAAATTAGGAAAATCCATTAATTAAGGCAACAACCACATAAGATGGCTTCATTTAACCTAGGTTATGTTATCCCCAATGATTACGAACCATTATTCACTACAAATTAATTTCATCATAACAATTACAAATTATATTAAATATTCTAGCAATAGGTTGCAATAAAACGATCCAATGAATGCATTCAAATCATCTTATCATAATACCCAAACAATAAGCATCAGATAAAAAAATCAATTCCTAAAGAGAGAAAGAAAACAAAAAATATAAGGAAAGATAAGCTTAACCAAGTTGTCGGTGTCGATGTCACCTCTGATTTGACATCGAGAAGCTACCCTTCCATGCGTCTCTCATGGTTTAGATTTTTTCCCTTTTTCTCATCTCTTCTGAAGCTCCCTCTTGGTTTTTCTCCAAGCAGAAAACCTTCAATCTTTCATAACTTTATTGTCACACACCCTCAGTTTATATTAGAAACTAGGTTTAAAAAGATGGGAGAGATGGCAACTTCTCATGCCCTTAATTCTTCACTTCTTTTCCAAATGCAATCATACACCATGCATGTCTCTTATATTCAATAGCTGGGTTTTTAATGGAGCAAAAAGGACAACTGATTCTCTCAACTTCTCTTGTCGTTATCCCATTCCAGCTGCCCTTTATTTTCTTCTCCCATCCAACACCTCACCTAACACACACCTTTGCTTTATACATTAAACATAGAATGGAAGCTAGTGTGTGTGGTGTCTCACTCACGTAAGACATCTTGCATCGGCGTGAGAGTGTCTCACACCCATGCAAATCCATGCACAGCCGTGAGTGATGCTCGTGACTGTGCAATAATTCTAGCAGGTCGTGAGCATGCTTCAGTCTCTATTCATTTATGCTTTATCCCATTCTTTTATGCTTTATCTTGTCTTCTCTTGCTCTAATCTTCTTCTTCTTGCACCATGAAGACAAGTGAATGTGTATCTTCGAAAAATGACCCCAAATATAGTGCTTTCGACTCGTTTTAACTCCTTTGCTTCCGAATTATGCCTAAAATCACATATGAGTCAAAGTGAGTATCTTAGGCAATTTCATGTCATTAATCGCTAAATGTTATGAAATAATTATACAATCAATTAAGCACATATCAATAACCTTAGCCCAATTTTTCACTACTTTTAGTCCTTCTTATCCTTCCTTTGATTCACAAATTTGATTGGTGATTTACCAATTATGTCTTCTAGCTAGGGCTCTCTCCTTTGATTAAGGAGTTTTATGGTAAGTTTTGGCCAAAAACCTAAACCTACTAGCCTCTTTTATCTAATTCTAAGATGTTAATCTTGATTACTTGGCTTAGTCTTGATTACTTGGCTTACATCGCATTGATAGGTTGGTATTGTTTTTCTAAAAGATTATCATTTCGATTTTCAATTTTCTTGACCTGCTTCGAGTAGCTAAAGATGATTAGAATAATGAAGAAAAAGGTAAATGAAGGTAAATTCAATACCCTAAGATCTTATGTTGAAATTACTTTTAGGTTCAAACATTTTTACTTTCCTAAGTCTCACTAGTGTTGCTTATAGGTCGTGATGTGCCCTGAGATGGCCTTTACCTACCTATGAAATCATAAGTATTTTGCTCTACAAATTTAAGGCCTTAGTATCTCGTGTTGAGGGTTCTTTTAGATTTAAATATCTTCCTCCAATCAAAAGTTTCAATTAATTCTTCAAAACCTTTTCTTTTTTGAACAAAATTTATGTTTCCTTATCCATTTGGTATTTAACGTTGTCTAGTAGTTAGAAACCTTGTTTTTTGGGGATTTTTTTTGGGGCAAGGTAAAAGAACTAAATAATATCAAAAGTATAGTTGATAATTGTTACACAGCATAGAGAAATTTGATCTATCTTTAATCTAGGTTGAGGCCATAGAAATAAACTTATACACGACTAATGTAAGAATGAATATGAAACTTTGGACTCATGCTTTTGTTTGTTGGGAAATTTGTTATAAACTAGAAGTCAAAACTTCTGGGATTTGAAAATTTTCATCTCTCACTCTACATTTTGTAATTACCTCATCTTGTTACCTTTAATTCCATTCATATTTTTTTTACAGAGCTTAGTGCTACTCAGTTTAGTAAAATCAAGGAATAAGTAGGAGTAGGCAGTGAAAAATGATGGAGCAAGGAAGAACCCTAATCTAGATAGGTAGCGCATCGTAACGTTAGTCAAAATAAACTAGACTACTGCTATAGCAATAGTGAGTCTAAGTCGATCTCACAAAGAGTGTGTGTAAAGTTATTGAAATGAAATAAAATGGTGTTTAGGTTAAGGGGGGAGGGGGGTTTGGTTTATCAAACAAGAAAATAAAATGAAGCTAAACTAACAAAAGCAAATTAAAGAAAACATGAAAAAATGATGAAAGTTATAAATTCGTTAGGGACCCTATCGTTGGTTCAATCTTAGCCTAAACTCTAATTAAATATATTTCATTGATTTTTTTTCTTTTACCTCTCCTTGAACTATTTGTTGTAGATTAACAACAAGCTATATTAATCCCCGTTTTTTCTTAGGTCATAGTTAATTAAGAGGAACTCGTTAATTAACCCTAACTATTGGATAACCTAGGAGACACTCACTAAGTTTAATCAAACAGTCGCCTTATGAGTGAGAAAAACAAACTAATCTAAGTAATAATCACACAAGCTCATATTATTTAACCTAGTTTATGTTACCCCTAATGATTACGAACCATTGGTCACTATAAATGAATTGGAAAAATAACGATTACATATTGTATTTGATTCTAGCAATGGGATAATACCAATGTTTTAAAAATCAGATTGAACATCGAACCGGTCAAAGGAAATGTTTAAGGTTTAGAGGTTGAACCGGTAGTGAACCGCTATAAAAACTGGTATATAATAAACACTACAGCAAAATATGGAGTTTAAAGACACAAAACGTGGAGTTTTTAGACACTTTTTATGTCTTAAAAATAATTTTAGACACTTTATAAAGCGTGAAAAAAACAAGTGTCATAAAAACTATTTTCGACGGTTTTTTTAGACACATAGATGCGTAAAAAAAACATACATTTTTACGCTTCTAAGTGTAAAAAATCTAAGCATTGAAAACTATTTACATATAAATGTGTCGAAAATATACATTTTCGACGGTTTTTTTAGACACATAAATGCTATTTTAGACGATTTGTATAAGCTTTTAGATGCTTTTCTTTGTCGATATTTTTCACTTTTAAATAATTTTTTACATCAAAAACTCTACCATTTTTTAGTAAAAAATAAGCGTACAATTTACCTTGTGCATCCTTTTTAAGATCACTCATATGCATATTATTATAATAAATTTTACCAATTAATTTAAAATATTTATCTGCATATTATTATAATAAATCAACACTTTTGTTAAT